>SJYX01011188.1:374312-436709 GCA_006410675.1 Oreotragus oreotragus
GGACACGACTGAAGTGACTTAGCAGCAGCAGCAGTGTGTATATGTTAATCCCCAACTTCTGATCTACCTCTCCCACCTTTCCCCTTTGGTAACCATAAGTTTGTCTTATATGTCTGTGAGTCAGTTTCTGTTTCATAGATAAGGTCATTTTTACAGTATTTTAGGTTCCACATATACATGATATCATATGATATTTGTATTTCTCTAACTAACTTACTTCACTTATATGATAATCTCTAGGTCCAGCCTTACTGCTACAAATGGCATTATTTCATTCTTTTTTTAGGGCTGAGTAGTATTCCATTGTACACTTATATGTCTGTGTGTATATAAATACACCACACATCTTATCACATTCCTCTGTTAATGGACATTTAGGTTGTTTCAATATCTTGGCTCCTGTGAATAGCACTGCTGTAAACACAGGGGTGCAGATATCTTTTTGAATTACAGTTTTCTCTAGATACATGCCCAGGAGTGGGACTGCCGGTTCATACAGCAACTCTATTTTTAGTTTTTAAACAGAGTGCCTCTAAGATGCTGGTAAATTTCCATTACTTCTTTGAACTCCCACTGCTCTTCCCCTTTTTTTAGCCTCTTTAAGTTGTCAAGTGTCATAGGGGGTTGGAATGAGAAATCTCTCTTGAGGCTAAGTAAAGGTGAGAGCAGGAGGCAGCCTGGAGGGGTGTAGAGCACCGTGGACCAAGTGAGGACTGGTTCTGACTAGGACGGAGGCTGACGGTTGGGAGAAGGAAGCGCAGGCTCTGTGGTTTCATTGGTTGCTGTGCCCTTTCTTTCCTCCATCAGCTGGGAAGATGCCGGGGAGGTAATGGGCCCTGAAGAAATAGACTTTGACAGAAATGTCTCTGATATTTAGCCACACAGACCATTGTCCAAACATCATGAACTACACTTAGTGAAATTATACCCCTTGGATATGCTTTCACTCACAATAGGAAAATAGGATTGATAGAGGCTTGCCTCATTTTTGAAAGTTTTTTTTTTTCTTTTTCTTTAACCAATGAGAGATAAACAGCATAAAGCAATTAGTCCTGAATATGAATCAATGATCTGTTCCCAGAGAGTAAAATTCCTCTTGCTTTCATATAAATGCCGTAAATAAATTGAGAGCTATATAACATGGAGATATCAAATCTACTTGTACACATTAAAAAATCCCCATGTCGGACCATATGGGAAATATTCTTCCATTTCTTTTCTAGTGCACATGAACCTATTTTTTCTGGTATTGGTCAATCCTACATAGCAAATGCATGTGTATAGAAGGAAATAACTCCCTTCTCTCTTGAAAGAGAGAGTGGCATCTTCTTTGTTTTACAAGATGGTTGTGATAGGTAAATCTGATTCTCACTTTTTACAAATTAGTGAGAAATGAGAGGAGTGAACTAAGGACAGGTGTAATGAGAGAAGAAATATGGATTTCTTGGGCAATCATTACCGAGTTGCATTTACCAAGCTGTTGGGAAGAGAATGATTAAGAGAGTGAGTGAATTTCAAGTGCTTCCATGTAAGTGAGGTACCTTGAAATGCCACTGTTTTTTCTCACATAAAAATGTTTGTGACTGCCCTCCTCCTTTTTATCAACTATCAGCAATATTTGACGAGAAGAATCAGTTCAGTTGCTCAGTCATGCCTGACTCTTTGCGACCCCATGGACTACAGCATGCCAGGCCTCCCTGTCCATCACCAACTCCCCAAGTTTACTCAAACTCATGTCCATTGAGTCAGTGATGCCGTCGAACCATCTCCCATCTCATCCTCTCTCTTCCCCTTCTCCTGCCAGAATGGCACTTATACATACTTTGCCCCTCAGATTCCCTTTCCATGGCTGCTGATAAATGTGCTCATTTGGTTAAAAATATTAACTGGGAATATTTTAATTTACAGTATGATTTTTTTAAAGGCAATTAATTTTAAAGTGTATTTTACTTATTTATGGCTGTGCCAGGTCTTCATTGGTACATGTGGGCTTTCTCTAGTTCTGATGTGCAGACTTGCTGCTGTGGCTTCTCTTGTGTGTGGACCACAGGCTCTGGGTGGACGGGCTCAGCAGTTGCTGCATGTGGGCTCAGTAGTTGCAGCTCCTGAACTCTAGAGCACAGGCTCAGTAGTTGTGGCACATGGGCTGACTTGCTTCAAAGGCTGTGGGATCTTCCTGGATCAGGGATAGAAACTGTCTCCCGCCTTGGCCTGACAGATTCTTTGCCACTAAAGAAGCCCTAAAGATGGTTTCCAGAGCAGTTTCAGGCTCACAGCAAAATTAAGGGGAAAGCATGGATATTCCCCATGCACCTTCCACGTATGCACAGTCGCCCTCATTATCAACATCCCCCATCAGGGTGATGCGTTTCTTATAAGTGATGAACTTATAATGACACATCATACTCACCCCAACTCCATAGTTTTCATTAGGGTTCACTCTGAGTGTTTGTTTTCTTAATCATGAATCGGTGTTGGATTTTGTCAACTGTTTTTTCTGCATCTGTTGATATGATCATGTGATTTTTCTTTTTTTTTAGCCTGATGTGATGGATTGATTTTCAGATGCTGAACTAGCCTTGCATACCTGGGTATATCCCACTTGTCTGTGGTGTATAATTCATTTTTATAGATGTTGGATTTGATTTGCTAATATTTTATGAAGATATTTGCATTTATTTTCACAAGACATACTGGCCTATAGTTTTCTTTTCTTGTAGTGTTTTGTCTGGTTTTTGTATTAGGGTAAAACTGACTTCATCAAAGGAGTTAGAAAGAAATACACGCACTTTTATCCTCTGAAGGAGATTATAGAGAATTGGTATCATTTCTTCTTTAAATATTTGGTAGAATTTACTAATGAACCCATCTGGGCCTGGTGCTTTCTGTTTTGGAAGGCTATTAATTGCTAATTCAGCTCCTTAATAGACATCATTGCGTATGTAGAAATGAAGACACATTTCTACACATACATGAAATGGAACCTCACTCACAATTTTTTGGTGGAGGAAGTTATCTTAACCACAGTAGGGCTTGTCTTAGGGTACAGATATAACAGGATGAGGGCTCTTTTAGCATGAAGAAGGGCTTCTCAACCTTCTTCATTTTTTGCTAGATAGTAGTGGTTATAATCGGAGAAGGCAATGGCAACCCACTCCAGTACTCTTGCCTGGAAAACCCCATGGGCAGAGGAGCCTGGTGGGCTGGAGTCCATGGGGTCGCTACGAGTCAGACATGACTGAGCAACTTCACTTTCGCTTTTCACTTTCCTGCATTGGAGAAGGAAATGGCAACCCACTCCAGTGTTCTTGCCTTGAGAATCCCAGGGACGGGGGAGCCTGGTGGGCTGCCGTCTATGGGGTCGCACAGAGTCGGACACGACTGAAGTGACTTAGCATCAGTAGCAGCAGTGGTTATAATTATACTGAGCAGAAACAATGCTAGTAATTGTAGGAGACACTGAGGTTAACCTTGGGGGCTGCTGATCGTGTGAGGAGTCTGGTTCTGTGACTCTTGCCTCCAATCGCAGCCCAGCAACCCTGGAGACTTGGAGCAAATGATATCTCCTGGTACACCAGTGACCCATTTGCAGCATGCTGGTAGAAAACTCTGGCTTGAGGATCCATGTGTCTTCCTCAGAGGAGAAAGAATCAAGGCTCACAAGCATTGCTGAAGATCAATGCTGTGGAGCCAAAGATCAGGGTCAACACTGAGAACAATATTCATTTTGCAGTACTCTAGCTCAAGCACCGCGAGTTGAATGACGCTGTTTGAGTGCCTGTTAAATGTCATGCTCTGTGCAGTGAGCAGAGAGAGTGCACTCAGCTCAGAACTGAGGTGGGGGTGGGGTGTGTGGAGAAGGGAGCATCGTTTCTGCTACTCAGGTCAGGGCCCTGAAGCCTCTGGCTGGCAGCTGGTGGCAGGTGTTGACAACATCTATGAAATAGCTACCCAGGACAGGAGGCGACAGCTTTGGCTATAGCTGAAGGCCTTTTTATGGGGACTCTGGAAGCTTAATTACTTGGCAGAATTTTTGAGAGCTCCAGACATCTCAGCATCAGAGTAGGAGAAAAGAAAACTGGCTGATGCTAGTTTTGTGCACACATGGAGATGTTTCTTGGGCATTAAGCTAGGAAGTGACAGAGCTGGTCTTTTATCCAATATCTGTCTAAATTCAGATTTCATACTCTTCACTCTATCACTCTGATTCTCTGCACTCTGGGAAGACAGTTTGTTTTTTGACTATTTTAAGCCTCTCTTCCATTCTCAAAAATATACACATATGCATATTACGTCATTAAAAATATGTAGCTCAGTATTATTGGAAAGTAAGACCCACATTTTCCAGACAGGAGATGAAATGTCTTCCTTGCTTCTTTAATGAAACTTTGGACGATTTTCATAAGGAAGAAAAGTTCAGATGAGTGTTACGGTAAGTGGACTGGACCCTTCGGTACTTCCAGCAATTCATCCTAGAAGATTCCATTCCTTGATGGGTAGAGAAGGACATTTTGGGAAAGTTTAAGGGGAATTGCAAGCCAGATGGCTAGATCAATTACCCTTACAGGGTTTAACAGCTAAGTGAATTTTGTAGGAAGTAACTATGAGAAAGAATAATCTCAAGCTGGTGTTGGGAATGAAGTAATTTGAGGGATGTTTTGGGGAGACCACCTTTATCAGTACCATTAGTACTTACTGAGAGGCAGTGTGGTAAGCACTTTATACATATGTTACTTTACTTAATAATCACCATAGCTCTATGAAGTAGATACCATTAATATCCCCATTTAACAGATGATGAAACTGAGGCTTGGAGATATTGTTTTCTCTAAATGACTGGCTGGGGCTTCCCCCATTGTTGTTTAGTAGTGAAACCATGTCTGACTCTTTTGCAGCCCTAAGTCCAACTCTTTTGTAGCCTGCCAGGCTCCTCTGTTCATGGAATTTCCCAAGCAAGAATACTGGAGTGGGTTGCCATTTCCTTTTCCAGGGGATCTTCCTGACCCAGGGATCGAACCCTGGTCTCCTGCATTGTAGGCAGATTCTTTACCACCTGAGCCACAAAGCATTAGGTACTTTATAAATACTATTTTACTTAATCATCACAATAACTCTATAAAGTAGATACTATTAATATCCCTACTTAACAAATGACAAAGCTGAGGCTTAGAAATACTGTTTTCCCTTAAATGACAGGCTGAGGCTTCCTTGATGGGTTATTGGTAAAGAATCTGCCTGCAGTGCAGGAGACACAGGAGATGTGGGTTCAATCCTTGGGTCAGGAAAATCCCCTGGAGTAGGAAATAGCAACCCACTCCAGTATTCTTGCCTGGATAATCTCATGGACAGTGGAGCCTGGTGGCTTACAGTCTATAGGGTTGCACAGAGTCAGCTACAACTGAGCACACATACAAATGACTGGCTAGTTAACTATGAACAATAAGGATTTTGATAATAGTGAATGTTGTCTGCATGGAGGGATATTACACTGTTTGGGGGCAGATTGGGCTTGATTCAGTAAGCAGGATGATTTAATCAAGGTTTGTGGCCAAGAAGTGATATGTTTAGAATGGTGTTTTAGCACAGTTTTCCAAACTACATAGGATCTGCTGAAGCAGAAAGACTGGTGACCAGTTAGGAGGATGTTGTGTGGTTTGGGGGAGAGAAGTTGAATATTTGAACTGGGTCATGGTAGGAGGTCTGGGAGCAAGGAAATTGATACCAGCAACCTTGAGTCCAAGTTAGAGGCCATGGTCCCTGAGTGAGTAATGAAGCTGTCTCTTATACACATCTGACAAAGGAGCCTGGCAGGCTATAGGCCATGGAGTCGCAAAGAGCTGGACATGACTTAGCCACTAAACAACCAGAAAGGATCTCTTCCTCAAAAGAAATTGGAGAAATAAAGTTACACAACCAAATGGGTTTATGTATGGATACCAAGGGGGAAAGGGGAGATNTGAGTGAGTAATGAAGTGGGGTGGGTGGGGCGGGCGGTGAAGGACTTCAGAGTGATTTTAGGGTTTCAGATTCAGACATTGGGAGAATAATCCAACAGGAGAGGGAAGTGACAAGGTAGCCCTGTTTGGCTGGGCTTAAGGGCCCCAGAGAATTCTGGGTGAACTTATAAAGCAGGTGGCAGGAGGTCAGGTTTAAGGGCAGGGATTTGGGCCTCAGCTGTAAAATGGTGGTGGCAGTAACTTCAAAGCGTCTGCTCCCAGGCTGGGCATCTAAAGCCATAGGGTCCATCCTTGACCCTGACCTTTGTGAACTGGCTTGTTCACCTCACCCTTCTATCTCAGGCCTGCCAGCTAGTCCATGCTGAAATTTGGTGTGAATTAGAAAAAGCATCCTTCCCCTAAACATTTAAAAATATCTACAGATATTTCCACCAGAAATATCTGTAGAAACATCTGTAGAAATCTACAATGATTATGAGTGAATAGTGCCCCCTGAAGTTGGACAACACATCTGATAAACACCAGTCTAGCCACCTATGTCAAATCTCAGGGTCCTGATATTTTGGCTTTGCAGGCACCCTCCTCCTTCTGAGCTTTCCCAGCTAGGTTTGGTGTCTGGCTCTGGACTGGGTGTTTCTCAGTTGACTCACTAGCACTGGGGACTCTGCGGTGAGGTGTCCCAGGGATCCAGCTGTTGGGGCACCACCTATGGAGGCCCCTTCATATTCTCACTTTGCCCAAGGTTACTGAGGGAGGGAAGGCTGAACTAGTAGAAAGGTAGCCAGTATCAGGCCTTTAGTGATCAGTACCTTTATAGGTGGAAGACACAAGGATACAGGAACTCATTATGTGAATAACACAGAGACCCAATCTGTTGATGCGCAGTTCATTACTTGTGCTACTAACCTAGGCATCCTCCATTTAACAAGCCCAATGCAGGAGTTCTCCTCTTTAAAGCAGTCTTAATGTATTATGTAGTGCAAATGTCATATGTGTGTGTATATTTATTCTTTAAGGACTCTTTTGTGTCACTCACCCAACTAATGTAAAACTGAATTGCAATTTCTCAACCAAGTCTTCAGCCCCACCCACCACAGGGTTAGATATTTTCTGCTATCTTGTATACGCTCACTTGCTCAGTCTTATCTGACTCTTTGCGACCCCATGGACTGTAGCCTGCCAGGCTCCTCTGTCCATGGAGTTTTTCAGGCAAGAGATACTGGGTTGCCACTGCCTTCTCCAGGGGATCTTCCCAATCCAGGGGTCCAACCCGCATTCCTTACGTCTCCTGCATTGGCAGGGGTGTTCTTTACCATTGAGCCACCTGGAAGCCCTTTTGCTCAGATGTTTGTTGTGTAAGTACAGGTTTTTCTCTGCTTGATTGGTGCACATCTGGAGACCAAGTGCTGCGTCTTATTATTTGCTTAACATGATGAAGCAAGCCGGTAAGTGCTGATAAGTGGTGTTGGTGAGCCCATCATCTCCCTACGCAGAGGGTTAAGTGGCCTCAAATACAGCTATTTGTTAACCTGTAGGTCAACAGTAGGAGCTAATTGGATGGTGGAAGGATAAGGAGTGGAGGGAGGTAAGAAGTTCTGCCTTAGGACAAGTCATATGACATCAAGGAGTAAAGAAAAAAATAATTGGGAGCACAGTGGTGAATTTCTTGCTGTACTCATATACATATTGTGGCAAATTTCTGAAAATTTATTTCTGTCCAATCTAACTTTGGTACATTACAAAATATCAGGAACACCCAAAGAGATCTTGTAAGGTAATCAGATTGGCAAGCAGCAGAGCTTTTTAAAAAGCAAATAACTAAAGGTTAAATTGATGGCCGTTTGCTAAAAAAAAAACACGGTTTCGTTAGATGAGGAGAAACCAAACCATCTAAGGATTAGGAAACAGATTAATGGTGTTGGTGAGGATTTAGGAAATGGATTAACAGTGTTGCTCACTTGCTTCCAGAATGATGCTGAGCCAAGCTAAATGAAATGCTGTCACACCAAGTTAACTGCTTTTGACTGCCCACCTGAAAGGGTTTGATAATAGTTTTATGATAACGTGAATGGTGTCGTGAAATATTCCACGTTATATTTTGTCTTATAGGTGATATTTAAAATGTTCAGTTTGTTCCTTTCTGAGATTTTTTCCATTTTAGTTTTTTAAAAGTCACAAAATGCCTTTTGACAATTAATTAGAAGTCCTACTTAGGACGTGTAACATTAAGGTGAGCTTATGAGCTGGAAGGCTATGGTAGTAATCACCCTTTGAAATTGTAATGCTTCAAAATATTATATTGCTGCTGCTAAGTCGCTTCAGTCGTGTCCGGCTCTGTGTGACCCCATAGACGACAGCCCACCAGGCTCCACCATCCCTGGGATTCTCCAGGCAAGAACACTGGAGTGGGTTGCCATTTCCTTCTCCAATGCATGAACGTGAAAAATGAAAGTGAAGTCACTCAGTTGTGTCTGACTCTTCGCGACCCCATGGACTGCAGCCTACCAGGCTCCTCCACCCATGGCATTTTCCAGGCAAGGGCCCTGGAGTGGGTTGCCATTGCCTTCTCTGAGAATATTGTATTAAGGGGTTGCAAAGGAACCTTAACGTACGTGGGACAGTTTATTTTTAAGGCTCATGTGTAGGTCTGTGCATGACATTGGCCTTCGTCCCTGGTTTCTCAGTCACCTTTGGTATATGGCTCTTTGACATAGGTTGTCTGTACATAGTCTTTCCTGAGTCAAAATACTTTGACTTAGTGAATTAAAAACATTTTTCAATAATTAGATTTTAAAATATTTATTTATCTTCACCGCGGGTTGGTTGTAGCACGCGGGATCTTCGATCTTTGTTGCAGCATACAATATCTTTAGTTTCAGTGTGCAGGCTCTAGTTCCTTGACCAGGGATCGCGTGTGGGCCCTCTGCATTGGGACATCGGCTGTGCTGGGTCTTCATTGCTGCATGAATTTTCTGCTGGTTGTGGTGAGTGGGGCTACTCTTTGTTGTGGTGTGTGGGCTTCACGTTGAAGCGGCTTCTCTTGTTTCAAAGCACAGGCTGTAAGTACAGGGGCTTCAGCAGCTGTGGCACGTGGGCTCAGTAGTCGCAACTCCTGGACTCTAGAGGGCTGGCTTGGTAGTTGTGGCACATGGGCATTTGGGATCTTCCTGCACCAGGGATCAAACCCATGCCTCCTGCATTGGCAGGCAGATTCTGTACCACTGAGCCATCAGGAAAACCTTCAGTCAATATTAGTCTTATAGATTGTCCTGAACCTAAATTCTTTAACAAGCTCATGAAAGCCATCCACTTTCTTCAGAAAAGGGCTGCGTGTAATTTGAGGAGATTCAGGGTATGGACAACAGCTAAAAACCCAGCTTTATTTCATCTTAAGAACGTCAGTTGCCAATCTTACTATCCTTCTTCCTTCTCCAGAAACCCTTCATTTCCCACCTAAACCAGGAACTGCACAGAGTGGGGAATAAGGACACAGCTGAGAGGAGCAGTTCATTTCAGAATGAGGCTGGTCTCCATTGACGCTGCCCCTAGAGTACTGTGCTATGAGCGCTTGAGCCTAAATTTGACTCAGACCCAGTTACATCATGAATTCATTTAACAAATAGCACTTAAGCATACCACTCTACACTGGGCTTTGTGACAGGTCTGAAAGTGGCTATGGTCTCTGACCTCAAGGGTGGAAACTGGTCTTGGCTATAAGGTCAGGTGGCATCTTAAACCCTAACCAGCCAGCTCACGGTGCATAATGTGTCTCATTAGGATGTGCGTGACAAATTTCCACAGGAAAAGAAGTTAAAAATGCATGTCTTGTCAACAATGGATAACTTTGTACAAACTTCTTGATAAGTTTCTGAGAATGGGAGTATTTCTATTGAGTAAGTTTCCACAAGTGGACTTGCAAGATCAAAGGGTTTAATATTTAAATATTTAATAAAGAGACCCAATTCCTTCTAGAAAAGTTTGTGTCATTTCCTACATCAGGAAAATTCCTGTCATTTATGAATGAGGATACCTGTTCAGTGACGAAATTTGCCAGAAATAGAGATATTCCCTTTCACAGTTGTTGCCTGACTCATTTGAAAAGACTCTGATGCTGGGAAAGATTGAAGGTGGGAGAAGGGGACAACAGAGGATGAGATGGCTAGATAGCATCACTGACTCAATGGACATGAGTTTGAGTGAACTCCGGGAGTTGGTGATGGACAGGGCGGCCTGCCGTGCTGCAGTCCATGGGGTCGCAAAGAGTTGGACACGACTGAGCGACTGAACTGAACTACACAGTTGTCGTTGTTTAGTTGCTAAGTTATAGTCTGACTCTGCCACCCCATGGATGGCTGCATTCCAGGCTTCCCTGTCCTTCATCATCTCCTGGATAGAAGTTCTTTTTTCCTTCTGTTGGAGCATTACTTGTCTTCCCTGGGAGAATGCCACTATAAAAATGACTTTACACACTGTTGCATCTCCAAAGCATTGTTTTTGGAATATTTCACTTATCCTTGTCCTCCCAGTGGCCAGTTCACAAAGCCTCTTTCTCTTTGGCTGCTCTGGGCCTAGGTCTCCTCTTCTGCCATCTGCCTTGTCTTCATTCCATTTTTTTCAGCATCACATCAGGGCCTCTGGGGGTGAAATCTAACATGGCTTGCTCCAACCTCCTGCAACAAAGAGCATTCATGTCTTTTCCCTTTGAGGCAGGGAGGGGGTGGATCTGGCTAAGCATGCATCAGATTCTGAGTTGGGGAGGATAAGATGGCTTGAAAGGGAAGAGGGACACAGCAAATTTTTTCCTTAGTGATGGGAGCAAGCTTTCAAGTTTTATTTTGGTATCAGATTTCTTTGAATGTGACTTCCTGTTGAGGATGGTTAGAAGGTAAAAACATTGCAGCTTGGTGTTATGAGGATCTCAGGGGTCAGGGCCACCACTAGCCTGCTGCCTTTTTGCTAGATGTGTTCATGGCTATACCGATGTGAGAATTAGTCTTGGATGGCACCTTTGCACACATTTAAAAAGGCACTAAGTGCTTTTCCTCCGGGTGAACTGGGCTCCGAGCCACAATGCTTAGGGTTGTCAGAAAAGGGCCAGTTGCACTTCCCTGGTGGTCCAGTGGCTGAGAGTCCACGCTCCCCATGCAGGGAGCCCAGGTTCCGTCCCACATGCTGCATGGAAACTGGGCACAGCCAAACAAATAAATACATAGCTCTTTTTAAAAGGAAAGGGCATGTTACGTTTCAGACCCCACGCATACTCTTGGCCGTGGCCCTTTGTGCATCGCCTGCCCACAGCAGTCCTGACAGTGGATTTTACATCTAATGAGGCTCCTGTAGGGCATCTCGACAATCAGCAATGGCTCCTGGGCATCTGTACGGTGGCTTGTGGTGTGCTCAAGGAGACACAAGGGCTCGGCCCCCACAAACTCATCTTCCTTCCAGCTTTCCAGCCTCTGCCTGCTCCCAGCGCTTGCTTCTTGCCCTGTAATCTCTTCTGTGTCTGGACAAAAACTCTGCTGAGGGATTTTGCTGTAGCGTGTTTCGTTTCAGTTAGGGAAGATTGTGTGTTTAGCTCTGGTCGGTGGCTTTGCATTCTGGCCACAGCTGCGGTGTCCCCTCAGAACCGAGAGTCCTGGCCTGAAGGACTCAGTGGATCATCTCATTGGCTTAACCTTGCTGGTGATAATGCTGCTGTGTTAAGGTGTTGATTCAAGCTGCTCTAACAGAGAAACTCAGAGAAAGCCCAGCCTTCTAACCCAAGAGATGTTTTATTTTTGATTTACAAAGCAGTTCAGTGACTGTGTTCAATGTGTGAATTAGGGAGCCAGACCCCTTCTAGTCCTTGCTCCCTGTCATCTTAACCTCGGGGCAGGAGAAGGGGTCAGAGAAGGTGGAGATGGCCTCATTTGACCTGTGAATGACCTGCACATCACTTCTATTCCCCTTCTGTTGGTAGGAACTGGTCACATGAGGCCTAGATCCATGATTCCCTGGGAAACAGACCCTTGACCGGCTGGCTACTTCTCAAACCAGCTTTTCCCCACAGAAGAGGGGCAGTGAACCTGGGTGGGCAGCGGCCATGCATGCCCAGGACCCAGCTCTGAATGGTATCCTCTCCTCTGGGCAGTTGTTATCCCTTTACTCTGCAGGGAGAAGTCCTTATACTTTACTGAGCAGTGGGTTCTGTTCAAAGGTGATTTTATTATTAATTGAGGTTCCAGGTGAGAACAGGCTGGGAGAAGAGAGCTTTAACCTTTCTTTAGATTGGATTTACCACGTTACTCTTCTGCCTGCTAAGAGCATAAACTCCGTAGCCTCTTTCTCCTATACATTTTCTCTTTCCCCAATTTCAAAGCAAAGTCACAGATAAATCTGCCAGCGAACTATTCAGGAGTGTCCTCTCTGATTCCCGCTCCTGTTGTTGTTGTTTTTGTAAGCTTTTGACCAGAGGCCGACTAAGGAAAGAAAGAACTGTAATAAAACGAACTTTGCTCCTTGTATTTGCTAACGTGGGGAGCGGTGGGAAGACAGTTCTGAGAGTCCTGGAGACACTCAGATAATTAATGAAATCTGACAAAGGCCAGCGAAGTGCCGATCCTGCGGAGGTGTCCTCCCTCGGTGACGTCAGAAGCGGCTGCCGTTGCCTTGGCAACTTCACCGCTCCTGAAGCTTTGAGCACGCATGCTGATTTCAGGGCTCTGTTCTTGATGAGGAGGAGCTAAAAATGAATCTCACTGTCCTTCCAAGTGCAACTTAATCATTGGGAGATGCAAGCCAGTGCTCATGCAAATTGTGGGTAAAAACAGCTCAAAGGAGGGGATGATGTTGGAATAATAGGAGGGATATGTGGGGGACCATGAATTCTTTCTTTTCACATCAAACCTTTATGTTCCAGAGAAAGGAAACTGCTGATCCGCCCTCTAACAGTGCTCTTCACTTCCACCTGCTTCCCATAAAAAGTCTCTTGAATCATGTGTCCATTACCCATGATTCTGAGTAGGATTGGAGGGTTCAGGAAATATTGCAGAGGTGGGCAACATTATGTGCCAGTGTGGTGGACAAGGGGCAAAGGGCACACTCAAAGCCAAAAAATTCTCAGCTCCCCACTGTCAACAAATGTATTCTTTTTCTTCCCATTTTCTGAGGGGCTGAGAAGTTTAAATATGCCAGTCACAAGAACTAATACATGAAGATGAGACAGAATTTCCTGGTGGCTAAACAGGGGCATTTGCCTCACATTGACCCAGTAACTCTGGAGAAGGACATGGTAACCCATTCCAGTTTTCATGCCTATGAAATCCATGGACAGAGAGGTCTGGTGGGCTATGCTTCAAGGGATCACAAAGAGTCTGACACCACTCAGCATGACCCAGTGACTCTGCCACTTCTTTGCTGTGTGATTCAGGCCCAGTTAGTTGGCGCCACTGAGCTTCAATATCTTTGTCTGCACAATGATAGCAATGTCTACCCTGTGGCACTTTAAGAGATAAAGAACATAGTACACGTAAGGTCCCTAGCACAGTCTCTGGCACATGATCTTAATATCTACTCATATAAATCATATTAATATATTTCTCCTATTTAGAATACTTCTTAAATGTTCCTAGTCCAGAGCTGACAATAGTGCATATTAAATCTTTGTACAGTTTTATTTTTAATGTACCTCTGCTGGCCAAAAGGTTGAAACCAGGTGCTTCCTACTCCAGCCTGTAGCAGCATCATGCAGGCTCAGAGGTGGATGGCCTGGCCCAGAAGTATAACCTTCATGTAGTCATTCAGCAGCCCTGGCTCCTACCTCTTCCTTTTACCCTGTCTTAGCAAGTTTCCTGGAAGGGATTTTGAAAGGGTTAAATCTCATAGAAACATTAAGAAATTCAAAGTAAATAAGTGCTAGATGGAACAGAAGTTGCAAGTAGCTTTAACCGCAGGAAATCAGGCTTGAGGTCACTGAGGATGGTCGTATCTATGCTCTTGCCAGGAGTGAGCTCTCTGCCCACTCACAGTGACCTTCCTGTTTGTTTTGAGTTGCTTGGTTTTCTGTTTTTCCTCTTTGTTATTATTTGCTGTTGTTTAGTTGCTAGGTTGTGCCTGGCTCTTGCAACCTCATGGACTGTAGCCCTCCAGGCTCCTCTGTCCCTGGGATTTCCCAGGCAAGAATACTGGAGTGGGTTGCCATTTCCTTCTCCAGGGGATCTTCCCAGCTTGGGGATCAAACCCACATCTCCTGCTTTGGCAGGTGGATTCTTTGCCACTGTGCCCCCTGGGAAGCCCCTCCATAGCACTGTGAGACTGGTTAAATCTTTGGCTTGTGTATCAACCTCTGGCACAACAAGTTTCTGCAAACGGCTTGCAAACCAGCAGCTGCCTGGAAAGCAGGAGATGCCCAGAATTCAGAATCACTTCTCTGCACTTCATTTCTCTGCACCTCATTTTCTCCCATAGACCTGGGCTGCTTGGGTAGCACTGAACTTGAATTTATGTCTCTCTAGCCACAAAATCACTGCAGATGGTGATAGCAGCCATGAAAATAAAAGACGCTTACTCCTTGGAAGAAAAGTTACGACCAATCTAGATAGCATATTGAAAAGCAGAGACATTACTTTGCCGACTAAGGTCCGTCTAGTCAAGGCTATGGTTTTGACTGAGCGACTGAACTGAACTGAACTGAGGCACAAAATACTGGTCAGCTTCTCAGTATTTGGCTCTATGTTGCTTACAGATCCATGTTTGTGTGTGTGTACATATAGCAATAAAAAAATGGTAGTTATTGTGTTTCTGTTATCATGTGCTGAGTTTAGTAAACCTGGGTGCCAGTCTCTGCTCAGCCTCAGGGCCTTGGGCACATCATTGCCCTTCTCTGGGTTTCTTTTTCTTCTTCTGTATAATGAGAGTTTCAGATAAGATGATCTCTAGGTTTTTTTCTACCTCTTGCTATCTCTAATTCTGGTGTCATCTCTGGGTATAAGAGAAGCACTGTGCTAGTTGGTTTTGTAGGGGTCAAAGAGGTGGAATCTTTGCCCAGAAGATGCTTCCAGTGTCATCATCATATTGGTGAAATGAGGTCTTCTTATATAGACAGAATTAGAGAACTGAGTATTATTATCAAATGACAAGACAAACATTTCAGTTCAGGTCTAATGAAATGATACAGCCCAATGTTATGAGCTCTTGTCTCTAGAAAAATAACCACCTAAAGCCTCAATACTTTCTGGTCAGCACAGCTTGGTTAATTAATCCATGATTGATCAAAAAGGTTAATTGAATTCATAGAACTTAACTAACATCATGATGGATTTAGGATCCCAGTGGAGTTGCAAGTCATCTAAATGTGGTTATTTGCACAAGCTATAATTTAGACCTGACAATTGAGTTTTTTTTGTAAGCAGTGTGGCAGTTAAATGGATGGCAGTTGTATCCAGATTAAATAGGATGGAATTAGGTGGTATTCTGCAGGCTCTGCAATTTAATTTGTTTACTGGGAAGGGAGTCAAGAAAAAGGTAATAAAAGCCCTTGGTTATGTAAGCATTGGACCAAAGCTGGGACTCCACTGGGAGTTCTTTTATTCATCTTTGCCTCCTCAGCCCCCTAAAACAGTGACCAGTGAATTGTCAATGATTAACTACCTCAGCTGTCATTGTCCGACTCTTTGCGAACCCGTGGAAGCCTGCCAGGCTTCCCTGTCCAGGAGAACTATCCCAAGGCAAGAATACTGGAGTGGGTTTTCCTTTCTCAGAATTTCCTTCTCTAGCGAATCTTCCCCTCTCAGGGACTGAACCTGTGTCTCCTGTGTCTACTACCTTGGGAGACAGATTCTTTACCACTCAGCCAACTTGGAAGTCAACTACTACAGTAACTGTTAATAAATGAATAAACAAATGATTCCTCCAACCACCTGTGCAATCAATGTTAAAAAAAAAAAAAAAAAACACACACCAAACTGCACTAGCCCTGTGGAAGGTACTGGGAAACAAGCCCCAGATGCTACCCTGGGAAGGCACCCAACTTACTCAAAGTAACTTTCCCCTGACAAGCAATAACACAATTTGATGTAGTAACCGACTAGGGAAAAGACTGAGATGGGCTGGAAGACTCTATCCAGAGACAGAGTAAAGGATATGAGGGAGTGTGGAGGATTTCCAGGGGAAATGACATTTGAGGTGGGTCTTCAGACAGGAATTTTCCAGGCAGAAGAGGGGGGAAACCACATTGCACAAAGAAGGGGAGTTTGTGTGTGGAGGATAGAGGGATGAAAGCAGAGAGCCCTTGAGGAATTGCCTGTGGCTTCAGGTATGTGGAAGGGAGAAGTCAGGTTGGGAAGAGCCTAGACTACCTATTTAGGGGGTCTTGACTTTATCTGGACCTAGTGGGGAGTCTTTAAAGGATTTTCAGTATATGAGTGATATGATCAGATTTATGATTTGGAAAGGAATTCATAGAAGTGCATGGCAGATGGGCTGGAGGAGAGTGGGACTCATGGCAGAGAAAACGGTGAGCAGTGGGTGGCGATTGGCATGGGGAGAAGGCAGCAGGGAGGCCACAGTCTGGGCATAGGTGGGCCAAACTGTTGGCCTGGGCATAATTTCTCTGGGCATCTTCAATTTCTCTTATTTATAAAATGGGAACCATAATTTCTATCTGTCCAGGGTTATTTTGATGTTCTGATGAGAAATTGCATGCAAACACTGAAGTATATATATTATCTGGCACATAATAAAAGTATTCCCTGGTGGCTCATGCTGTAAAGAATCTGCCTGCAATGCAGGAGACCTGGGTTCCATAACTGGGTCAGGAAGATACCCTGGAGAAGGGAATGGCCACCCACTCCAACATTCTTGCCTGGAGAATTCCATGGACAGAGGAGCCAGTGGGCTATAGTCCATGGGGTTGCAAGGAGTTGGATACGAGTGAGCAACTAACTATTTCACTGTTTTTCACTTTATTTATTATTTACCTGGGGAGGGATGACAAGCATCCTGGCTAAGACAGCATTAATAGGGACAGAGAGGAGGAGGGTGAAAATGAGAGATATTTAAGAGGTAGGCTGGAATTCTGAGTGCTGTTGGCTTGTCCTAGAGCAGACAGGCAGTCTGTGCTGACTCTTGCTGCCGCAGAGCTTGCTATGCTGGTCTCATTATAAAACCACAGATGAGGCCCTGGGGCATTTGACCTTGGGCTATCCTGGACTCTCTGGGAGAACCGGCGAAACTAGGAGTTAGCTGCCAGCGAGAGAGGCCCTTCTCTGTTTGAGGGGAAATGCAACTTGATTCTTTGCCTTCTTGCTCTGATCCCTGCAGGAGCCCAGGCACGTCTTGCCTCTACTCTGCGGTGCATGATGCTCAGCTTCGTGATTCTGAGCAGCAGAGCCTGGGGCCCCTCTGCATGGAGCAGCAGACCAGAGGAGGACCAGACATGAAGAGCAGCTTCAGGGAGTCCGAGAGGGTGCTGCTTACCAGGGAGAGACTGAGGTACAGTGAAGGCCCCACCTACTATTCTTCTCCTGGTCTGCAGTCCCACCATTAGGAACTGAATTGCTTGGTTTTAAAGGCTCTTTGTCTCTGACTGAACACAAATAATCCAGGGAAAAGAACTGTCATTAAGGGAAAGGATAATAATCATAACAGAAAATAACAATAATAATGCTAACAACTGTTATTTGTGGAGGATGGCTTAGTGCCAGGTACTGTGAGAAGTACTTTTACCCATCAGTTCAGTTCAGTTCAGTTCAGTCGCTCAGTCGTGTCCGACTCTTTGCGAGAAATTTTTCTGATAGTCCTATTAAGTGAAAGTGAAAATGAAAGAGTTAGTCGCTCAGTCGTGTCCAACTCTGTGATCACCCATGGAGTGTAGACTCCCAGGCTCCCGTGTCCATGGGATTCTCCAGGCAAGAATACTGGGGTGGGTTGCCATGCCCTTCTCCAGGGGACTCTTCCCAACCCAGGGATCGAACCCAGGTCTCCTGCATTGCAGGCAGATTCTTTACCATCTGAGCCTCCTGGGAGTGAACACTATTACATATGAGTACATGGATGCTCAGAGAAGTTAAGAAACCTGATTAAAACACACAGGGCGCTATGACAGAGTGAACTAGAACCAGGGTAAGAGGAAGTGGAGGTGGATGTTGGGTATGGGATTTGGTAGGAAGGGAGAGTAAAAGAGAAATGAAATGGTAGAGAAGAAGCTAACTTTTGGCCAGGATGGGCACTGTTTACCTCACAGTCATTGAATTCATGCATTTGCCCTTTGTCACTAGTTCTCTCAGCCCTTATACTTGTTAGGAAGCTTAAGGATGATCATGAGACTCCTGAAATGGGTTGGGTTAGAATAAATGATTCCTGACAGAACTGCCCGAGAGATTCAGCTTTATCCAAGTTTATCCAGCCATGGTCAGAGTGGGCAAAACAGACCCAAGACCAAGACTGGGGACTAACTGTCCTTGCGTTCCCCGTGCAAGGCCCAGAGTATGGTACACAGTAGGCATCCAGTAGATGCTTGCTGGATTGGGAAGATCCCCTGGAGGAGGGCACGACAACCCACTTCATATTCTTGCCTGGAGAGTCCTGTAGACAAGGGAGACTGGCAGACTACAGTCCACAGGGTCGCAGAGTCTGTCACAACTGAAGTGACTTGGCACGCACAGATGCTCACTGGAAGGATGTTGCCCAGACTTCCCACTGGAACTCGAGTGTGCTCTCCTCAGAGCCCTGCAGATGCCTCTGGCTGTTCTCCCTGTGTCTAGTGATAAAGGAATTGCAAGTCTCTGCTTATGAATTCAGGAGGGACCAGATGAGGATCAAATGTAATTAAGCTTCTCTGTTGATTAGTGATTGCTTACCCAGCTCATTTGGACCATTTAAAACTGTAATCCTAAATTCCATGTTTCCAATCAGGATGTGGACAGAGAGGATACGGATAAAAAAAGATCTGGACTGATTATCAGGGTCATGGTGATACATGTGTCCTGGACGCGGGGTGCGTCATCCAGTGACTGTATGAGATGTAAGGTAACCCAGGCAGCTCCACAGTGGGAGGAGAAAGCCCTGCAAGTTCAGAGTTCTTGGTTTTGCCATTAGCTCTGTGACCTTGGACATTATGTTCCTTCTTTGGATCTCAATTTGCTTATCTGTAAACTGGGCCATTGGATTAGATGAGTGGTTCTTTAGCTCCATGGAAAAGATTTGAAGAGCTCTGAGGTCCCCTGGGGTGGGTCTTCTCTGATCTATTTAAAATAATGTATCTAACATATCAACTGACAAAAGAGCACCGGTGCCTGACACATCAAGGGGGCCCCTCAGACATGAATCTATTTGTCTATCTGTATCTATATATGTATACATCTGTAAAAGCTCTTTGAAAAAGAAATAACCCCTAAGTGGAATGCCAAAAATTGGAGCCATAGATTGGTACATACAAACTGCCATCAGAAGGATACCACAAAACTGAAATATCCCGACTATTTCTGCAACATCCTTTTCAAGCTTTATTACATTTGGGTGAAGACTTATGGCTCCAGGGAAAGTCCAGTAAAATGCAAATAGTCATGTGGCTATTCTCCCAGAAGTATTAATACCTGGATGACCTATACAGTTCAAATTCATAGATATTTTGAATCTTAAATTTTCACTTATCCAAAGCATCACTTTTAGCATCATCCTTTTCCTTGTAAAATTTTCATATGAAAGCCTGGATGCAGATATTTAAAATATGCTCATCCATTTGTCCCCCTTCCCCTTTTAATACAGGGCGCATTTTGGAAGATGTTTGGTTCCCAGGAGTATCAAAGAAGGAGGGGCAGTATGCCTGGGACCACCCTGCTTCCTTTGCAGTGTCAGTCAGGCTGTCTGGGAAGATGTGTGTGTGTGTGTGTGTGTGTGTGTGCGCAAACGCGTGTGTGCGCCCTCAGTCATGTCTAACTCTTTCTGATCCCTTGGACTGTAGCCCACCAGGCTCCTCTGTCCATGGAATTTTCCAGGCAAGAACACTGGAGCAGGTTGCCATTTCCTTCTCCAGGGGCTTTTCCTGACCCAGGGATTCAACCTGAATCTCTTGTCTCTCCTATATTGGCAGGTGGGTTCTTATCAGCTGAGATCCTGGGCAAGCCCTCTTTGAAGGTGAGATTGAGTTTAATTAAACTGCTGCTGCTGCTGCTAAGTCGCTCCAGTTGTATCCGACTCTGTGCGACCCCACCAGGCTCTGCCGTCCCTGGGGTTCTCCAAGAAAGAACACTGGAGTGGGTTGCCATTTCCTTCTCCAATGCATGAAAGTTAAAGTGAAGTCGCTCAGTGGTGTCCGACTCTTTGCGACACCATGGACTGCAGCCTACCAGGCTCCTCTGTCCATGGGATTTTCCAGGAACTAGAGCCTTTTCAATCCCTACCCTCCAGCAAGCCCAGCTAGTTAGGGATGCTTTGAGAACTTGGGAAGCTGGAGAATGCTTGGTGTGAGGCATGAGTAGAAAGAAATTGCTTCTAATCAGTAAATTATCTGATGCGGGATGATTGCCTGCCTCTATTCCACTTTCCAGTGACCTGAATCCATAACAACTTCCAGATTTTGGAAAGAGCTCCAGGGACAAACACTCCCAAGATTGACACTAGATTTCTGGTTCTTCTGGAATTAGACTTCTAAACTTGAAAACAAGTTTAAATTTGGAAATATTACAGATAACACATGATCCCAGTTTTAGGTTTGAGGCCTGTTGTTCAGTGCCATGTTCTTGAAAAGATGCTTTGAATTAAAATAAATACTTAAGGAAAACTATAAATAAATTTTGTGGACAGGTGGGGCTTTTTGAAAGTTTCTACCTTCAGGCTGATTAAGAGCTAGTACTTGGAACTGAGGCATAGTCACATTGTTAAAGATAGGAGAAAATTGACCAAATACATTGGTTTTGTCAAGATAAATAAATCACAGGTAAGTTTTCAGTTTTCTTTATTTTCTGAACTTTATATCGCATGGTTATATATTATACAGTGAATTTATTTGCAATCTTTACCCCAACTCTTGAACTTGCTCAAGACATCTTTTCTCCTCACTGCACTGAAACTGGGTCACCAGTGCTCTGCAGAACAAAGGGCATGTTTTAGCCTCTGGAATCTTTCACTGTTTGACTGCAACCACTGTTTGTTCTCTGCATCTATGACTTTTTTGTTGTTTTGTTTTGTTTATTTATTTTGGTTCTTTTTATGATATTTGTCTGTCTCTGTTTGACTGATTTCACTTAGCATACCTCTAAAGAAGTTTATCCATGTTGCTATGAACGGCAAGATTTCATTTTTTATGGCTGAGTAATATTCCATTATGTGTGTGTGTATAAACATATATATATATGTGATAATCCATTCATTCATCATTCATTAATCCATTCTTCTACTTATGGGAACTTGAATTGCTTTTATATATTCCTTGGTGGTTATAAATAATGCTGCAGTGGATACAGGCTTGAGCAAACTCTGGGAGATGGTGAAGGGCAGGGAAGCCTGACATGCTCCAGTCCATGGGATCACAAACAGTCTGACATGACTTAGTGGCTGAACAAGAACAGCATTGTCTTTTCGAGCAGATTGTTTAAAAACTCTAACATGGCTTTATGTATCATCATTAGAATTAATATAATGACTTATTTATTGAAAAATAACAAGTTATTACCTTGCTCTCATAGTTGAAGGGGTGGATGGACATAAGAAAATCTAAAAGTTTTCTGACTTGATTTGTAAATAATTTTGACACATAGCAATGCTTTCGAAAGGTTAAACAGTGAGAATTAATTTGGCCAAAGCAAAATGAAGATGCATACTTTATTGGTATTATTGATCTCATCATTGGGGAGAGAGGCCATAAGGATTCAACATAGTTTTATCTCCCTGATCACTTAGTGCTGATGTTCAGTCAGATTAATTGAATAAAGTAGTCTCATGCTGAAATAAAAGTAATGAGTGAATGTGTTTTGTTTTGTTCTGTTAGTTACTGTACTAGGTCTACTCTTTGATTAGTTTTTGTTATGTGTTTTTTTGGCAAATTCCTTAACGTTTTTGAGCCTTAGTTTCGTCACCCTGTAGAAGGAAAACAGTCCTGGCAATTATACTCCAATCATGGGCTCACTGGAGGTTTAAAGGAGTTTATATATGAAAAGTGCCTGGCACAGTGCCTGGCACATTGTATTGAACAGGTTCTCACACAATCCAGCTGCCACTGATGTAAACATGAAATTCAGTTAAGTTCAGTTCAGTCGCTCAGTCATGTCCGACTCTTTGCGACCCCATGAATCGCAGCACGCCTGGCCTCCCTATCCGTCACCATCTCCCGGAGTTCACTCAGACTCCCATCCATCGAGTGTCTGATGCCATCCAGCCATCTCATCCTCGGTCGTCCCCTTCTCCTCCTGCCCCCAATCCCTCCCAGCATCAGAGTCTTTTCCAATGAGTCAACTCTTTGCATGAGGTGGCCAAAGTACTGGAGTTTCAGCTTTAGCATCAGTCCTTCCAAAGAAATCCCAGGGTTGATCTCCTTCAGAATGGACTGGTTGGATCTCCTTGCAGTCCAAGGGACTCTCAACAGTCTTCTCCAACACCACAGTTCAAAAGCATCGATTCTTCGGCGCTCAGCTTTCTTCACAGTCCAACTTTCACATCCATACATGACCACAGGAAAAACCATAGCCTTGACTAGGCAGACCTTAGTCGGCAAAGTATTGTCTCTGCTTTTGAATATACTATCCAGGTTGGTCATAACTTTTCTTCCCCGGAGTAAGCGTCTTTTAATTTCATGGCTGCAGTCACCACCTGCAGTGATTTTGGAGCCCCCAAAAANGGTTGGTCATAACTTTTCTTCCAAGGAGTAAGCGTCTTTTAATTTCATGGCTGCAGTCACCATCTGCAGTGATTTTGGAGCCCCCAAAAATAAAGTCTGACACTGTTTCCACTGTTTCCCCATCTATTTCCCATGAATTGATGGGACCGGATGCCATGATCTTCGTTTTCCGAATGTTGAGCCTTAAGCCAACTTTTTCGCTCTCCTCCTTCACTTTCATCAAGAGGCTGTTTAGCTCCTCCTCACTTTCTGCCATAAGGGTGGTGTCATGAGCATATCTGAGGTTACTGATATTTCTCCCGGCAATCTTGATTCCAGCTTGTGTTTCTTCCAGTCCAGTGTTTCTCATGATGTACTCTGCATAGAAGTTAAATAAGCAGGGAGACAATATACAGCCTTGACGTACTCCTCTTCCTATTTGGAACCAGTGTGTTGTTCCACGTGCAGTTCTAACTGTTGCTTCCTGACCTGCAGACAGATTTCTCAAGAGGCAGGTTAGGTGTGTACAAAGCATGTGACCTCAGAGACAGAAGAAAAATCATGGCTTTCATACAGGCAGGAAAACTGTCTAACACGTCATAGAGAAATGAAGCCACAGCAAAAAAGAAGAACGGCCAGGGCAGGCAAGTGGACTTTTCATTGAAACCACTTAAGGCAAGACTCATGATTTTGGGGGAATCTTAATATATTTCATTTTGTATGCTTGTTGGTTGCTGGCTGGCCTTGACATCTTATAAGAGTTTGGATTAAAATTTCTCTTTCTTCCAATTACTCATTCCCACCTAATTTGACACTATTTTCAGGAAGAACTGGAAGGATCTTTTGTGAACTTATTTTTCGGAATCATGTCTACAAACCTCCTGCAATTTAAGACATTTTTATTTCACAGTGGGTGAGGCAAGGTATTTCTTTTGAAAGCAGACATGTGGTGGGTGGAGAATGGTCTGAGGTGAGGGGGTCAGAGCAAGGAAAGAGTGAGGATAAAATTAGTTACAAATATCTACATCATTTTCTGATTTAAGCTATGACCTTTGGACCCTTTCTCAAATTACTCAAATTTCCTCTGAAATCTTGGATTGCTTTTCCAGGATGAAGTCCCTGAGGTTCCCCAGGCCAGGCTTTGTCCAGAATTAGCTGACAAGGTGGATCACGTTTGCCAGCTTGAGACTTCTGGGACAGCTCTGAGGATTGGTGGGGGCATAGAGCCAAATTAGAGTGTGGTCAGGGATGGGGGCCAATTGCAATGGCCTCTGAGCTGCTGTTTTCCAGAGTGCATCTGGGCTGGAGAGGAATAGCACGTAAGCGCCAGTGTGCAAGTCCTGGGTCTGACCAGTTAAATGAACTCTGCAAATCACTTAACCTTTTTATTTCTCATTTTCTACATCTGCAATGTGGGAATGATGCTATCTGCTTTACAGGATTGTTTTGAGGCTTGAATGATATAATTTCTCTAAAGATTCTTGGAAAAGGTGAAAGCACAATATAAATGCAAAACACTTCAGGCTAGAATTGACAGCCTGGGCTGCTTGAAAGAGAAAAGCAGGACTGAAAATGTCACCAAAAGGGCAAGATTGACAAGTAGAGAGGTGTGGCAAGCAGACAGGCAGTATTGGATGCTTACTGAGGGTTCAGGTCTGGGCTTGAATCCCGAGGCTATCATATACTGCATGCGTAACGTGGGCGTGCTATTGAACCTCTCTTCGTCTATTTCACCAATTGTAAAATGGGAATCAGAAACTATTTTCCACCTGGGTTATTGTGAGGATGAAAGAGAAAGGGCATGGAACGTGCTTGCCACCTTGTAAGCCCTATAGTGATTGTTGCTGTGCTGTGTTTAGTTGTTCAGTCATGTCTGACTCTTTGCGACCCCATGGACTACCCCAGAGTAGCCCCCCAGGCTCCTCTGTCCATGGGGATTCTCCAGGCAACCATACTGGAGTGGATTGTCATCCCCTCCTCCATGGGATCTTCCCGACCCAGGGTTCGAACCAAAGTCTCCTGCATACAGGTGGGTTCTTTACCATCTGATCCACCAGGGAAGCCCCAAAATACTGGAATGGGTGACCTATCCCTTCTCCAGGGGATTTTCCCAACCCAGGAATCGAACTAGGGTCTACTGCATTGCAGGTGGATTCTCTACCAGCTGAGCTACCAGTTAGTGACTGTTGGTAAGATGGGAATAGATTTGGCAGTTCTATCAGCTTTGTGCTGTGGAACAACCACCTGTATATGAGATTTGGATCCTTTTTTTCTACAAGATCTTTCTCAAGTTCTTTATGCCCTACATGACAGAGGGAGAATGGGGAATATACAGATACTGTGACAATTTCCTAATTGTCATACTGTGTGTATTTTCTTGCCTATAATGTGGAAATCTCATGGGTTTTAGTCCTTTCAGAAGGGGCTTTGGTAACATAGATTGAATATTTTTTAGAGTGGCCTTATCTGTGAGGTTGTCTAAGAACATTACTATCCATTCATTCAACAAACTTTCACTGAGAACTTACTATGTGCAGGATGATGAGGTAGGCTAGGAGATAAGAATCCAGTGGTGAGTAGGAAAAATAAAATTCCTGCCCTAAAGCAGCATATGCTCTAATGGGGAAGGCAAAACATTACATGTTTCATCTGTAGTATGTGCTAACAGGAAAAATAAAGTAGGGAAAGAGAGCAGTAAGCAGAGAAGGCAACGGCAACCCACTCCAGTGCTCTTGCCTGGAAAATCCCATGGACAGAGGAGCCTGGTGGGCTGCAGTTCATGGGGTCGCTAAGAGTCGGGCACGACTGAGTGACTTCACTTTCACTTTTCATTTGCATGCATTGGAGAAGGAAGTGGCAACCCTCTCCAGTGTTCTTGCCTGGAGAATCCGAGGGACAGGGGAGCCTAGTAGGCTGCCATCTCTGGGGTCTCACAGAGTCAGACACAACTGAAGCGACTTAGCAGCAGCAGCAGGGTGGAGAGAGTGGCCAGTCTCCTTTGCTCTGCACTCAGGAATGCAGACTGCAGGGCGCGGCTCTGAGGACAGTCACCCCTGACTTCTCTCTGTGGTTGTATTTCCTTGTTCAGGTCATTGTTTGGAGAAATGGAATCAGAATGACCACATATCACTCTGTCTTTAAGGTTGCTGTTATGATTTCTAGGCTAAGATAAAAGTGAAGTGAAAGTCACTCAGTGGTGTCCGATTCTTTGCGACCCCATGGACTATACAATCCATGGAATTCTCCAGTAGCCTTTCCCTTCTCCAAGTGATCTTCCCAACCCAGGAATCAAACCCAGGTCTCCCGCATTGCAGGCTGATTCTTTACCAGGTGAGGACGAGGGAAGCCCAAGATACTGGAGTGGGTAGCCTCTCCCTTCTCCGGCAGATCTTCCCGACCCAGGAATTGGACAGGGGTCTCCTGCATTGCAGGCAGATTCCTTACCA
Organism: Oreotragus oreotragus; assembly: GCA_006410675.1. Lineage (NCBI taxonomy): Eukaryota > Metazoa > Chordata > Mammalia > Artiodactyla > Bovidae > Oreotragus > Oreotragus oreotragus. Next base: position 400,505 of record SJYX01011188.1, read on the forward strand.
GCTGAGCAACTAAGATAAGGCAGGTGGCAGTCTCCTCTCACCTGTGCCCCTGTCCTGGCCATCACCCTGTGTGTATGCATATGTGTGTATGTGTGAGCACTTGTGTGCGTTGGTGTGTGTGTATTTCTGTGTGTGTCTCTGTGTCCATTTGTGTGTGTGTGAGCATTTGTATGTGTGTGTCTGTGAGCGCGTGTGGGGATGGGGCCCGGTTCAGGTATAGAGGTAATGTTAAGGACACATAAAGTCTGTCTCAGAACAGTTGAAATGCAGACCTCATTTGGCAGGACTTTCTGTGACTCGGGTATATTATCTTCGCAGCTCACAGTTTCATGGGACATTTGTGCAGATAAAATTGATCAGCAGGAGGAGGAAAATAGCCGTCACTAGGCAACCAGCTGATGACTCATCCTGGCACTGAAGCAGCAAAAGCCTGAGACTGCAGTAATTTTCCAGATGCTTAACCTGCCCTCTTCTTTCTCTCTCTTTGTTTCCCACTCTCCATCCTTCACATCTTCCGCTATACCCACTTACCTGGGTTCTTCCAAAACTTGACACAGCTCCTTTGTGGGGTCTACTTGAGTCCTGAGCTCTCTGGAGCAGTTATGCAGACCCCACCCCTCCAGTAATTTGTGGGTGGCTTAATTTGCTGCTGCTCCTTATCTCTAGCACCCAGGAAATGGCCAGACTGCAATAGTCTGATGCCACAGAGTCCCCATGATGCGGCTTGTTGCCCTTGATTAGAAAAGCCTAGAGGGAGTCTAACACTTTTTCCCTTCTATTCTAAGCTAACCTGAGCTCATCCATTTATCTCAGAGATCTGCAGTGTGTTCCTTTGCGGAATAGCAGCTATACCTTGGACCTCCCAAGCGAAGTTGTGAAAACGATGTTTAAAGGTGACAACACTCACCTTTGACAGCTTCTCTCCCTGCAGGGGTTTCCTGTCCTCTTTTCCTACCTTTCTCCACTCATAACCTAGTGTCTGATGTTTCAGCTCCTTCTTAATTATCCATCATAATCCTCTCTAAAACACAAAGTGATAGAAGCTTAAACCATTCCCTGTCCCAAAGCATTTTCATTTTAATAAGGGTTTTCAAAGTCAAACTATTTCAAGACCCAGAGAGTAAAATAAACTATTAGCTTTTCAGATACAGATATAGGCACTGGGGCTTGGGTAGTGGGCTATGAGAGGGTCTTTCTCTGCACATCTTATGTGTATCACCTATGTTGCTGCTGATTCTCACTTAAAGCATTTTCTGTGTTGCATATAGGTTGCCTTAATTCTGTATTCCCATGCAATCCATACATATGCATTCCATTTACACATGTGCACACAACACACACACATACCACCTTGAGCAACAGCAATAGCTGGCGAAAAACCAACAGCAAACCCTCAGTGATGATTGGTCTGCTCACTTTGATTCACTTTATGTGTGTCAAGCATTTACCGTGCGGAACGTGGTAGTGGGCAGTGCAATTGTGCTGTCCTGTTGATTCAGCTGTGTCCGACCCTTTTGTGACCCCATGGACTGTAACCAGGCAGGCTCCTCTATCCATGGGATTTCTTAGGCAAGAATACATGAGTGGGACTATTTCTTCCTTCAGGGGATCTTCCCAAACCAGGGATCAAACCCGGGTCTCCTGCATTAGCAGGTCAATTTTTTTACCACTGAGCCACCAGGAAAACCCCGATTGGGATGGTCCACATCTTTCAAAATAGCTTATGGTCGGCAGAGGTATGAGCGCCATTGGGGGAGTGAGATGTGAGACTATAACATAGGGGACTCTGGGCCAGATGGGGTGGGAGGTAGGGCCAGGGAAGTCCAGGAATGACTTCCCTGGGAAAGTGATGCAGGGGTCAGAGTCAAGCTAGCTGGCTGTACAAGGTGATAGTGGAGAGAGGGAAGAGCATTTCAGACAGAGGGAATAGACTGTGTAAGAAAGCACTTTGGGATGAGAGGGACCAGGCCAGGTCTGAGAAAGGGCAAGAAGACCAGTATGTCTCAAGAATTCGGTGAAGGAGAAATGGCTGCGAGGCTGACCACAGATGGAGCATGAAGGCATCCAGGACACTATAGCGGAGGTGCCAAGTGACTTGCAGGGCAGCCCAGGTGGGACGCAGGGATGGTTTCTTTCTACTCTTCCCCCCCACCCCTCCCTTTCTCTTTTCCCCTCCTCTGCCCCTTCTCCCTACATGGCCTATCACCTTCCCTTTCTTTGCCCACACTTCTGTCTCCTCCTCACCCTTCTTTGTCTTTGTGAGGAGATCAGCATCTAATTTTGTCTTTCTCAGAAACTCCATCTGCCGAGGAGCAAAAATTTCAGCTCCAAAGCATAGCGTGACACAAAAATATAAGTAGTCCCTTTTGAGTAGACCTGCTTAGGCCATGCTACCCATGCAGGTAACTCTTCAAGTTGGCTTCTAAGAGTATTGGGGTGGGTCCTGGCTTTGCTTTGTACTTGCAGCAATGTGACAGAAAGGACCTTGGAGCCCTGTAGTGACCTGGAATATCTCCTGACTCTTCTGGTCTCTGCAGCAGTGTTGCTGGTCTTCCCAGCCCATGTTTGCTGATCCTGTGGCTGCAGTCTGCTCCCTGTGTACCTTGTAGCTGGGCCATTGACTGACTCTCTCTTTTTCTCCTTCCCTCCCTCAAAGTGGTCAGAGCCTAATTGTCTCCTGGATAACCCAGCCTCACTCCAAATCTTGCTATGTTTCTGTCTTGTCCTCCAAATGGCCTCTGCAAGGGGAACCTTCTGTGTACTCTGCGGAACCCTGGGGTCTGGGGCAGCCAATCTTGAGTCTGGATTAAGCCAGAATAGAAGGTAAAAGAATTCAGAAAATCTTTCCTTTGATGGCTGTTGGCTTGTGGTTAAACATCATTTCAGGAGGTTTTCAAAATCTGGATACTCCCTCCCTTTTTTCCCCGTGGCGTTCTTTCTTTGGAGTCCTAATCTTTTCTCAGCAGATAGATGTTCTGGCCATCTAAAGAGAAGCTGATTTTTTAGGGGAAGGCAAAAGATAAAAGCGTGTGGGTATGTGTGTATGCTTCAGAATAGGATTTCTGTTACTACACTATTTTAAGGATTTGGGATTCTTTTTTGTAAGATCATTAAGAAATCACTGAACCGTTTTTAGCAAGGAAGTGATAGGTTCATATTTGCATTTTTATAAAAATCCTGGTGGCTGCTGTAAAGAATGGATTGGATGGGAAGTCTACATGCAGGCAGATCAACCAGTGGTTATTGGCTGGTAGCATAGAAGATAACCAGAGGCAGACTTGAGAGATGTTTAGGAGACTGGGAGATAGGACATGAAGATTTAACCACATGTGGGGATAAGGAAAGGCAGAGATGACTCAAAGAGCCTCAATTTCTATTTTAGGTGACTGGAGAGATTTGAGGATTATGCACTGAAAATGGGAGTAGGAGACCCAGATTTGGAGAGTTGAGAAGACAGTAATAAAACCAATAGGGTATTGGAAATTTAAAGAGTCTTTGAGAAATGCAAATAGAAGTGACCAGTAACTGGATATTTGACTTTGGAGCTCAGGGGAGAGTCATTCTTGTGAGCCTTGTTGCAGTGAAATTGCAGTGGAAGCAGGTAGCCTGGGGAGGGAGCAGCTAGGGAGGAGAAAAATGAGACTGGAGGAACTCAAGCAATAAAGGGAGATAAAGGGGATTTATAAGTAAGAGGGATTCTTGAAGCTAAGAAAGCTTCAGGTGCATGTGCTCAGTTGTGTCCAACTCTTTGCGAACCCCTGGACTGTAGCCCACCAGACTCATCTGTCCATGAGATTTTCCAGGCAAGGATACTAGAGAGGGTTGCCATTTCCTCCTCTGGGAAAGCCTTGAGCATATCGAAACATACAGTCCTAAACACTTGACAAAGTGACAAAGTGTCTGAAGAGGAGGAAGTGGGTGGTTTTAGAGCATACCTATAGGGTTCATCCCAAAGAGGACAGAGGCTCTTCTCTCCCTGAAGTGTAGAGGGCAGCCAGGCTTAGAGCAGATGCATTAGTAGGTAGGATCCAAGGAGTTGAGGGAGTTTCCATTGATGGCCTCTGTTTTTGTTGTCACAAAAGAGTCAAGTCCTCTTGAAAGTGCATAAGGGTATTGGTTGGACAGGGAGGGGACTGTAAGGGTGACTGAGGTCAAAGGAAATTTCCTATTGGAAAGGAATTTCTCCTATTTCCTGCTGAGGAAATAGGAGACAGACAGACTGGAGTAAATTGAATGAGCAATAGGATTTTGTTGTGCCATCTCCAGTCTCAACTTGTGTACCATTTTTCTTCACATTTTCCTCCACATGCAGCCAGGATGTAACACAGATAGCCAGGATATAATGACTCTCTTCTTGACTGGCTTCCTCTGTTTCTTCTTGCCCACCCCCACCCCTGCTTCTCAGAAAGGAGATGTGTATAAGAGACAGCTCCAATGAGTTAACAAATCAGCAGCTCACTCTTTAGAGACAAGCCATCATTTATATAAATAGAACATTAAAAACAAACAAAAAAACTAACTTCCATCAATTCTCTGTAGCAAATTGAAGCCTCCCCCTTTAATTCCCTTTTTCCTTCTCTCCAAACTAGGCATACTAAATTTTCCTTTAAGTTGCCCTTCTGCTAAGAGATTAAGAACTCTGAAGGGAAAATGAGGTTATGAGCATTGCAAGGCTTCAAGGACTCTGAAAGATAGCTAAGACCATTATAAGCTTTGCTAGCATTAAAGAGAGGCATCATTTTTATATAAAAAAAAATGGAAAAGCACAGTAATTTCAAAATATCTACAGTGATTACTTTGTTTTGGTCTGAGATGAAAATATTAAATTGAAAAACTTCAGATTAAAAAAAGAAAATAGCTAATGCTAAATGGCAATCTTTATAAGAAAACACTGAAAACAGTATGTGTGCATACCCTCCATAACCATTATATATTTGTGTACTTTTTTCAGATTCATTGAAAATATATCACCCCAGTTCTTGGAGGGTAGCAAGATGGTGTTAGCCATAGAGATGATTTTTCCTCTTAGAATTGTGATTAAAGCTGAAACAAAAGGCAATTAAGCCCATATATTCCAAGTTCAGAGGACCAGAGTGAGTTACTAAGTCCAGTAATATCTTTGGAGGAACAATTTCACTGCATGTATTTGTACAAGAGGATTGAGGAGGAGAATGGAGGCCTCCTTTTAGAGTAATGCAGTGTTTATAATGTGAAGAGCGAATCACTGGAAAAGACCCTGATGCTGGGAAAGATTGAGGGCAGAAGGAAAAAGGGACTACAGATGATGAGATGGTTGGATGGCACCATCAACTCAATGGATATGAATTTGAGCAAACTCTAGGAGATAGTGGGGGACAGAGGAGCCTGGTGTGCCACAGTCCATGGGGTTGTAAAGAGTCAGACGTCACTTAACAACTGAACAAATGTTTATGATAAGAAGCAAGTCCTTCCCCTCCTTCCCCTCTAGTCTCCTGTGGGAAGATCTTCCCCAAGTTGTGGGAGGATGACCTAAGGGAATTGCCTATAGAAATTCCTACCTGGCAAGGCTGTTGTGAAAACAGAGTGAGGTAATTTGTATCCTGTGCCTCTCAGAACATTTGGCTTGTGGCGGATGCCTCTTTCAAAGATACGCCCTGTGGCCACTCCAGGCTAGAAGCGAAGGAAGAGGATTTCAGCAATTTGATTCTTAATCCACTACACAGTATCTCGGGATGTCTTGGTCTGTATTTTGTAGAAAATATCTTGTAGCTCACCTGGTAAAGAATCTGCCTGCAATGCAGGAGACCTGGGTTTGATCCTTGGGTTGGGAAGATCCCCTGGAGAAGGGAAANGAAGCGAAGGAAGAGGATTTCAGCAATTTGATTCTTAATCCACTACACAGTATCTCGGGATGTCTTGGTCTGTATTTTGTAGAAAATATCTTGTAGCTCACCTGGTAAAGAATCTGCCTGCAATGCAGGAGACCTGGGTTTGATCCTTGGGTTGGGAAGATCCCCTGGAGAAGGGAAAGGCTACCCAGTCCAGTATTCTGGCCTAGAGAATTCCACAGACTGTATAATCCATGGGGTTGAAAAGAGTCGGACATGACTGAGCAACTTTCACTTTCAATTTTAATCGTAATTTTTGACTCCATTTTACCACCAATCTCAAATCTTAGTAGACTTCTACGAGGCAGCAGTGTCTGCTGTCTCCTGCCATGACCAATGGACGCCTTTCCAATGAACTTTCAGTGTCCGTGTGGAAGGGCGCAACGCAGCTTTGCTGCAGTGTCTGCAGCCTGGAGCTGCCTTTGCCATGTTGTTCTTTAGCATGCTAATGCACTTGGCAGAGAAATAGCATCAGCGATGTCATGGTCTTTTTCATTTCAAACCTGATTCTGTCAATAAACTCCTGAAGAGGAAGTGAAGCACTTTTCCCTCCTTGGGCCTCTTGGGTACCGTTTAGAAAAGCATGAAGTTGATGGAGTAGTGAAACCCGCTTCTCTCGATGGTCTAGCTAGTCTAGATGGCTTGGGATATGTATGGGTGTCTACAGGTAACTGCCACTATAAACTATTTTCTTCTATCTGCAGAAGAGGAAAATCAAGAAGCAGACCATTCTAAAGGAAACTATGTTCAGATTTACTAATCTAGGACTTTTTGATTTGAGACTGATACCATTTGATGTATGTGTGTATGTGTGTGCTGTCATGTCCAGCTCTTTGCGACCCCAGGGGCTGTAGCCCACCAGGCTCCTCTGTCCATGGGATTCTCCAGGCAAAAATACTGGAGTGGGCTGCCATTTCCNAACTATGTTCAGATTTACTAATCTAGGACTTTTTGATTTGAGACTGATACCATTTGATGTATGTGTGTATGTGTGTGCTGTCATGTCCAGCTCTTTGCGACCCCAGGGGCTGTAGCCCACCAGGCTCCTCTGTCCATGGGATTCTCCAGGCAAAAATACTGGAGTGGGCTGCCATTTCCTGCTCCAGGAGATCTTCCCAACTCAGCAATCAAAACTGCTTCTCTTGCATAGGCACGCAAGCTTCTTTACCTCTAACGCCACAGGGAAGCCTGTTATCATTTGATGTTGAGGTTTAAATAAATCAATAAAAAAATCTATCTCTAATCTTCAGAAATATCAACCTGGATGAATTTCTTTTTATTTTTTGTAACTAAATGTTTCCTCTTGAAGGCATAAAATTGTATTATAGAAATAAAACTTTACTACCAGTTTTATTAATGCCATAATTATTACTGTCAATATAATAGTAGTTGTCTTTTGGGGCTTCCCTAGTGGTTCAGTGATAAAGAATCTATCTGCCAATGTAGGAGAAGCAAGTTTGATCCCTGCTTAGGAAGATCCCCTGGAGAAGGAAATGGCAACCCACTCCAGTATTCTTGCCTGGGAAATCCCATGGACANAATAGTAGTTGTCTTTTGGGGCTTCCCTAGTGGTTCAGTGATAAAGAATCTATCTGCCAATGTAGGAGAAGCAAGTTTGATCCCTGCTTAGGAAGATCCCCTGGAGAAGGAAATGGCAACCCACTCCAGTATTCTTGCCTGGGAAATCCCATGGACAGAGGAGCCTGGCAGGCCACAGTCCGCAGTGTCGCACAGAGTTGGACACGACTGAGCAACTAAACATCTTTTATCAGATCCTTATTATGTGTTAAATACCATGCCAAGTGCTTAACCTATATAATCTCTTATTATTTTTAAAACAATCCTGTAAGTAAAGAATTCCTGAACCCTATTTTACTGCTGAGGAAACAGAGGCTCAACAGGAAATGACATGCCTTCAATTTCACTATACGATCTTTTCCTTACTACTCTGCTTACCTTACCTAGACAGTTGCTTTCTGAATCTTTGTGTATATGTTTTTAGACTTTCCAGTCTCTTCCCTCATACTTGTATCAAATGTGATCTGGGCTGTGAGCTCAGTATGTGAGCTTTGATGCTTTGATGTGTTTAGGGACTTTTCTTTTTGGCTTATACTCTAGGTTGATGAGAATGTCAGGGTACTGGCTCTCAGAAAGGAGCTGTGGTCCTGTGTAATGTTGTAAACTTGGGGGTAAAAATATGTGTGGCTTGATAATTCTGGAGTGAGACAGGCTCAAGATATAATTTTTTTAAGAAAGTGTTTAGATGAATTTATCCAAGAGACTTTACTGTGAACATCAGAGTTGGTACGGCTGGCGCATCTTCTTTTGTCCTTAGGTCCTGCTTCTCCCAGGTACACTTTCTCCAGTCCCTGAAGATATCTTCCTCAGTTCTGCTGGACGATAGTGGTACTGTCCCTTTCGCCATGCTGCAACCCTTTTCTCCCAAGCATGGATGCGGTGGGTCAGGGAGAGAGAAGCAGCAGCCTGGTGTCTGGTTTCTCTCCTTGACTCTACCACCAGCCAGCTGTGACACTTCTGGGAAGTCAAGCAGGTTTCCTTACTTGTAAAAGAATGGCATTGGACTCATTGATCTCCTGAGAGGCCATTTCAACAGAAAATTAGGCTGCTTAGAATGGAGAAAGCCATCAAGCTGTAGTAGGGAATAAGCTACTCGTGCCAGTGACAGACTGTTGGATTAATTGGGCATAGCTATGGAGCACAGCAGTCATTCCTATGTTTATATTATCCGAATATTGCTGCCTTCCCCTAAGATGGCGAAAGTATATCTTCATTTCTCAGATGAGAGAACAGAAGCAGAATTGACCATTAGCTGGCCATGGACTATTACTTATTGCTGGTTGCTTAATTTGCTGGGCAGATCAGTCTCAGTGAGTGACAGCTGATGTCGTGCCTGGGAGTAGTCACCAGTGAAATGGAGAGGGCTGCCCTCCTTTGCTGTAGTGACACAGGATGTTGGTTCCTGCAGAGGCTCCTGTGTGGATCCTAATGATTTTTGTTGAGTTGATGAAATGTTGGACTGCACATTAATTTTAGCCTTTTCCCCCATGCCATTTCTTGTTTAAAAGGTGGTAAAACTTTAAAATGAACAAAAATTAAAAATGACTGCTTTACTCATGGGGAAAATTTCCTCTTTACAAAAATGCTTTCTAACCCATGGCTGATTCATGTCAATGTATGGCAAAAACCACTGCAATATTGTGAAGTAATTAGCCTTCAATTAAAATAAATAAATAAATTAAAAAAATGCTTTCTAAGGAGTATTCTTGATTTGACTGACATATTTATATGGCATGACTTCCCTCACTGACCCTATTTCCCTTTCTTCCTCCAAGTTATTTCTGCTCCAATGTCCCTCTCTCTCTCCCTCCCTCATTCTCTTTTTTCCTTCTTTCCTCCTTTCCTTCCTTCCTTCTCTGATCTAAGAAAGCTTTTCTCCTTTCTAAGTACCAATACTTTTACCTACACTTTGAAATATTTTTCCTGTTTTAAGAATCAGAGATATCCATTATGAAAAACTTGGAAAATATTAAGAAGTAAAAGAAGAAATTAAAATCATTCACAATCCTCTTAATTATAGGCAGCTGCTATTAACGTTTTTGAGGTCTTCCTTTATGGTTTTTCTTTTAAGCATACTTTAAAACAATAACAAAGTTGATATTCCACTATACACTATTCTGAATATTGCTTTTTTAAAAATTAGTTTTACATTGAACACTTTCCACGCCTTTCAGTATTTTTGAGAACCTCATTTTGATGACTATATTATATTTTATTATGTGATGATGCTATTATGCATGGTCATTCTCCTATCACCTGGTATTTAGGCTTGTCACCTGTACTCGACCCTATCCTTTCTTAGCTTCCCTGGAATTTTGCTTGTTTTCACTCATGCCTTCTCTCTTCCCTGATTACTGCTTGTCATGTGCACCTTTCTCTGTGCCTTCATGGGCTTCCCTGGTAGCTCAATGGTAAAGAACCTGTTTGCTAATGTAGGAGATGTGGGTTCTATGTCTGGGTCAGAAAGATCTCCTACAAAAGAACACAGTAAGCCAATCCAGCATTCTTGCCTGGGAAATCTCATGGGGAGAGGAGCCTAGTGGGCTACAGTCCAAGGAGGGGCAAAGAGTCAGACATGACTTAGCAACTGAGCATGGACTATGCCTTCACACATCGCAGTTATGCAGATATGTCTCTAGTCTCTTGGAGGAGGCAATGGCACCCCACTCCAGTATTCTTGCCTGGAAAATCCCATGGACGGAGGAGCCTGGTAGGCTGCAGTCCATGGGATCGTGAAGAGTTGGAGATAACTGAGTGACTTCACTTTCACTTTTCACTTTCATGCATTGGAGAAGGAAATGGCAACCCACTCCAGTGTTCTTGCCTGGAGAACCCCAGGGACGGGGTAGCCTGGTGGGCTGCCACCTATGGGGTCGCACAGAGCTGGACACAACTGAAGCAACTTGGCAGCAGCAGCAGCATCATCTTTAGTCTCTAATGGACCGTGCCTAGGGCCCTTTCTGAATTTTGGTATTTTTATATTTTCCACATCTTAGTATCTTTCCCTTTTAAATACCATAGCTAGTCTAAAGCCAAGTTCTGAGCATGCCATTTCCACCGATGATCAAGCACCAGCCTCATTTGGGCTTCACTATGCCCATCACCTAATCTATTGCATCACACACACAGCTGTTTTTCTCATCATCTCCCTTCTGCCCTTCCATTCTTGACAAACAGGGTAATTATTAATCTAAGCCACTGATGCGAATGTTAAACCTCAGCCCTTTGGCCCAACACGAGAGACATACTCAAGAGATGACACCATTCTATTCATCAATATCCTGTAAGCAAAGATTATTTTGCCAGCTGATTATGTGAGAAATTGCCTTACACTGTGGCCTGTATTATTCCACTCTGCCTTCTGGGATATTATGAAAGTTGATATTTTGGAATGTATCATGCATACTATATCTCCACATTTTCTTGATCAAAGTATCCTGTCAAAAAAAAAAAAAAGAAAGAAATTGTCAGATCCTGGTCTTTATGAACTGGTACTAGTTCTTGGGATCACTGCTGCCTTTTCCAACAGTTCTTAAGGCTTCTTCAAGAGCCACTCCAAACTGGTAGATTTTTCTTTCTCTCTTTAAAAAAAAAAAAAAATTAAAATGATCTGTATGGATTGTTTGCTGATACCCATAAGGTAACAAGTGGAAGGGGCAGGCCATGGCCCTGGGTGGACTTGATCTGGATAGGTGGTCTTTGTAGGCATTTGTTCTGTGGAAGACCTAGGTATTCTGCTTTCTCTCTCTTTCAGAAGTCCTACCCAAGGTCCAGGGCTTCCCTTGTGGCTCAGAGGTTAAAGCGTCTGCCTCCAATGCGGGAGACCCGGGTTCGATCCCTGGGTCGGGAAGATCCCCTGGAGAAGGAAATGGCAATCAACTCCAGTATTCTTGCCTGGAGAATCCTGTGGACAGAGAAGCCTAGTAGGTTACAGTCCACGAGGTTGCAAAGAGTCGGACACGACTGAGCGACTTCACCTTCACCCAAGGTCCAATGCCCTCTTAAATGCTGTGGTCACTCACTGACATGGTAGACGTGGTAAGGAAAATAATGTCCCCTAAAGTCATGAATGGTCTGTCCCTGGAACTTTTGAATATGTTGCTTTACAGGATAAAACATATACAACTATGTTGATTTGAGATGGACAGATTATCTTGAAATATTGGAGTGGGTACTATGAAACTGGGTTTCCCTGATGGCTCAGTGCTGAAGAATCCACCTGCAACTCGGGAGCCAAGTAAGATATAGGTTCAACCCTTGGGTCATCCCCTGAAGGAGGACATGGCAACCCACTCCAATATTACCATCTGGAGAATCCCATGGACAGAGGAGCCTGGTAGGCTATAGTCCATAGGGTCACAAAGAGTCAGACACAACTGAAATGACTTAGCACACATGCACACAATATGCAATTACACTGGATTTTAATAGAGTCAGAGAAAGATTTGAGGATACTCTGCTGATGACTTTGAAGACAGAGGAAGGAATCATGAGCCAAAGATTCAGACAGCATCTAGAAACTGGAAAAAAATAGTGTACATGGTCTCCTTTAGAGCCTCTAGAATGAACATAACCTTGATGATACCTTGATTTTGTTCCAGGGAAATCCATTGCAGACTTCCGATATTCAGAACTGTGAGGTAATAAATGTGTCTTGGTCTAAGTCACCAAGTTTGTGATAATTTGTTATAGCAGCAACAGGAAACTAACACAGTGGATGTTGTAAATTCTTGAGGTTTGAAAAGGACCTTAATGACTGTCTATTCTAGATCCCTAACTTTGAATTCTTTTTTTTGCTGCCTCTGTCGAGGGAGGAGCCTGCGGTGCATGTGGTGTGTGTATTGGATTTGGGAAAAGGAGCACATGCAGAAGTAATTGGCAATGAGGAAACATTCTTTATTTAGAATAGCTTTTTGGAGATAAAATTCATGTAGTTTATACTTTACCCGTTTAAACAGTACAATTCCATAGTTTTTTGTTATATTCATAGAGTTGTGCACCCATCGCTACAATTGATTTATTGAGTATTTCATCACCCCATAGGACTTTTCTGGGGGCTCAATGGTAAAGAATTGATCTACTAATGCAGGAGATGAAGGTTTGATCCCTGGGTCGGGAAGATCCCCTGGCGAAGGAAATGGCAACCCATGCCAATATTCTTTCTTGGGAAATCCCACGGAGAGAGGAGCCTGCCAGGCTACAGTCCATGGGATCACAAAAGAGTTGGACATGGCTTAATAACTAAACAACAACATCACCCCATAAAGAAACCCTGGATCCATTAGTCATCACTCTTCATTCCTCTGCCTCCACCTCCTGGAAATCACTAATCTACTTTCTGTCTCTATGAATTTACCATTCTGGTTATTTCATGAGAATAAAATCATATATCATAAGACCTTTTATGCCTATCTTCCTTCATGTAGCATAATGTTTTCAAAAATTCATCTATGTTGTAGCATGGGTTAGTACTCCATTACTTTTTATTGAAGGATAATATTCCATTGTATGGATGAAACACATTTTGTTTATTCATTCAGTTGATGGGCATTTGGATTATTTACCCTTTTGGATAGTCAAGGTTATGGTTTTTCCAGTAGTCATGTATGGATGTGAGAGTTGGACTGTGAAGAAGGCTGAGCACCGAAGAATTGATGCTTTTGAACTGTGGTGTTGGAGAAGACTCTTGAGAGTCCCTTGGACTGCAAGGAGATCCAACCAGTCCATTCTAGAGGAAATCAGCCCTGGGATTTCTTTGGAAGGAATGATGCTAAAGCTGAAACTCCAGTATTTTNTATAAAGAAAGCTGAGCGCCAAAGAATTGATGCTTCTGAACTGTGGTGTTGGAGAAGACTCTTGAGAGTCCCTTGGACTGCAAGGAGATCCAACCAGTCCATTCTAGAGGAAATCAGCCCTGGGATTTCTTTGGAAGGAATGATGCTAAAGCTGAAACTCCAGTATTTTGGCCACCTCATGCGAAGAGTTGACTCATTGGAAAAGGCTGATGCTGGGAGGGATTGAGGGCAGGAAGAGAAGGGGACAACCGAGGATGAGATGGCTGGATGGCAACACAGACTCGATGGACATGAGTCTGAGTGAACTCTGGGAGTTGGTGATGGACAGGGAGGCCTGGCGTGCTGCGATTCATGGGGTCCCAAAGAGTCGGACACGACTGAGCGACTGAACTGAACTGAACTTTTGGATATTATGAAAAACATTGCTATGAACATTTATGTACAAGTTTTTTTGTAAACATATGTTTTCATTTCTCTTGGGTAAATACCTAGGAGTGGAATTGCTAAATCACACGGTAATCCTATGTTTCACTGTTTGAAGGACTGCCGGACTGTTTTCCAAAGTAGCTATATCATTTTACATTCCTGTCAGCAATGTATATGAGAAAGCATCATTATCATGTAAAAAAAATAAGCAAACAAACAAAAAGATAAATAAATAAAAATTCTTGCTGGCCCCTGAAAGTGTAAAGAACACAGAATGCAAAGTGTGGCTTAGAAAGAATGGCCTGAATATTTCCAGAAGTAAAGCGACATCAAAAGAAATGCGGGTGCCCAGAAAATTTGCTTGGGAAATATGGAGTGACCTCTAAATTTTTTTTGAGAAAAAGTTCATATTGGCCAAATTCCATTGTTAACTGACTGCAATAAATTCTCTTGATGGTTTTAGTCTGTTTGGTTTCCATAAATTTTGTCTGATTAACTTTGGAGAAATTCTGATGAATGATGACTCAGAAGAACTTCATGAACAACACTAGGGCAGGACTATGTGCCCTGTATAAATAAACTTAGGCCATTCTCCTTTGTTAAAAATAAAGTCAATTCAAGGTGACAAGCATTTTGAAGTTTATGTTAGTTTGCTTAGGTTTTCATAAAAAAGTACCGTAGATTGGGTGGCTTAAACAACAAAAATTTATTTTCTCATAGGTCTGCTAGGTCTAAGTCTGAGACCAAGGAGTCCACAGGGCTGGTTTCTTCTGAAATCTCTCTTTGGCTTGTGAATGTCTGTCTTCTTGCATCATCACCTCCAGTTTTCCCCTGTAAATACCTATGTCCTTTCCCTCTCTCTCTCTCTCTCTCTTTTTTTTTAATTTTAAAGGCATCAGCCATTAGGACCCACCAAAATGATCTGATTTAACCTTAACTACTTTTTCAAAGACCCTGTCTCCAAATATAGTAGCATTCTGACTTACTGGGTATTAAGGCTTCAACATGGGCTTCCCAAGTATTGCTAGTGGTAAAGAACCCACCTGCCAATGCAGGGGACGTAGAGATGTGAGTTCAATGCTTGGGTCAGGAAGATTCCCTGGAGGAAGGCATGCAACCCACTCCAGTATTCTTCCCTGGAGAATCCCATGGACAGGGAAATCTGGCAAGCTATGGTCCACAGGGTCGCAAAGACTCAGACACAACTGAAATGACTTAGCACCCATGCATGCACACAGGGCTTCAACCTATGACTTTTGAAGGGGGTACAATTCAGCCCACACCAAATTACAATACATAGAACTATTCTTACTACACTAAACGAGTCTGGGCTATGGAAGAAAAAAGATTTTAAAATATGCATTGTTCCTGTTGTGTGTCTTTGGATGAAAGAATGAGCCCAAGACCCTTGTCTTCTTAAGAGTTGCAAAGTGTTTATTCTTGGTGCAAGATGTCCTTGAGGGCACCATGAGACCTGGAGTGGAATCTTGTTAAGTGGAAGCATCCTTAGTTATCCTTCCAACTTTCCTTCTACTTTTTTGTCCATGACAGTTATGCACCAGTAAAGTATCAGTAATTTTTTTCTTTATTAAATGACCTAGAATATACTTTAAATTTGTTACATAATTCTTCCTTTTTCTAGGTGGAAAGAATGGGATAGTAAAATGTTCTAAGCCAAATTTATACATGTATCATCCTAAAATGTTATGAGAATTACATGAAATTTGAGTAGTTTATTGCTATGTCTGCTTCTATTAAAAAGCCTGTTCTCATGATCTGAAACTTATTCATACCATACTGTAAATATCTGATAGCCACTTCAAAAGTTGTTCTATGCTTTATGTTTCATTTTGCCAGAAACCAAAGTCTTAAGTCAAAAGAATCACACTTTAAGGGAATTTTAGGGATCTGTCTGAGGATGCAAAAAGTATTTTCCAAGGTCCTTTATCAACACTGTGGAGATCACCTTTCTCAGACAATCGCTAACTCACCCTTTCATAATATTAGCCTTGATAAGAATGCAAGATCAAAGATATGCTAAATTAAAAATAAAGTCTACTTCTAGGGACAGGTATCTTGCAAAAAATATTCTCCAGTCCTAGTTCTACCTAACTGAATTGCTTAAAATGGTGATAGAATTCTTTTTAAAAAATTATTTACTTGTGGCTGCACTGGGTCTTCATTGCTGTATGGGCTTTCTCTAGTTGCAGTGAGTAGGGGCTACTGTCTGTTGTGGTACATAGGCTTCTCATTGAGACGGCCCCTCCTGCTACAGAGCAAGGCCTCCAGGTGCGAGGGCTCAGTAGCTGTGGCTCACGAGCTTAGTTGCCCCACAGCATGTGGAATCTTCCCGGACCAGGGATTGAACCTGTGTGCCCTTCATCTGCTGCTGGACTCTTAACCACTGAATCCCCAGAGAAGTCCCCGTAATGCAATCCTTGATGTGAGTCAATATGAGCTGGCTCCTATTTTCAGTTTTCCTAGATTTTTGTCTGCCTGCCGTGTTTTCAGAAGAACTAACATCTCGTGAATATTAAGACTATTGGGTCTGAGCAATGTTTGAGTTGGCTGGTTAGTGGGGTGAGGCTGGGCAGCTGAGTTTCACGTTGATTTCCTGTCTGCAGAACTGTTACCAGTCATGTAGTCTGCAAATTCCAATTTGAAAGGTGTCCACAAGGTCATTCACTTGTCTGAAGAGCAACACACTGTGAGTTAATAGTATTGACAGCAAAGAATGAAAGAATGAATACAGTTGGTCCTCATACTTTCTCGTTTTTAAGTATAACACCTTTATTGAGATAAAATTTCACATACCATAGTATTCCATCATTTAATGTGTACAGTTTGATGGCTTTTTAAATATATTCACAGAGCTGTACAAATATCACCACAATCAATTGTAGAACATTTCTTCACTCCAAAAAGCTATGCTCATTATGTCACTACCCATTTCCCTCTACCTTTCCCTTCTCTCTTTGACCCTAGACGAGTCACAGATCTACTTTCTGACTATATGAATGTACATCTTCTGGATCGGTCCTCATGGTTTCAATGGCTGAAGCGGTGACTGGATTTCTATGTATCTCTTTCCTCTCTAGTTGATGAAAATATGTTTGACTCAGTGGCAAGGTTCTCCAAAATGCACGCTAATGGATTTGTCAGGGCTTCCTAATTTTATACAAAAGGCTGCTTCTGCACTGTGAGAATATAACTAGGATCATTCTCTCATATCTGAGGAACAGTCAGAAGCATAGCAGTTCAGGGGAGAAAATGGACAGAATACCTTTGGAACCTCATTTGACTAAAACTAAACTTAGCTCCAGAGAGTAGATTTGTAGGTTTTGAGTAGAGATAATATTCTTCCCTAGTTCTGAGTGTGTGCTAAGGTGCTTCAGTCATCGCCGACTCTTTGTGACCCTAAGGTCCATAGCCCACCAGGTTCCTCTGTCGATGGGATTCTCTAGGCTAGAATACAAGAGCGGGTTGCCATGCGCTCCTCTAGGGGAGCTTCCCAACCTGGGGATCGAACCCACATCTCTTGTCTCCTACCTTGGCGGGTAGGTTTTTTACCACTAGTGCCACCTGGGAGATGACTTTAATAGCCAAAGTTTGAAATTAGTATAATTAAAGGCTAAACATCCATCTTCTATTTTAAAAAAGAAAAGATCAATATTGTTTAAATGTGCTAGAATATTGTCACATGGTCCTTTCCGGGAAACTTGTGACAAGACATCTTCTGGGGATCTCATTTATATTTAGCTAAAGATTTAAAAAATATAAAGAAATAAAAAGAAAAAAGATTTAAAAAGTGTAGTTTATGATCTGACCACTGGGAGTTTGCAGTTTAAAGGAGATCATTGTTTCTCAATGAGAGGATATTTTGTCTTCCAGGGACATTTGGCAGTGTCTGAAGCCTTTCTGCATGTTACCGCAGAAGGCTGTTCCTACATCTAGTAGGTAGTGATGCTGTTAATCACCTACACTGTACAGCTCAGGCTCCCACAGCATCCACCCCCAAATATCAGTAGTGCAGAGGCTGAGAGATTTATTAGGCGTACAATGGGTCAGGCTCCTCTTCTGTTGCGTGGTAGGTGGTAGGGATTGATAGTTATTTAGCCTCTATGTGTTACCTTTTCCAGTGACTTCCTTTTTAAAAAGAATGATAGCTTCTTCCTTTTTACTCTATTAGGTCCTGCATATATGTCTGTCGTAGCACCCAGGACACTTTATTGTACTCTGTCTGACCTTGGGCAATGTATGCAACCTCTCTGGGCCTCAGTCTTCTCATCTACAAAATGGGAATATTAACACTACCAACCTCAGAGGGTCATTGTGAAGATGAAGTGTGTGAAGACATACAAAGTGCTTGTCACTGTGTTCATCACACTGCCTGTGTGCTTAGTCACTTCAGCCATCTCTGACTCTTTGTGACCCTATGGACCATAGCCCACCAGGCTCCTCTGTCCATGGAATTTTCCAGGCAAGAGTACTGGAATAGGGGTGCCATTTCCTCCTCCAGGGGATCTTCCTGACCCAGAGATTGAACCCGTGACTCTTGCATCTTCTGCATTGGCAGGAGGATTCTTTACCACTGCTCCATCTGGGAAGTCCCCGTTTGTCATGCCAGGTGCTCAATAAATGATACAGGATGCTTGGGGCTGGTGCACTGGGATGACCCAGAGGGATGGTATGGGGAGGGAGGTGGGAGGGGGTTCAGGATGGGAACACATGTACACACATGGCGGATTCATGTTGATGTATGGCAAAACCAGTACAATATTGTAAAGTAATTGAAGGTGAAGGTGAAGTCGCTCAGTCGTGTCCGACTCTTTGCGACCCTGTGGACTATAACCTATTAGGCTTCTCCGTCCATGGGATTCTCCAGGCAAGAATACTGGAGTGTATTGCCATTTCCTTCTCCAGGGGATCTTCCCGACCCAGGGATCGAACCCGGGTCTCCCACATTGGAGGCAGATGCTTTAACCTCTGAGCCAATTAAAATAAATAAATTTAAATTAAAAAAAAATGATAGTGGTAGTTGTTGTTTATGATTTCTTTAGCTGTTTGCCTTTGCTAAGCGATAAATACATCTTTTGAGGATACAAATTGCATTGGCATACCATGGATGTTTAATGGTTTTTGGAGGAATGATTAATCCTTTTAAGCCTTATAACCTTCATCTGTAAAATGGAGTTTCACTTGTTATTGTCACATTTAATAAGATAATGTAAGAAAAAGAACAAATAAGGAGCCTAGCACATAGATACTATATAAGTTTTCCTTGCCTTGGCACCATAAAAAAAACCTTTATTATAAAATTTTAAATCTACAGAAAAATAGAGACAGTAATGTAAACACCTGTATATCATCCAGATTTAACAATTGTTAACATTTAGTCATATTTTCTTAATATTTTCAGAGGTTTTTTTTTGGCTGAAGAATTTGAAGTGGATACAAATACAGTTTTATTTTACCCCTAAATATTTATTATGTATTGGAATTCCCTGGTGGCTCAGATGGTAGAGTCTATCTGCAATGTGGGAGACCTGAATTTGATCCCTGGGTCGGGAAGATCCCCTGGAGAAGGAAATGGCCACCCATTCAAGTATTCTTGCCTGGAAAATTCCATGGATAGAGGAGCCTGGTGGGCTACAACCCATAGGGTTGAAAAGAGTCAGACACGACTGAGTGATTTCACTTTCTTTCTTTTACATAGTATCTTTAAAAACACATTCTCCTATAATGGCAATGCTATTTTTGTCTAACAAAATTAATAACTACTTCCCAATATCAGCAAATATGTAGTCTATATTGGTATTTCCCAGTTCTGTTCAGTCAGTTCAGTTGCTCAGTCCTGTCCGATTCTTTGCGACCCCACGGACTGCAGTATGCCAGGCTTCCCTGTCCATCACCAACTCCCAGAGCTTACTCAAACTCATGTCCATTGAGTTGGTGATGCCATCCAACCATCTCATCCTCTGTTGTCCCCTTCTCCTCCTACCTTCAATCATTCCCAGCATCAGTGTCTTTTTAAATGAGTTAGTTCTTCGCATCAGGTGGCCAAAGTATTGGAGTTTCAGCTTCAGCATCAGTCATTCTAATGAATATTCAGGACTGATTTCCTTTAGGATGGACTGGTTGGATTTCCTTGCAGTCCAAGGGACCCTCAAGAGTCTTCTCCAACACCACAGTTCAAAAGCATCAATTCTTTGGTGCTCAGCTTTCTTTATAGTCCAACTCTCACATCCATACATGACTACTGGAAAAACCATAGCTTTGACTAGATGGACCTTTGTTGGCAAAGTAATGTCTCTGCTTTTTAATTAGCTGTCTAGCTTAGTCATAACTTTTCTTCCAAGGAGTAAGCATCTTTCAATTTCATGGCTGCAGTCACCATCTGCTGTGATTTTGGAGCCCAAGAAAATAAAGTCTGACACTGTTTCCATTGTTTTCCTATTTGCCATGAAGTGATGGGACCAGATGCCATAATCTTCGTTTTCTGAATGTTCAGTTTTAAGCAAACTTTTTCACTCTCCTTCTTCACTTTCATCAAGAGGATCTTTAGTTCTTCTTTGCTTTCTGCCATAAGGGTGGTGTCATCAGCATATATGAGGTTATTGATATTTCTCCTGACGATCTTGATTCCAGCTTGTGCTTCATCCAGCCCATCATTTCTCATTATGTATTCTGCATGAAAGTTAAATAAGCAGGGTGACAATATACAACCTTGACATATTCCTTTCCTGATTTGGAACTAGTCTTTTGTTCCATGTCAGTTTCTAACTGTTGCTTCTTGACCTGCATACAGATTTCTCAGGAGACAGATNGCTTCATCCAGCCCATCATTTCTCATTATGTATTCTGCATGAAAGTTAAATAAGCAGGGTGACAATATACAACCTTGACATATTCCTTTCCTGATTTGGAACTAGTCTTTTGTTCCATGTCAGTTTCTAACTGTTGCTTCTTGACCTGCATACAGATTTCTCAGGAGACAGATCAGGTGCTCTGGTATTCCCATCTCTTTCAGAATTTTCCACAGTTTATTGTGATCCACACAAAGGCTTTGTAGTAGTCAATAAAGCAGAAGTAGATGTTTTTCTGGAACTTTTTTGCTTTTTGATGATCCAATGGATGCTGACAACTTGATCTCTAATTCCTCTGCCTTTTCTAAATCCAGTTTGAACATCTGGAAGTTCACAGTTCACTTACTGTTGAAGCCTGGCTTGGAGAATTTTGAGGATTACTTTACTAGCATGTGAGATGAGTGCAATTATGTGGTAGTTTGAGAATTCTTTGGCACTGTCTTTCTTTGGGATTGGAATGAAAACTGACTTTTTCCAGTCCTATGGCCACTGTTGAGTTTTCCAAATGTGCTGGCATATTGAGTGCAGCACTTTCACAGCATCATCTTTCAGGATTTGAAACAGCTCAACTGGAGTTCCATGACCTCCACTAGCTTTGTTCATAGATATGCTTCCTACGGCCCACTTGACTTCTCATTCCAGGATGCCTGCCTCTAGGTGGGTGATCACGTATTCCCCAGTTATTTCCAAATGTATTTCACAGCTGGTTTATTCAAACAAGATCCAAATAGAAACTTTTCATTAGAGAAACCTATTTTTCCCCACTTCAGGGACTGGCCTGTTTCTTCTGTTTGCCGGTTAGCAAAGTTGAAATTCTTTCAGTAAGTCATGATAGGAATGTATTTTAAGCAAAATCAATTCAAAACACAGATAAATTATTCACAACAATTAATGACTCACATTTTCTTTTTCTGGGATCTGCAGGAACTATTCAGTTGTAGCCTTCCTCTCAGTGCATTCAGAGATGGTAAAATGATTAGTGATAATGGGTCTCTGGTAATGCAAAGAAGAAGCAAACTAAAGTATTAGAAGACCTGCCAAATGAAATGTACATAAGAGAAAGAAAGAGCTCTGGGAAACACAATGTAAATCAATAAGAAAACTGGATTCAATGTGCGGAGTGCATTTTGTACACAGACTCTCCAGGATATGCAATCATTCCAGCGGTATTCACAACAGCCTGAAGAACATCTATTGCATAAACCGAGATAAGCAAGCATACTGCCCTGAACCATAATAGCACAGCAATAGTCTCTTGTTTTTTGGTTTTCATGGGATTGGGTCGCCCCTAGACCAACAAGTGAACATGTCAGTTAGGGATGGTCTGGAGTGTCCTGTAGGTAAAGTGGATTTGATCTAAAAATAGTAGTCATCTAACAGAGATCCTTGAACAGAGGGCTGAAGTGATGGTGAGGAAGCATTTGACAAAAGTTGACTCTTACAGGGACAAGCAAGGTAGGCTGGAATAGCAGCAAATTTGCATTAAGGACTAAGATGAGTTACCAGCAAAGATGTTACTGGGTTGATTCAGGATGAAGTACATTTGGTAGAGACATCATAGAGAAACTAAGGGAAATATTGATTCTACTTTTCTTGATTCTCTTTACTTTCCACTTGATTTACGCTATTTGTGTCTATGTCTTATTGCTGTCCTCACTGGACTGTACACACTTTGAGGTCAGTGCCCATGTCTTTGACATTTCTGTATAGTACTTTGCACATGGTAATTGCCTAATACATAAAATGTTTATACTTATTTTTTAAAGATACATTCAACACTTGTTAAAAAAGTAAGTGCTTATAATTATGTGACAAGATAGAGATGTTAATTATTGCTACAAAGGCAATATATTACAATATATAAACATATCAATCAGCATGTTGTATATCTTAAATTTATACAATATCATTTGTCAAATATATTTCAATAAAATAAAATGCCCCTCCCTAAGGGGAAAAAAAAAGTACATGCTTATACATGTAAAACTTGTTTACCAAGGTTAATATTCCTTTTGTGGTATGATCTGATAAAAAACTATGGAGTGTGAAAAGGTTCAGACATAAGCAAGGATAAAATATAAAAGCCAGATACATGAAAGGACGATTAGAAATAAGGGCTTTGAGAAATGCTGAAAGGACTGTGAATCCTCATTATCTAGAGAGTAGAGTGGTGATTACCAGAGGCTGGATTGTGGGGAAATGGGGAGATTTTGGTCAAAGGCCATAAACTTCCAGTTATAAGATGAATAAGTTCTGGGATCCAATGTACTGCAGGATAACTATCCTTAACAACTGTACTTGAAATTTACTAACAGAATAGATCTTACCACATATACAAATTATATTTTGTGAGGGGATAGAGTTTTATAGTAACCCTACTGTGGTAAGTATTTCAACAAAGTATCAGTTCAGTTCAGTCGCTCTTTGTGACCCCATGAATCAAAGCACTCCAGGCCTCCCTGTCCATCACTAACTTCTGGAGTTCACTCAGACTCACGTCCATCGAGTCAGTAATGCCATCCAACCATCTCATCCTCGGTCGTCCCCTTCTCCTCCTGCCCCCAACCCCTCCCTGCATCAGAGTCTTTTCCAATGAGTCAACTCTTTGCATGAGGTGGCCAAAGTACTGGAGTTTCAGCTTTAGCATCATTCCTTCCAAAGAACACCCAGGACTGATCTCCTTCAGAATGGATTGGTTGGATCTCTTTGCAGTCCAGGGGACTCTCAAGAGTCTTCTCCAACACCACAGTTCAAAAGCATCGATTCTTCAGTGCTCAGCTTTCTTCACAGTCCAACTCTCACATCCATACATGACCACTGGAAAAACCATAGCCTTGACTAGATGGACCTTTGTTGGCAAAGTAATGTCTGCTGTCTCGGTTGATCATAACTTTCCTTCCAAGAAGTAAGCGTCTTTTAATTTCATGGCTGCAGTCACCATCTGCAGTGATTTTGGAGCCCCCNGGTCAAAGGCCATAAACTTCCAGTTATAAGATGAATAAGTTCTGGGATCCAATGTACTGCAGGATAACTATCCTTAACAACTGTACTTGAAATTTACTAACAGAATAGATCTTACCACATATACAAATTATATTTTGTGAGGGGATAGAGTTTTATAGTAACCCTACTGTGGTAAGTATTTCAACAAAGTATCAGTTCAGTTCAGTCGCTCTTTGTGACCCCATGAATCAAAGCACTCCAGGCCTCCCTGTCCATCACTAACTTCTGGAGTTCACTCAGACTCACGTCCATCGAGTCAGTAATGCCATCCAACCATCTCATCCTCGGTCGTCCCCTTCTCCTCCTGCCCCCAACCCCTCCCTGCATCAGAGTCTTTTCCAATGAGTCAACTCTTTGCATGAGGTGGCCAAAGTACTGGAGTTTCAGCTTTAGCATCATTCCTTCCAAAGAACACCCAGGACTGATCTCCTTCAGAATGGATTGGTTGGATCTCTTTGCAGTCCAGGGGACTCTCAAGAGTCTTCTCCAACACCACAGTTCAAAAGCATCGATTCTTCAGTGCTCAGCTTTCTTCACAGTCCAACTCTCACATCCATACATGACCACTGGAAAAACCATAGCCTTGACTAGATGGACCTTTGTTGGCAAAGTAATGTCTGCTGTCTCGGTTGATCATAACTTTCCTTCCAAGAAGTAAGCGTCTTTTAATTTCATGGCTGCAGTCACCATCTGCAGTGATTTTGGAGCCCCCAAAAATAAAGTCTGACACTGTTTCCACTGTTTCCCCATCTATTTCCCATGAAGTAATGGGACCAGATGCCATGATCTTCATTTTCTGAATGTTGAGTTTAAGCCAACTTTTTCGCTCTCCTCTTTCACTTTCATCAAGAGGCTTTCTAGTTCCTTTCATTTTTTGTAGCAAAGTATATGTTGCTTTAAATCATCACACTGTACACCATAAACCTACACAGTGTTATATGTCATTTATTATCTTAGTAAGGATGGGAAAAGAAAAGAAATAAAATTCTGGCTTGATTTGGGCAGAGCATAAAGCTAGAGAGAGATCTAAAGTGGGAATAGTATGGCTAGAAGAGACTGGATGAAGATGGAATGGAATTAGTAATTAACTTGTATAAATTTAATTTACCACGTAAAGTCATGACTCAGTGGAAGGGCACAGATCTGGGTTCAGATTCAGACCCATTCTCTTGTTGCATGACCTTGGCCAGATTACCAAGACTTTCAGGCCTCTTTTCCTTTCTGTGCAGTGCAAATAATTTCATCTGCCTTCTTCACCAGGGCTTTCTTAGTTGCTCAGATGGTAAAGAATCCACCTGCAATGCGGGAGATCCAGGTTTGATCTCTGGATTGGGAAGAGGAGGAGGGCATGGCAACCCATTCCAGTGTTCTTGCCTGGAGAATCCCCATGAACAGAGGAGCCTGGTGGCCTGCAGTCCATGGGGTAGCAAAGAGTCAGACATGACTGAGAGACTAAGCATAGCCTACTTCATGGACATGGACTAGAATCTGTGAAGGCAGAGTTCCATATTGTAGCTGCGCCATGAAGAGTATCTACTGTTATTGTAATAGTTCATTTCCTTTGATGGACAATACTGTCACTGCTATTGATGATGGCATCCTAGAGATAATTGTGCCCCAAAATATGATCACCTAGAGTGAAATAAATGTAGGAGACAGGGATTGGATAATCTGTACTATTTTGAGCAAAGGCATTCTTCCCTGACCTCTGTCCATCTCCTAACCTTCTCCGTCTACGTAGGCATCTTCTGCTGTCCAGGGTCATGAGACCATCCACGACTGAAGCCTTTCCTAACTCTTGGTTGCCAAAAGCTTGCAAGGCTCTATTTCCTGCAGGCCCTGCTTTCCAAGGTCAGTTCTGGATATACCCCACTGGCCAGAGGCTTTTAGAAGGAACAACATTCTCCACTGAGCTCCCAAGCAAGAATGACTTCCCCTAAACTCCTTGCTGCCCAAACTATTTTTATCTGAAGCAAACTGTTCTTAAAGAATTTAGAAAGCAAGGCATCTTTGTTTTTCCAGGAGGGAGGGTTTCACTACAGCATCTGGCAGGTTCTTGTCATGGCTTGGCAGTCGTCAAGAGACAAGCGAAAGATAGCTCAATATCTTTGCAAATCATGGCTGTCTACCCTCTAGAACCACAGTCTTGCTCTCAAATTTTAGCTTTCATGAGAATAACCTTGGTATTTAAAACCTGGATTCCTGGATCCCATCATTAACAGGTCNCATCTGGCAGGTTCTTGTCATGGCTTGGCAGTCGTCAAGAGACAAGCGAAAGATAGCTCAATATCTTTGCAAATCATGGCTGTCTACCCTCTAGAACCACAGTCTTGCTCTCAAATTTTAGCTTTCATGAGAATAACCTTGGTATTTAAAACCTGGATTCCTGGATCCCATCATTAACAGGTCTGGGATGGCCTGTCCTTTTAATGAGCATTTCAAGTGATAACACTGCAGGGGACTCAGGCAACACATTTGGAGAAATACAGAAGCAAGCCCATTTGCCCAAATGTTGGTCTGTGGAATTGACTGTCTGGGAACTGGTTTTTAGTAATTGACCAGGAGGCTTGGAGACACTGCACTAAAGAGAGGAGGGTATTTTCAGCAAGGTTTCAGAACTGTAAATCACTACAGTTGTTTCTTGGTTTGGGGGCTGTGATCTTACTATGAAACCTTCCATGGACACTAATAATGCATTTGTCATTTCACAAGAAGCTTTCAGCTATATACATGTAGACATATTTGTATTTTTCATCACTCCTCACCTTGTTGACTTGAGCTTCTTAATTATGGAATTATTTTGTTAAAACCCGCTTTCAGTTGATCAAGATGGGCTGAGGGTGACAGCGAGTTGGAGAACAATTCCAAGCATAATCATAATAACTTTGAAAATTTCTTTTGTTTATTCATTCTTTTTCATGACAGTTATAATAACATTTTATTTATTAAAATGTGTCAGCTTCAATTAAATTAGTATTTGAAAAAGATATGTAATATCAAAGGCTAGTAACATTTTTAAAAATTATTATATTTTAGGAACTTAATTGAGTCAGTTGATTTGAGGTGGATGAACCTAGAGCCTGTTATATAGAGTGAAGTAAGTCAGAGAAACAAATATTGTATATTAATGCATATATATGGAATCTAGAAAAATGGTACTGATTAACCTATCTGCAGGGCAGGAATAGAGAAGCAGGCATAGAGAACAGACACAGCAGGGGAGGGAAAGAGTGGGGCAAATTGAGAGAGTAGCACTGACACATATATATTATATATATATACTTATATATACTATCATGGATAAAACAGATAGCTATTGGGAAGCTGAAGCTGCTGTGTAACACAGGGAGATCAACTCGGCGCTCTGTGACGACTTTGAGGATGAGATAGGCGGTAGAGGGAGTTGGGAGGGAGGCTCAAGCGGGAAGGGATATATGTATACTTACGGCTGATTTGAGCTGTTGCATGGCAGAAGCCAAGACAACATTGTAAAGCAACCATCCTCTGATTAAAAATTTTAAGATATTTATTTTTAATTGACGTATAGTTGGTGGGCAATATTACAAGTCTAAAATATAGTGATTCACAGTTTTTAAAGGTTGTGCTCCACTTATAGTTATCATAAAATATTGGCTATATTCCCCGTGTGTGCAATATGCCCTTTAGGCTTGCTTTATACTTTAGTTTGCTCCTCTTACACCCCTACCCCTGTGTTGCCCCTTCCTTCTCCCTACCTATAACCACAAGTTTGTTTCTGCATCTGAGAGTCTGCTTCTTTCGTTTTTAACCTTCACTCGTTTGTTGTATAAAGTGGTGCCACACATAATTGATATCATACAGTATTTGTCTTTCTCTGCCTGACTTATTTCACCTAGCACAATACCCTTCAAGTCCATCCATGTTGCTGCAAATGGCAACATTTCTTTTTTTTTTTTTAATGGCCGAGTAGTATTTTATTATATATATATTTTTATTTTAGTAATAGCACTTTATTATAAAAATATAATATACATATTTTATATATATAACCTCTCTCTATATATATGTTTTCCAGGTGGCTCAGTGGTAAAGAATCCACCTGCCATATATTAATGTATATATCTCACATCTTTATCCATTCATCTGCTGATGGACACTTAGGTTGCTTGCATATCTTGGCTAGTGTAACAATGCTGCTATGAAAATTGGGTGCATGTATATTATTGAATTAGTGGTTTGGGTTTTTTTGGATGTATACCTTGGAGTGGAGTTGCGGTCATATGGTAGTACTATTTTTAGTTTTGGAGAAACCTCCACACTGTTTTCCACAGTGGCTGCCCCAGTTTACAGGAAACCCTAACATTAAAAGACGGTGAAAGGAGGAGGAGCCAGCAAAGGGGAGGTTGAGCCCAGTTCATTTCTTTTTTTTTCATATGAGAAGTTTAGACATTAAACACTGGAAGAAACCAGGTATCAGAAGGAGACTGAATTATAAGAGAGAGACGTTTCAACATTGAAAAATGCCTAGGAAGGCAGCAAGGGATAGGATCCAGTGTCTTGTGTCTCAAAAAGATTATGGTGACATCATCACCAAATATTTTGCAGAGTTTGTCGCAGGAGACAGATATTATCAGGGGTTTCACAGGGCTGGTACACTTTGGTTTTAGATCTCGACTTGACATTTCTTGCCTGGGAGCAGATATTTCAGTGAAGTTCCAAAAACTGCTTTTTTTTTGCAGAGAATCTTTCAGGGTCCCTAAGAGTTTCTCTGTGATAAAGTGCATTTCCGATCCCAGTACATTCCCATCATCCCAGTGTCCACAACACTCTGTGCCCTGACTTGGCTTCAAAAGGAAGGACTTAGGACAGCAATAATTTTTTTTTTCCCTTTTCTGTTTTCCTCCACAGAATTATCCAACCATACGGAAATCCTATTTTAAATTCCATGAATCAGCTCTCCCTAGTGAAAGAGTTTAGCCTTTGGGGGCAGATTTTGTGGAAACGTTTTGCAGGATGTGAAGCAACAGCTGCCCTCTTTTCAGACGCCCTGATTCCAGCTGCATTGGTGCTTTGGGTTCCAGAAAATTATCAGACTGGAAGGACTCACACCATAGACAGAAAATAACCAATACACTTAATGCTACTGAAGTTGGACTCAGATCCTATAATATCCCTGGAGAAAGTGTCAAATAATGAAATGGTTGTTGGAAAAAAGTGCTAATGCTGACCCTGAAACAAGATCAGATTTGACAATCAAACGGGAAGGAGAAATCAGGACTTGGGATGAAAATGTATATAAAGAGGCACTAGGGTGAGGACTGGGCTTCCCTGGTGGCTCAGGAGTAAAGAATCTACCAGCAATGTAGGAGACATGGGTTCGATCCCTGGGTGGGGAAGATCCCCTGGAGAAGGAAATGGCAACCCACTCTAGTATTCTTACCTGGAAAACCCATGGACAGAGGAACCTGGAGGGCTACAGTCTGTGGGGGCACCAAAGAGCTGGACACAACTTAAGTGACTATCATCAAACTACAACAATCAACAAAAGGAAGTCAGTGAGCAAGAGGCAGGATTTGGGGGTGGGGAGGCCTGGAGAAATGATACAAAAGGGACAGGTGAGGACCAGACGGATTCTAGTTGCTGTGAGGGAGTTTTCTTCTGAGGACTGTGTGTGAATCTGAGGCCTAGAAGACGAATGCAGTATTTTGTTCATTTATTTCTGTTTTTTTAAATGCTCAGAAATGTTAAACAAGAGAGTTCTGATTTCAACTAGGGAACTGGAACTAGTTTCAGAATCCTGATAGACATGTGAACCAGTACCAAAAGGGCACTGAAAAATGAATCCTTATTTGCCTTTTGCTTAATCTGCATGCACCTCCTGTCCTGAGAGTCTCTCGTACAGTAGGAGGCTTGTTTGTGATGGGTTGAGTAGGTAGTTGGGGAGCAGGTTCTGATTCTAAAAGCAAAACTTCTGAAAGAGAAATGTTCACTGTCCTAGACTACAGCACTGGAAAGTCATCAAAGTGCTGACAAACCCGTAGGGACACATTTTGTTACCACCTTTATTAATTCACTTATTACCTTATATATAGTATCTATGGAGCTTCTCAGGTGGCTAAAGAATCCACCTGCAATGCAGGAGACATGCGCTCAATCTCTGGGTTGGAAAGATCCCCTTGAGGGAAAATGGCAACCCACTCCAGTATTCTTGCCTGGAAAACTCATGGACAGAGGAGCCTAGTGGGCTATAATCCATGAGGTCACAAAGAGTTGGACATGACTGGGCACACACGCATGGCTAGATGGGTGGACATAACATCTACGTCTCACTGATACCACTCACATACCATCATATATCTATATATATATTTAAAATTTGTATGTATATATATATATATATTTAAAACTTACTATTATATATCCTTAATGGTGGCGCTAGTGGTGAAGAACCTGCCTGTCAATGCAGGAAACATATGCAGTCCATAGGGTCGCAAGGAGTCAGACACGACTGAAGTGACAGAGCGACAGTAGCAGCAATGCCTTTTATATGCCTGGCACAAAATAAACTCATTCATTCTTTCTCTCTAATCCTCTATGTCTAATTTTTCCTAGAAATATTCTCTCAGCAGTTTTTTATTCTGGTGCTATCAGGCTGCCCTAGCCATCTTCCCCCAGGAAATTAACCCTTCAGAGCACCCTACCCAGAGGAACTCATTTCCAAGATCTTCCCAGCAGAGGATGGAGTTCCCAAGCAGCCTGCAATTGCAAAAGCTCTAGTCCAGAATTATTTTTGGAAAGCAAGAGTGACAAACACACCTTGCTGTACTGTATCAGGAAAATGCATAGTATAGAGGGAAAGATGGTATGGAAAAGGCTGTGAACATAAAAATAAATTGCTGGGGATCAAACCAGCAGGCGAACGGTGAGAGAGAGCCCGGCTGGCATCCTTCATCTTGACAGGTCCCGAGACACAGCCGGCACCTTCCCGAGGAGTCATTTCAGCCTCCTGGAGAGGAGTGGGCAGCTGCAACCTGCCGAAGTCAAATGCCTGTTTACAGGCAGGAATGAGGCACTGCGGCAAAGTGGCCCTCACCAGGGCCTTTACTGAGGGGAGGAAAGGAAGGAGGCAGGGCCAGGGGGCTCCTGCCCTGGACAGACAGGTACTTGTGTACATCTCCCCACCAGGTCTCTGGGCATCAGTGGACAGAAGGCAACTGAATCTTTTTGGTCTTTGATCTACAAAAGATGCTCTGAAGATGTTAGTCCTCTTCCATTGGGGCCACATTTCAGGCCTGGCACCTGCAGAATTTGTCTGTGTGACTTTGCACAAGCTGTTCCACCTAAGGTGGCCAAAGCAACACACCCAGGGCTTTTGCTACATGAATGTCACTGCCCAGGGGGACTCTTCACAGTTTTTGCCAGTTTTGTGAATCATCCTTAAGTGGCAACCCCTGTCCAGATGATACAAGCTGTTTGTAGGTGTGTGTGCTCAGTTGTGTCTGACTCTTTGTGACCCCATGGACTGTGGCCCACCAGACTCTGCTGTCCATGGAATTTTCCAGGGAAGAACACTGGAGTGAGTTGCCACGTCTTACTCCAAGCTATTTGTAGGATGCCCACCTTGTGTCCTGCACTGTGGATTGGGACCGTGAAATAAATTTGCAGAGCTATTCAGAACGTAGCCTCCCCATGTTCATAATATGGATGGGAAGGTGACACTGACACTTGATAGATTATAAATGCTGAGCTCAGAAACAGACACAGAACTCCAGACATGGTCTGTACTGCAGAGCACAAGAAAGGCCCTGCCATCCTGGCATGGAAATGCTATATTTCCATCAATGCAGCAAAAGATGACAGGGTCTCTAAGCCAGCAGCATCTCAGGCTGAATTAATTAGGTCTAGAAGCACTAATAAGGACAAATCAAAGCCCTTAATTTTTCTAGAATTTTTTTGTGACAAGCATTGTTCCACATTAATCTTTATTATAACCAGTAAAGAAAGAAAGAAAAAACCCTAACAAAATGCTCTCTTATCATGGATTAGCAGACTCTTTTCCCGGGACCCTTGGTTTCCCCTTTCACCTTTCCTGAGCCAAATAATGGGATGATTCTGTAGCTGAGACAGACTCCTGGTCTGCCCATCAGGAAATGGTATCCGCTTTCCCATCCAGCCCTGGATAGTGGAAGGTGCGAAGGGGGCTTGTGGACCATGTATTGTGTTGATACTGTTCATCCTTCAGGGTGAAGTTGACACCTTGGAGCTGGGCAATCCTGCTTTGCCTGGAAAATCCCAGGGATGGAGGAGCCTGGTGGGCTGCAGTCCATGGATTCGCAAAGAGTCGGACACGACTAAGCGACTTTACTTTCACTTTTCCCTTTCATGCATTGGAGAAGGAAATGGCAGCTCACTCCAGTGTTCTTGCCTGGAGAATCCCAAGGATGGGGGAGCCTGGGGGGCTGCCGTCTATGGGGTCGCACAGAGTCGGACACGATGGAAGCGACTCAGCAGCAGCAGTAGCAGCTTTGGTTAGTTCTGGNTGTTCTTGCCTGGAGAATCCCAAGGATGGGGGAGCCTGGGGGGCTGCCGTCTGTGGGGTCGCACAGAGTCGGACACGATGGAAGCGACTCAGCAGCAGCAGTAGCAGCTTTGGTTAGTTCTGGGGAATGCAGCCACACTGTGTTAGTCATCCTGCTGACGTCAGGAACACACTTTGTAAAGATTAGACTCTCTTGCGTTGATCTCCTTGGGAAGCAGGGTTGGTGACCCAAAGATGAAAGGCTATTTCAGGTGGAGAATTTAAAGTCTAAAGTGATCCAAGGAGCTCCAGGTATTGCCAAGAGGATTTGGATGAGTGTTGAGCATGCATTCCAGCACTTGGCCAACCTAAAAAAATTGCTCAGCATCAAGCCCATTCCGAGAAAGTCATACTCTTTATTACAAAGGCAAATAATCAGAACTCATGCTGCCCTTTTCTCGTCAGGGGGCTGTGGTAGCCATTGTAGATCAGTTGTAACTCTCTTTGAAACTCAGCCCAATCTTCTTGGCATTCGAAGTCTGTTCAACAAAGAGCTCTATGAAAATTTACCAATCGTCAGGGGCTGTCACCTGAAATTTATTTGTTTGTTCATTCATGTGACATATATTTATTGAACTTTTACTTTATACCAAGCAATGTAATAGGCACCCGGATAGAGTGCTGGGAAAAATGAGAAAATATTCTTGCTCTTCAGAGTTTAAAGTTCAGTGGGAGAGCTAGATAATATGCATATAGTCATGCCAACAAATAGAAAAATGCAATGGTGACCTGTGTGTTGAAGGAGACATACTTAATGCCCATAAACTAAAGATTGCACCTGTCCAGAGAAGTCAAAGAAGTCAGGATGGCTGAGCTGAGACCTGAAGGATGGCTGGAGGCTAATCAGATTGAAGGTAAGGGGTGGAAGAACATGTTAGGCAGAGCTTATGCAATGTGAGGGAGCATGGTGAGTGTGAGGGTGTGGAGGGGACTGAAACAGGTGGGCCCAGGTCCTGTTGGGTTTCCTCAACCAAGTTGATGGGGTTGATTCTTATCTGAGAATAATGAGAGGCAACCAGGGAATTTTCTGTTGATACAAGTGTGTGCTCTGGAAAGCTCACTCTGGATAGAATGGGTGTGGAAAATAGATTGGAGGAACTCATTGGGAATGTGGGTAGACCAGTGTCCTGGATCATGGCATTATTGGCATTTTGTATTGTGAGCAGTGGTTAAAAAATTTCTTGAAATCACCTGCTCTAGAGGCTTCTAAGGAAACCAGTCAGTTCTGGGGTTCTCTTGTTGAGTGGCTCAGTCACGTCCGACTCTTTGCAACCCCATGGACTGCAGCACACCAGACTTCCCTGTCTTTCACCATCTCCCAGAGCTTGCTCAAACTCATGTCTATTGAACTGGTGATGCCATCCAACCATTTCATCCTCTGTTGTCCCTTTCACCTCTTGCCTTCAAGCTTTCCAAGCATGTGGGTCTTTTCTAATGAGTCAGTTCTCTGCATCATGTAAAGTATTGGAGCTTCAGTTTCAGCATCCAAGGAGAAAAAACTCAGTACTGAAAGCAGGAGAGGCTTTAGAAATTTACTCCAATCTTGGGGCTTTGGCCAGGATGGCAGAGGGTTTTCTAGAATGGTTCCGTATCTCTGGACCTAGAGGCAAGGAGACATCTCATGTATCAAAGTCGATGCTAGAGCCAGAGTATAAACCCACTCTTCCCCAGTCCCATGCATGCTGCTTGCTGAGAGGAAGGACATGAAAGAAAGCAAATTTACTTTTGAGGGCTCATGACTGCCCCCAGGGGTCCATCCATAGAGAACGTGTGCATCTGCTAAGGCTTCTGCTAAGGATTACCAGTGACTACATCAGGCCTAAGACCTCCTTTGGTCCTCACCAAGACCCTCTC
Organism: Oreotragus oreotragus; assembly: GCA_006410675.1. Taxonomy (NCBI): domain Eukaryota; kingdom Metazoa; phylum Chordata; class Mammalia; order Artiodactyla; family Bovidae; genus Oreotragus; species Oreotragus oreotragus. The sequence goes on from SJYX01011188.1 coordinate 434,451, forward strand.
CCAAGTCTTCTCAAACCAGTTAAGGAGCTTTCCCATCTCTGAAGATTTCTAGGCTTGAAAGCTTCCTAATCTGCCCTTTTCCATAGTTTCTAGGCTGGGTAAAGACTTTAACAGAAGCTTCCATACTGCACCCTTGTACCTGTGGCTCAAGCTGAGACTCAAGGGCTTCTGAGAACATCAGAGCTCAGATGTTTAGGATGTTGAGCATGTTGTAGGCACCCTGCATTTAGAAATCTGACATATGAGCCATAGAGAACTGGTTCTCTCCGTTGCCACAGAAACCAAATTGAGCTGGATTTAGCATTAAATTACAGGGCACACACAGAGATGGAGTTAAACATTTTCTATCACTACTTTTTTTTGGCTTTTCAAATTGAACCGTCCCAGCAAGTGGCAGCAACACCTGCGAAGCTAAATGAGGGCAGCAGAACATGTTGTGCCAAAGGAGTGAGGGTTCTGGAAACTTTGTAAGTGGCAGGGAGATAGAATTCCACCAAAGGCAGGATTACTGCCCAGACATCTCCCTCCAAAGCTTTATTTCAGTAGCCTGCACCAAGCTCCTCCATCCATGGGATTTTCAAGGCAAGAGTATTGGAGTGGGTTGCCATTTCCTTATCCAGGGAATCTTCCCAACCCAGGGATCGAACCCAGGTCTCTCTCATTGTAGACAGACACTTTACCATCTGAGCCACCAGCGAAGTCCAAGGCTTTATTTAAGTCCTACCAATTCAGAAGGAACAGCTCAGAGAGGATGAGAAAGAGAGTTGGATAGAATCTAAGCTGTGGCTTCTGATATAGTTGCCACATGTGGCTTCTGAACACTTGAAATGTAGCTAGTTCAAATTGAGGTGTATTATAAATGTGAAAAACATGTCAGATTTCAAAGGCTCAGTGCCATAAAAAGAATGTAAAATGTCTCATTAATTTGTAGTACCTATTACACGTTGAATTGATAATATTTTGGAGCTTCTGGCTTCCAGGCACTCTATTACTAAAATTAATTCCACCTGTATCTTTTAACAACTTTTAATGTTGCTACTAGAAAATGTAAAATTGTACCTGTGGCTCATATTACATTTCTATTGGACAGTGCTGCTTGAGGTATTGTTCTAATGATGAACTGATTTGCTGCAGTTGTTTAATCTTGAGATACGAGATACTTCAGGTTCTTTATCTGCAAAATGGGGCTACCAACACCCTCTCTAGATTCTTCAGAGGTTTACTATGAAGATTTAATTTAATTCTAGAATGGATTTGGTTGTGCTTTGTTCAGATTTCCTCTTTAGATACTTATTCCCCCAGTTGCCAGAGTGTTGACTGCTACGGAGTCGTAGCTGAGTCGCTCTTCAGGAACTGCTTGCAGTTGAACTGTTGTTTCAGATGGGTCTGTAAAATGCAAGTGGCTCATCCAACATCAAGCACAGGCAGGGCCAGAGATCAGTGGAAGGTCCCCGAGCAGATGGCTCAGACTTCCGCATCACGACTATGACTGCGTCTCCTTTAGCTGACAGCCATCCCTGTGGCTCCAATGGAGCCTCCATTATCCATAGTTTATGGAGGAGAAGAATGTCATGTTTGGGTCACAGATGGGTTGGCTTTATTTGTGGGTGAATGTTGAAAGTGGACTGCTGTGAACCATAGTCCTGCTTGCTAGTAGTTCATAAAGACAGAGGAGATGAAATCTGCTCAAAAGGCAGAAACTGGAGTTGTAGTCCTGGCCATCTATTCTGTGCAGGAAGGGAAGTGAACCAAAGGAATAACAGAGCTAGACTTCTGAAGAATAGTGTTTGGCTATGGGTCAGGAGCCTGGATAGAAAAAAGTTTACAAGATTGAGCGCATAGGGGCTGGGGAAGAGGTGTGTGAGTGAACTTCTGGGAGTGGGCATAAAGTGTCTGGATTTTTACGCAGCATATTAACATAACTGGAGAAGGCTTTCCTGGTGGCCCAGTGGTAGAGAATCTGCTTGCCAATGTGGGAGACACAGGTTTGGTCCCTGGGCCAGGAAGAGCTCACAGGCCATGGAGCAACTAAGCTCACGTGCCACGACTATTAAGCCTGTGCTCTGGATCCTGGGATTCACAACTACGGAGCCCATGAGCCACAGCTACTGAAGCCTGAGTGTCCTAGAGCTCATGCTGCACAACAAGAGACGCCACCGCAGTGAGGAGCATGTGACCACAACAGGGAGTAGCCTTACTCTCTGCAACAAAAGTCCACACAGCAACACAGACCCAGCACAGCAAAAAAAAAAAAAAAAA
>SJYX01011188.1:441030-490833 GCA_006410675.1 Oreotragus oreotragus
CCCCATGGACTGCAGCCCACCAGGCTACTCCGTCCATTGGATTTTCTAGGCAAGAGTACTGGGGTGGGGTGCCATTGCCTTCCCCATAGCCTCCTAGGGCAGTGCTTCTCAAACTCTAGTGTGCAGATGAGCCACACGGGCTCTTATTAAAGTTTAAAATCTAATTCAACAGGTCCGAGGAAGGGCCTGAGGTTTGCTGTTCTAACATGTTTTTTCTAGGTGTTGATAGCTGGTCCACAGACTATATTTGAAGAAGCAAGGGACCAGAGAGCAGTTCTCAAACTCTGTAGTTCATCAGAAACATCTTAGAACTTATTAAAATTGCTCACCCTCACAGATTCAGATTTAGCAGATGTGGGGGTTAATAGATGGGCAGCCCTAATTTTAACAAGTGTTCTTGGTAATTGAGGTAACCACCAATGTTTGAGAATCGATAACTGTGACCTTCCTGTGTGTGAGGGGTACTAAGTCACTTCAGTCATGTCCAACTCTTTGCAACCCGTGGACCATAGCTCACCAGGCTCCTTTGTCCATGGAATTCTCTAGACAGGAATACTGGAGTGGGATGCTATGCCCTCCTCCAGGGGCTCTTCCCAACCCAGGGATTGAGTCCCTTATGTCTCCTGCATTGTCAGGCAAGTTCTTTACCACTAGCGCCGTATATTTTTCCGTGACCTTCACAGTTGCAGTCAGCATTTGTGTTCATGATTAAGTTGAACAGGCAGCATATGACTCTTGCATGAAGGAGAAGGACCCAGACTGTAGCCTGAGCATCTCTGGGTTCACAGCTATTGCAGATGCACTGAGTGCTCAACACAGCCTGGGTGCAAGTAAACACAGAAAGAACCCCTGGGACTTGAAAAATAATTGGCCTTAGAAGGGTATAGTTTCATTAAAACAATCAAGAGATTGAAATAAAATGTTATTTACAAAATGTGGTTTCAAAGTAGCCCTAACTCTTGCAATAATTAAAGAGCTTCTCTATCTCAAGGTGATGGAGGCTGACAACTTACTTGTGAGCTGTGAAATTCGCTCAGTCGTGTCCGACTCTTTGCGACAGTCCATGGAATTCTCCAGGCCAGAAGATTGGAGTGGGTAGCTGTTCCCTTCTCCAGAGGATCTTCCCAACCCAGGGACTGAACCCAGGTCTTCTGCATTGCAGGCGGATTCTTTATCATCTGAGCTACCAAGGAAGCCCTAGCTATGAGCTCTGCATTAGGCCATTTTCTGGTTGTCTTCCTCGATGGTTCAAGGGGTAAAGAATCTGCCTGCAATGCAGGAGACACAGAAGATGAAGATTTGATCCCTGGGTTGGGAAGATCCCCTGGAGGAGGAAATGGCAACTCACTCCAGTATTCTTGCCTGAAAAATCCCATGGACAGTCCATGGGGTGGCAAGAGTTGGACACGAAAAATGTCATAAGCGCATGCGCAGCAGCAGCACGACTCTGCTGAAACTGAGATGATATTATAGACTCAGGCTGTGGGAGCAGAGGGTCCTGCTTGAGAATGCATTGTTTCATCCTGTGAGCTCCATTCCGGAGCTTGTCTGAGGTGCCAGTCTAGATGGCGTCAACATTCTGCTAAATGTCTTCCTTAGCCTATTTCAGGTGTGAACACCCAAATAGGTTCTTCAGTGATGTTGTGTGGGCAGAATAGAGCTACCTGCCCTCAAGTGTCCAGATGGTTCACCTGCCAGCCAGCCCGCTCCTCAGAAACACCACCTCTATCTTCCCCACTGCTCACTACCTCGTGCTTGACTAATGAATGTCCTCCCTGCCTGACAAAGAGAAGGTTCTATTGCTCCAGCACGGGGTGGGCTGAGCATGGAGAGTGAGTAATGGCAGGTCCCTGAGAAATCCACCCTCCCTGCCAACTGTGCATGCCACTTACACCCACGGAGAGTCTGGTTGCCTTTGAGCATCAGAAGAAAAATCGTTTTAACCCGGAAGGGGGCGCTGTTGGCAGGACAACCAGGACTGCTGCCTATGGTCTGCCCACAGCGGCCCTCAGCACTAGGGGCTGGAGGCCCCTCTCACAGCTGCCCTATAGGACCTGCCACAGAAAGCCTCGGCTGCTTGGCTAGCTTCACAAATCCTGCTAATTGTGCAGGTTGGAATAGTGCGGGAGAGGAAGAGTCCTTCAGCACGTGGAGCCTGCGAAGAGGTGGATTAATGGAGCTGGAATCTGACCAGGACAGCAGTGCCAGCTCCATTCTCTAGTGAGGGCAGTGGTCCAGACACCTGAGGACAAAGGCCTGGGTTTTGCTTATGCCTAACTTAAAAAGTTTTTTTTTTTAATTTTAATTTTTTCATTTGTATTTTTCTAGCGTTTTTTGTTGTTTAGCTGCTAAGTCGTATCCAACTCTGCGATCCCATGGACCGCAGCATGCCAAGCTTCCCTGTCCTTCACTCTAGCTTTATTGATGCATAATTGATTACATACTATTGTGTGAGTTCAAGGTAGATGCAGTTTCAGATCTTACCTTTAAACCTCTAATCCATTTAGAGCTGATTTTCACGAGTGGTGGAATGGTTGTTGTTGTTCATGTCTGTCCTGTCTGACTCTTTTGCAACCCCGTGGACTGTAGCCTGCCAGGCTTCTCTGTCCACGCGATTTCCCGGGCAAGAATGCTGGAGTGGGTTGCCATTTCCGTCTCCAGGGGGATCTTCCCAAACCAGGGATTGAACCCGCGTCTCCTGCATGGCAAGGAGATTCTTTACTGCTGTGCCACTGGGGAAGCCTGAGTGGTGTTGTGCGTGCAATCTCAGTCATATCCGACTCTTTGAGAACCCATGACTATAGGCCACCAGGCTCCTCTGTCCATGGGATTCTCCAGGCAAGAATACTGGAGTGAATTGCTATGTCCTCCTCCAGGGGATCTTTCAGTCCCAGGGAGTGAGCCCAGGTCTCCTGAGACTCCTGCCTTGGTAGGCAGATTCATTCACCACTGAGCCGTGTGGGAAGCCCATGAGCGGTACTATATAGGGATCCAGTGCCAATCTTTTGCATGTGGATATTCAGTTTTTCCTGGAGAAAGAAATGGCAACCCATTCCGGTATTCTTACCTAGAGAATTCCATGGACAAAGAAGCCTGTCATGCTGCAGTCCATGGGGTTGCAAAGAGCTGGACACAGCTGAGCAAGTGACACTAACACATCCATTTTCCCAGCACCATCTGGTGATGTGATTCTCTCTCCTCGTTGAGCACTCCTGACTTATGTCCACCTTTAAGAGACGTCTTCCCTCCTGCTCTTCTCGGTGTGGCCCCCAGATGATTGCTCCTTATACTTCACTCTGGGCCTTTTTCACCTTCCTTGAAGATGTTTGTCTTTCACGTGCCTCTTGCCGTCAATAGTTTTGTTTTATGAAATAAATTGCCTAATTGATTAAACAACTGATTACTCTAGATTTAATTTTTGCCATATACCTTGTTGGGAGCTAAGTGAAAAACAAGATCAACCTGATAACCAACTAGAGTTTGTTGAGTGAGTGAATAAATGTAGTGACAGTAGTTGACCTCCTGTGAGTACTTCCTGGGTGTGAGGTCTCAGTACCTCTTTATCTCAATCCTTACAGTTTTCCTAGCAGGCAACGCTTCTATTCTGCCCATTGTACAGATAAATAAAGTGAGATTCACAGTGGCTGTGTAAGGCTTTAGAGCTTCCTTTGGTGGAAAATCATGACATTTGGCAGTTTTCCAGCTCTGGGCTGTGACACTGCAGTTCTGCTTCCAAGGACCTTTACTGGGGGTAGGATGAGAGCAGAGGTAAGTGGAGTTCCCAACAGGATATTATTTCCTTTATTTCAAGGGACGAACATTCAGAAAAATTGGAGAGAAACTTTTTCAAATGCAAAATCACTGTGTTTCTTATCTGTTTATTGGAGTAATTAGAAATAAAACCCCTTCCAGATTTCACATTGTATTTGGTGGTATTGAGCAGCTTTAGTTGCATGCAGCAGATTCTGATAAATTCTCTTTTCATTTTTATTCTGTTACAGATATTTTCTAATTTTTCTTGCTATGGCTTCTTAGATACACCCATCCTTTAAAAGTAGACACTTAATTTTCAAATACATGGGGTTTTCAGAGTATCCTTGATATTAATTTCTCATTTTGATATTAATTTCTCATTTAAATGCTTTCTTCTCTACAATCACTCTCTGTATTTTTTCAGTCTTTTAACTTTATTGAGGCTTTCAATGGCTAAGTCAAAGCAAATGTCACATTGCCTTGAAAATATGTGGATTATTTTCAAATATCTTTTGATATTGATTTCTAACATAATTCCACAGTAATGAGAGGACAGACTCTGTATGATTTCAATACTCTTAGACCATGAAATTTTTGTACCTGATTTTATGTCCCTGGATATGTTCCAGTGTCTCCTGGTTTTTAGTCTATGGGAACTTGAGTAGAATTTGTATCCTACTGTTGTGTGAAGATTGTATGAATCTTAATTATGCTGAATTGGTTCATAGTGCTTTTCAGGTCTACTATATCCTTCTACTTTTCTGTCGATTCATTCTATTACTTTTTGAGACTCTGATATTGAAACTCCAGCTAAAAATCTTAATTTATCTACTTATTAATAAAAATAATTGTAATAAATAGTGATATAACTGATATATAACATTGCATAAGTTTAAATTGTACAATATGTTTATTTGATTTATTTATATATTGCAATATGATTTCTGCTGAAATTTTTAAGGGGCCAGGAGAGTGAATTTGATTTCAGAGGCCCTTGAGAAATCAAAGTGGGGAGCTGGTTCCTATCTGGTTTACTGGCAGGAAGTCCTCCTGGGTATTGAACTTCGATATCGAACCTCCTTTCCTGAGACCTGGGCTCTAATAGGAGCAATCACAAGTGAACACAAAGAGCTGCATTACAAACTATAGTGCAGAGGGGAGAGAGGCCTGTAGCAAAGCAGAAGCGAAGAAACCTCAGCTGCAAAATTTCTACAGCAGGCAGAGAGAGAGACATTTGAACTGTATGAATTCAATCCAGCCTTTACTTGTGGTGAGAGAAGTCTGTGTGGGAATAATAGGGGGCTACTGTGAGACCTGGGGCAGCCTCTTCACGGCTGGAATCCTTAGCTGAACTAGAAGTCCCTGGACCGTCTTTCTATTCTGGGTCAGAGAGGAGAAAAGAACAGTAAGGAAGGAGAAAGACATGTGCTACAAAGGCTCTGCCAAGGTTTTCTGGGAGAGGTTACTGGCTCACTGTCTGACATGGGGGAATTGGTATCAGTTTTACAGGTGGCCTGTTTTCCCCTCACTGGGGGGGGATCTGACCCCTTCAGGCACCGAGCAGCTTGGAAATAGCAGCACTGCGGTTTTCAACAGCATTGCTGTAGACAGATAGTTTGCGGCCAGAAGGTGGCGCTCTTTCTCCTGAAACAAATAGATGTCCGCAGCTTGGCTTGCAGACAGAGTCAGGGATGCAAATACAGTGAAATCTCTGCAGTCTGCAGGCATCCAAGGGGCCTGGGTAAAATGGCTTGTCAGGACTGCCCCTTAGGCTTAACTATCCCCTCAGCTAAATGTGCCTTGCAGGCTCCACTGGCCGTGAGCTGCAGCACCGACCAGAGCGAATGTGCATAGGCACAGCCCCTTTCTCTGACCTTAGCAGCAGCGGCTGCATTAGCAGGGAAATCTTCAGTGTCACAAATGACTGCACATTTAGATCATGACAGGGAAGAGTCACGCCATTTCTGGAGAGACAAGCATACTTATCGCTTATCATATGGGCAGATGAGGGGACCAGGTCTTCCTGCCATGTTGGATGAGAAAGTGTCCCATGGGGAACATTTAAAAACAATGAAACCACTCCCCTCAAATTGAAACACTTAGGTATAATAAAAGGGAGGCAGGATTCTGGGGAAATCTCTCATCTGGGGGACCTGGGCTCTACCTGGGAACTGTTTCAATTTTTCAGAGAAAAAAAAAAAAATCTAGATTGGGTCTCCTTTCAAGACATAGTAAGCAGAAGCAAGCAAGCAAATAAAACACAAGACAAAATAATCTCATGGTGGCGTGAAAAGATCATTGGATTGGAATTCAGGAAGCTGGTAAGGACACTAACTAGCTGTTTGATTTTAGGCAAATTCTTTTCTTTGGACCTTAGCCTCACTTTGATCACCAGTAGTAGTTAATTGCTGAGGTCACTTCTAACCCCACATTTAATAGCATAGGTGTGTGTGAGAGAGAGGGGGACAGAGAGAGAGAGAGAGAAACAAAGACAGAGACAGACACAAAAGAGAGGCTCTCAAATAAGGCAGGATAGAAGCATGCATTCTTGGGACTGAAAAAAACCCTTATTGCTGATTTCTATTTTAGTCACTAAAGCCCATACTGGCCACACCAAATGGAAAAAGCCATGCCACTGTCACCCTTCTGGGAACTGAGGTCCTTTCTCCAGAAGCATCATAACCAGCATCTATATGTTTATACTTTTCATGTAGTTGCTCTTAATAGAACAGCCATGTGCCTTGCGCGAAAACCCACATCTCCTGGCTTCTGGGGAGCAACTTTAACAAACCAAGTTTCCCATGTGGAGAGAGAGTGAGCTCTTCTTTGCTCCTGGGGCGCTGGAAACATTTGGTAGAGGTGAAGAGAGGGGAGACAGAATGGAGGATAGGTTGGGTGGAAGTGGGGAGTGCAACTTAACACTCCTACTTAATAGGCTGGTCGGTTCATCAACCATCATCGGCCTATCGATTACCTACTGTGCATAGTCTAGGCACCGAGGATGCTGCCGGGGAACCCAACACCATCTTTGCTCTCAAGGAGCTCTTTGAGTTGCCAAGAGGAAATGAAGTCTGTGCTTCCCTTACAGCTCAAATATGCAAATGTAGGCCCTAAGGGGCTCACAGAAGGGCTTCCCCTCCCTCTGCTTAAGGTTTGGCAGGACACAGTAAGTGAAAAGTATGCTTTTCAGATGGAGGGTCACAAGCTTTGCATTTGCTTTGCCCCCAGTATCCAGATGGTCAGCAGGCTGCCCTGTGGAAGATTTTGTCAGGCAGAAACATGCTCTGATTCCTTAACTCTAAGCTTTGGGGGCCAGGTGGCTGAAATGAAGCAGCTCTTCTGCACCCTCAGCAGTGTCAGGCTGTCTATGCCCCAAACCTCTATGAGGCAGGCACCCCAGACAGCCGCAGGGCCGCGGTGGGGTGCTGCAGAGGGCGCGGCGATGGCAGCTGCAGGACTCACTGAGCGTAGCCAGCCAGCGCCAAGCCTGAGCTGCTGGCTCCTGGGTGAGCTGCGGACTCATTGCTGCAGCCATGCTGCTTGGAACAGCTCCGGGGAATTCTTTCTTCTTTTAAAGGAAAATGTGATGTAACTTGAGAGAGAGCAGAAGAGGGCAACAGAGGATGGTCCAAAACCTGGTTTTTAACAGCAGCTATAACACGCATTTCCATCTGAATTCTTGGGCAGAAATGTTTTTATCAGCCCTAGAAGGATGTGGCCCCTTTAGGGCAGCTATTCAATCAGTCAATATGTGTGTATCAAACAGCTTTTGTGTGCTCAGCACCTGTTGTTTGCTTAGGTAATAAAGGGAAAAACAGAAAGTGAAAGATGGTCCTTGCCCATTTGGGGATTGTTAGAAGGCTGACACCTAGAGAGACTTCCTTCCTGTAGTGCTCCAGGCAGCGCAGTCTAGATGCAGTCTTGATTTTAGTTTATGCAATCTCATGGTGGTCCTGTAAAGCAACTACATTATTTTTATTTATTCTGCTGTAAGCTGGGGAGTCAGGATTTGAACCTACATCAGTTCAGAGTCAGAACCCTTTACCGCCATGCCATTCGTTATCTGGGAGGCAGAACCAACAAAGTCACTTGGCTGTGGGAGAATAATATAGGATGATACGTGGTTGAGTGAAAAATTATGTGTAAAAGATAAGCATTTATGATGAGTCCAGAATAACCCCCTGTCAGTCTACAGTCCTGGGCCAGCTGAAATGTGCAGATATGCTTCTGTTTAAGCAAATACTGAGCCTACGGAAGAATGCTTTTGAGAAGGCTGAGGGTCAAGATGAGAAATCGCCAGGTCAGGAAGTGGGAGCTGTCAGTAATATGACAGCAGCAGCACTTGGCGGCCTGTGAGTCTAATGGCCCTGTTTGCTNAGGCCTGGCATGCTGTAGTTCATGGGGTTGTAAAGAGTCGGACATGACTAAACAACTGAACTGAAATGACTGAAGTGACAAGATTAGGAATTAACTTAATTCTTTTTTGACATAGTCAATCACTGTGGAAAAAAAAAAACCCACAAACTTTAAACTGTGATCAATATTTGAACAGATAAATAAAATTTCCAAATTCATAAAATGAAATCTATAAGTGAATATGAATCAATTTTTGCAATATAATTGAATTTTTCATAAGTAATCTTGAACAAAAGAAGTCAGAGACAAACAATACTGCATAAACTCATATATATAAAGCTCAAAAATAGGCATCCATAAACTATAACGTTCGAAAGTGTTAAGGATCAGAATTCCCAATTAGTTAATTAGGAGCATAAGAGAAAAAGTGATTATCACAAAATTTGAAGTACTATACTTTTATAGGAAGGAGGGTTTATCATTGTTAAGCTAAGGATATATATTGGGTTCTCAGGTGCTAGAAATGGCATTGATTTTCATGTGGGTTTTGAATATCGAAGTATTTGCCTGTTGAGAAATCATTAAACTATATTCATGCTTTATATACTTTTCTGTATGTGTGTTATATCAAAATACAAAGCTTTATTGTTAATAAGAGAAATTTATGGATATTTTGGAGCCAATACATTTTGAAAATTATTTGGAGAATTATACCTGTAGAAATATGTAATATATCAGAATTGACTCTAAAACAAATAGAAAACCCAAAAGATTCATAACCATTAAGGAAAGTATATCTAAATTTAATGTTCCCAAAATGGTTTCATAAAGTATTTATTTCTATTATGTATTTAATAAACATAAGGTCAATGTATGCCAATGCATTTGGAGTAGAGAAAATTAGAAAGCACTTGCAAAGTATTCTATGAGAATAATAAAACTTTAATTTCAAAACCAAGTAAGGACTAATAAAGAAAAATAACCTGTACTTCTGAACAGAAATAATATCCTACTCAGAGTGTTAGCAAATGCAGCAAGTTATAAAAAAGATAACATACTATGATGAAGTTGTATCTATTCCATGATTCTGTTTATACAATATTCTTGAAATAACAAAATTATTAAGAATACAGAACATATTAGTAGTTGACAAAGGGTAGAGTGTGTGTTACGTGAGTTGGATGTGGTGATTAAAGTGACACAGGAATTATTAGGGTGATGTATTATTCTTATCTTGACTTTTTCTATGTCAGTATCGTGGTTATGATCAATATCAGTTCAGTCGCTCAACTGTGTCCTACTCTTTGTGACCCCATGGACTGCAGCACACCAGGCTTCCCTGTCCATTACCAACTCTCAGAGCTTACTCAAACTCATGTCCATCGAGTCGATGATGCCATCCAAATGTCTCATCCTCTGTCATCCCCTTCTCCTCCTGCCTTTAATTTTTCCCAGCATCAGGGTCTTTTCCAATGAGTCAGTTCTTTGCATCAGGTGGTCAAAGTATTGGAGTTTCAACTTTAGCATCAGTCCTTCCAATAAATATTCAGGACTGATTTTCTTTAGGATGGACTGGTTTGATCTCCTTGCAGTTCAAGGGACTCTCAAGAATCTTCTCCAACACCACAGTACAAAAGCATCAATTCTTTGACACTCAGCTTTCTTTATAGTCCAGCTCAAACATCCACATATGACTACTGGAAAAACCATAGCTTTGACTAGATGGATCTTTGTTATGATATCATACTATAGTTTGTTACATGTTCTCACTAGGGATAATTCAAGTTATGTGACGTTCTTTTACTATTCCATACAACTGCACATGAGTTAATAATCATCTCAACGTAAATACTTAATTAAAAGAAGTAAACAATAGCTAAAAATAATAAATCTTAAAAGATGTTCAAAATTTTCACAAAATAATACAAATCAAAATTTCAAAGTAGAAAAAAAATGGACAGATATGTCACAAAATTTACAGGAAAACTCAATATTCTAAAGACATCAATGCTATAAAAATTTCATACCAAATTAGTTAGAATTATCTGTATTGACTTCAACAGAAATACTAAATTCTCTGCTTTGACTCTTTGTGACCCTGTGGATGGTAGCCCACCAGGTAGTCCATGGAATTTTCTAGGCAAGAATACTGGAGTGGGTAGCCATTCCCTTCTCCAGGGGATCTTCCCAACCCAGGGATCAAACTGGCATCTCCTGCATTGCAGGCAGATTTTTTACTGCTGAGCTACTGGCGGAGCCCCAGGCTGAGGAGTGTAATTTCATCTTTTTAAAATGTNTAGGCAAGAATACTGGAGTGGGTAGCCATTCCCTTCTCCAGGGGATCTTCCCAACCCAGGGATCAAACTGGCATCTCCTGCATTGCAGGCAGATTTTTTACTGCTGAGCTACTGGCGGAGCCCCAGGCTGAGGAGTGTAATTTCATCTTTTTAAAATGTCTTTATTTTTCTCCTAGTAAGCTTTAGACTGCTCTTAGCAGGGTCACTGGATGATGAATTTGTGGGATTAGAATTTTGTAGCTGCTGCTTACTACTTGTTACTGGACAAGATTGCCTGTGGATTTGGGGCTTTCCTTGCTTAAGTGCACACAAAAAATACAACAAATATGTATTTTAATAAGAATTAAACCCCAGTCCTTTTGATTTAACATAATCTTTTCTCATAAAACACCACTGCCTTTTACAAATAAGCTGTATGTTTGGGATGAACTAAACTCCCCACTAGGCCTAAAAGAACTCTTCATGATCCAGTTTTCTATTGTGAAGTGCTATTCAGCTGATAGAGGTGTTTGTGCTCTTCACCCTAAGTCAGGAAATGTTCCCAACCCTGCCCTTGCCTGGAATTTGGTTATATGTCCTTCTTCAAGTGGATCTAGGATGCTCCCATAAGGCATCTTCTAAGTTTTTCCCCATGAATTAATTTTCTGATGATTATTACTAACATAGAGCAAAGATTTATTAGTGGAGTAATATCCTCATTGCTTTTCTGAATATAACACTGTATTTATCCCCATCTCTGAATTTAGGAGTTCTCTTTAAGGAGGAATCTGTGGTCCATTTAATCAGATGATATTGACAAGGACTCAGAAGCTCTTGTTTTCATTTAGAAGTGTTGGCCACACATTTGTGGTGGAGCTGTTAGAAAAACTTGAGTCCTCCTGCTTTCCGAGTTGGCAGATATTCTTGGGCAGCTGTCAGAGCAGCCTCTCACGAAACTCATAAAACACCTCTGTCTCTCAGCTGGTAGATGCATGCTTCCAGGGCAAAAGTGTGCCAGTTCTGTGACCCAATTCCCAATGTCCCCTATACTTTTCAGGCAATCTTTTGGACTCCATGGATTTAGATTCCAGGATCTCTTTTCTCCCTCCCCTAGCTATGTAGAGATTGATCAAAGCTGCCTGTTTCTAATCTTGTTTTGTTCATAATTATTAGATTTTCATGATCCATGTGATAACATTTTTATGAATGAGATATAATAGAGGTTTTAAGAGCTCAAAACTGTGAGGAAGACAAGAGAGATGAGATCAGGTGCAGATGTCTGTCTTGGACACAGCTCCTTTGGTGGAGTGCTAGAAAAGTCACGAAGGAGTCCAGGAAGACTTTTGGGATAGCATCAATTAGGCTTCTTGTGACCAGGGAGAAAGCAGTGTGGACTATACCCAAGGAGAAAGAAACATATCTTGTTATCCTTGAAAGAAATAGCTTTGCCCCTATTCCGTGGGAATATAGAACATTTAAAGGGTAGGGTGGGGTGGGTACAAATGAGGAGGGAAGGATTAGAATTATTCTGAGCTAGGGAAAGAATAGCCAGAGATGACTGATGACCTTGAACACTGTCCGAAGCCAAAGAGAGTTCTGGGGTTTAATTACAATTCTCAAGTAATGTTTGTTTCATTCAAATATCTCAATTCAGAGAAATAACATTGCTTTTAACTTCCAAATACCTGACTGCTCCTGCCCAGTGCTGAGAGACCATGTTAAGAGAGCACCGCCTGGGAGTAAAGAGAGGAGCCGGAGCCCGAGAGCCCTGCTGCTCCACGCCCAGACCACCATCTCTTGGCATCACACTTTCTTCGTGTGCTTACATTAGCTGGGCGACTTTCTCTCTGGGGCTCTCCTTGGCCTATATCCTGGTGTAATGGGTGTCAGGTGAGAACCATGTTCCTTGATAGCTGCCACATTCCTTGACTCTGGGAATGGGCTAGAAATAGAGATACTTACAAAACTGTTAATTTCTCAAGAACTGGATTGTGTCTCCTTTATCTCTTCATCATCAGCCCCTAAAACAGTGCCTGACACATCATAGTAAGTCAGTCAATGTTTAGTGAGCTGTTTTAAACAATCTGTGCTTGGGGGATTGGCCATGTGGAAGATTCAAGATTTAAGAAAATGGTGCCCCATCTCCTTTGCCTCTGAATTATTTCTCAGATGATAAAATGCTGGCAGATTCCTGATTGTCATCTAGGAGCCTGGGATTTAGGGCTGCAGAAAATGGAGGATGTTATCCCAGAAATAGAAGGAAACGAAGTCCCCTGGAGAGAACTTGTTGAGGTTTTGGTTTCTGCAAGGACTATGTGGTATACAGAGATGAGTTGTTCAAATACTTTCAGGAAATGTTTTCTCAAAGGATGAGGGTCTGGGACATGGATGAGGACAGAGTGTGCAGAACGGATGGGGCCCATCTGGGGAACTGTGAAGGTGGCAGTGGGGAGGTGGGTGTGGTGTAGCCAGAGCACAAAGGGAAGGTGGAAGGAAGAGGCTGGGAGGGTTTTACCAGTGGGGTAGTAATGATTGCATTTTCATGATAGAAAGATAACCCGGAAGTAATGTAGCAGGAGAGGGGGAAGGAAGGTGGGAGGCAGCAAGACCAGCCAGGAATCCATGACAATAACCTGAGTGAGATGTGATAAGCACCTGAGAAAGAGCAGTGTCAGTGAGCAGGAGATGAGTCAGACAGGGCGCTAATGAGAAGTTACACTTGCCTGAGCTTGTAAGTTGAGTAGGGAGAAGGAGGAATCTAAGGTGAACATCCAGAGTTTGAGGTCCTGGTGCAGATGATGAAGCTCTTTGAAGTCATTTTATCTTAAAAACTCATGCAGGACTTCCCTGCTAGTGCAGTAGATAAGAATCTGCCTGCCAGTGCAGGGGACACGGGTTCGATCCCTCATCCAGGAAGATTCCACATATCTCAGAGCAACTAAAACCTGGGGGCCACAACTACCGAGCCTGAGTGCAACAGCTACAGAAACCCTTGAACCTAGAGCGTGTGCTCTGCAACAAGAGATGTCACTGCGATGAGAAGCCCATGCACCTCAGTGGAAAGTACCCCTCACTCACCGTGACTAGAGAAAGCCTGCGCAAAGCAAAGAAGATCCAGCACAGCCATTAAAAAAGAAAAAAAACAAAAACTCACAAAAATTTCCATAAAGATATACTTGTATATCTCCACTATTCTTGCCTGGAGAATCCCATGGACAGAGGAGCCTGGTGGGCTACAGTTCATAGGGTCACAAAGAGTCGGACATGACTGAAGTGACTTAGCAGGCATGCACGCATGCTAGTATATTCATTGTTATGAAAATAATGCTTAAAGCCACTTAAAAGACATAACTTTCCTTTCCAAAACTTCAGAGGAAACTAGAAAAACTCACCATGGTTGTGTGTGGTTTCTGAGGCTCCCAGCATCTTTGAGAAGTATGAGCATCCTTCCTTATCTGCCTGCATCCCTCTTTCTATCCTTCCCTTGGCCAACTGGTCTCCTCACCTTCAGTCTCCCAACCTCCTCATGAACATTCTGCTTCCCTGGTTTTACACATGATTAAGTTTTTCTTTCCACATCTAGCCCATCATCAAGGTCCAGTTCAGACGTTCCCTCCTCCATACAAGATCCACAACCCTGTCTCACCTCCTTCCATTTTCCTCATCTGAGATTTTGCAAACTGGTTTGCTACACTGATTTTTTCTCTGAAAAAAGGTGAAATAATAAATGAAATAGGTGAAATCATAAATGAAAATTGCTTAAAAAACTGATTGCAAGTCCTATGAGGCCAGGGACCATGTTTTGAATAGATGCAGTCATTGTATATATATAAACCAAATTTATACGTAGAAAGTAAAACAGTGAATAGTGTTAGTCACTCAATTGTGTCTGACTCTTTGCAACCCCATGGAATGTAGTCCAACAGGATCCTCTGTCCTTGGAATCTCTAGGCAAGAATACTACGAGGGTAGCCATTCCTTTCTCCAGGGGATCTTCCCTACCCAGGTATCGAATCTGGGTCTTGTGCATTGCAGGCAGAGTCTTTACTGTCTAGCCCATCCCAAAATAGACATTAAATTTATTATCTATTTCCATTAAAAGAAATCTTTCACTTCTTTAGCAAAAAACACTTAAATATCAGAAAGGGGAAAAGGAAAGATATATCCACTTGAATGCAGAGTTCCAAAGAATATCAAGGAGAGATAAGAAAGCCTTCCTCAGCGATCAATGCAAAGAAATAGAGGAAAACAACAGAATGGGAAAGACTAGAGATTGCTTCAAGAAAATCAGAGATACCAAGGGAAAATTTCATGCACAGATGGGCACAATAAAGGACAGAAATGGTATGGCCCTAACAGAAGCAGAAGATATTAAGAAGAGGTGGCAAGAATACACAGAAGAACTGTACAAAAAAGATCTTCATAACCCAGATCACCACAATGGTGTGATCACTCACCTAGAGCCAGACATCCTGGAATGTGAAGTCAAGGGGGCCTTAGAAAGCATCACAATGAACAAAGCTAGTGGAGGTGATGGAATTCCAGTTGAGCTATTTCAAATTCTGNCTAGAGCCAGACATCCTGGAATGTGAAGTCAAGGGGGCCTTAGAAAGCATCACAATGAACAAAGCTAGTGGAGGTGATGGAATTCCAGTTGAGCTATTTCAAATTCTGAAAGATGATGCTGTGAAAGTGCTGCACTCAATATGCCAGCAAATTTGGGAAACTCAGCAGTGGCTATGGGACTGGAAAAGGTCAGTGTTCATTCCAATCCCAAAGAAAGGCAATGGCAAAGAATGTTAAACTACCACACAATTGCACTCATCTCACACGCTAGCAAAATAATGCTCAAAATTCCCCAAGCCAGGCTTCAACAATACATGAACCATGAACTTCCAGATGTTCAAGCTGGATTTAGAAAAGGCAGAGGAACCAGAGACTAAGTTGCCAGCATCCACTGGATCATTAAAAAAGCAAGAGAATTCCAGGAAAACATCTATTTCTGCTTTATTGACTATGTCAAAGTCTTTGACTATGTGGATCACGGCAAACTGTAAAATTTTTCAAGAGATGGGAATACCAGACCACCTGACCTGCCTCCTGAGAAATCTGTGTGCAGGCAAAGAAGCAACAATTAGAACTGGACATGGAACAACAGACTGGTTCCAAATTGGGAAAGGAGTACATCAAGGCTGTATATTGTCACCCTGCTTATTTAACTTATAAGCAGAGTACATGATACAAAATGCTGGGCTGAATGAAGCACAAACTGGAATCAATATTGCTGGGAGAAATATCAATAACTTCAGATATGCTGATGATAACACCCTTATGGCAGAAAGCAAAGAACTAAAGAGCCTCTTGATGGAAGTGAAAGAGGAGACAGAAAAAGTTGGCTTAAAACTCAACACTCAGAAAACTAAGATCGTGGCATCCGGTCCCATCACTTCATGGGAAATAGATGGGGAAACAGTGGAAAGAGTAAGAGACTTTATTTCTTGGGCTCCAAAATCACTGCAGATGATGACTGCAGCCGTGAAATTAAAAGACACTTGCTACTTGGAAGAAAATTTATGACCAAACTAGACAGCGTATTAGAAAGCAGAGACATTACTTTGTCAACAAAGATCCATCTAGTCAAAGCTGTGGTTTTTCCAGTAGTCATTTATGGATATGAGAGTTGGACTATAAAGAAAGCTGAGTGCCAAAGAATTGATGCTTGTGGTGCTGGAGAAGACTCTTGAGAGCCCCTTGGACTGCAAGGAGATCCAANAACTAGACAGCATATTAGAAAGCAGAGACATTACTTTGTCAACAAAGATCCATCTAGTCAAAGCTGTGGTTTTTCCAGTAGTCATTTATGGATATGAGAGTTGGACTATAAAGAAAGCTGAGTGCCAAAGAATTGATGCTTGTGGTGCTGGAGAAGACTCTTGAGAGCCCCTTGGACTGCAAGGAGATCCAACCAGTCCATCTTAAAGGAAATCAGTCCTGAATATTCACTGGAAGGACTGATGCTGAAACTGAAGCTCCCATACTTTGGCCATCTGATGTGAAGAGGTGACTCTTTTGAAAAGACCCTGATACTGGGAGAGATTGAAGACAGGAGGAGAAGGGGATGACAGAGGATGAGATGGCTGGATGGCATCACTGACTCAATGGACATGAGTTTGAGTAAACTCCAAGAATTGGTGTTGGACAGGAAGTCCTGGTGTGCTGCAGTCCATGGGGTTGCAAAGAGTTGGACACAACTGAGCAACTGAACTGAACTGAACTGAACTGAATAACTTTCCCCTTCCTCTTTTATGTCTTTCCCTTTCCTTTGATGGGACAAGTGAAAGGCATGACTGGGGTCATCTCAGGTGACTCTGATAGTATAAAAGCATAAGCACTTTTTCTGTCCAGTCTACCTGAGCCAGTTTATAGCTGTTTAGTCACACATTTCTCTGCTTGCAAAATCAAAAGGTGGAAAAGCTAGGATAGGTGTGATGAGAAATGCTTTTTGAGGACATAAATATAGACACATATCTTTTCCTGAAGCCTTCCTCCCTCCCCTGATTCCTCACTCAGGTTAGTGGTCCCCACTGGGTCACACTTTACTGCTAGTGCTTGTTTGTACCTGAGAATGAAGCTTGCCCAGGGAATGTCTGTATCTATGCAGCTCATTATTGTATTCTTAATCAGGTAAAATCTCATCAAAGACTGTATTGGGTCCATTTCTTAAGAGAACATAGGAAAAGAGAACTGAAAATGTGCCTCAGGAGGGATCATGATGCTTTTTTGTCCACTAAAGCTCTGAGTCAGATAAACATGGGATGAAAGCAATGGAGAGGGGGAAAAAAGTGGAGGGGATTTCTGGTGAGGCTGTTGACACAAGTAGAAAGAGGGAAGTCACATAAAAAATCCAGAAGGTACACGTGGACTAAATGGTTGGGGCTATGCTTGGGAGGAAAGAAAACATTGGTTATCAGTTAAGTGGCTTTAGATTCAGAGAATAAATGGAGCCTTTCAAGTTCATTTCATCTCCTTTTACTTCATCTTGGAATCATTCAAGTTCCAACTATCTGGGCTTCCCTGCTGGCTCAGTGGTAAAGAATCCACCTGCCAGTGCAGGAGATGCAGGAGTTTAATCACTGTTTAATCACTGGCTCTGGATGATTCCCTGGAGAAGAAAATGGCAGCTCACTCTGGTATTCTTGCCTGGGAAATCCAATAGACAGAGGAGCCTGGTGAGCTATATAGTACATAGAGTTGCAAAAGAGTTGGACACAACTTAATGACTAAACCCCAACAAAAACTATCAGGGCACTAATTATCTACTGGATTTCTATAGCCTGTGAATTCATTTCCTGAATTAATTCATTAATTATTAATTCATTCATTCATTCCTCTGAATTAATTTCCTATTCCTATAACAATGTAAGACACACTTAGTGGCTTAAAGCAATACAGATATATTAACTTATGGTTCTGTGGGTTAGAGTTCTGATAGATACCTCACTGCACTAAAACCAAGGTCTTGGCTGGGCTGCATTTTTTTCTGTAGGCTCTAGAAGAGAGTTTGTTTCTTTGCCTTTTCCAGCTTCTAAAGGCCACCCTTGGCTTTTGGCCCCCTCCTTCCATCTTCAGTTTGCCGTCACACTCACTGACACTGCTTCCACCATCACATTTCTTCCTCTCCTCCTCTTCTTTTGCCTCCTTCTTCCACTTTTAAGGACTCTTGTGATTATTGTGGGTCCACTCAGATAGTCCAGGGGGATGTGCTGAATTAAAAGTGTCCACTAGCAACCTTTACATCCCTTTGCCGTGTTACTTAACACAGTCACATGTTCTGGGGATTTGGATACGGGCAGCATGGAGGGGCAGTATTCTGCCTACCACATCCCTGGTACCTTTGCCCAAATCCAAGTCACCATTACTCTTACCCAGATAACTATAAAAGAATGGATTTTGGAGTCAGACTCCCTGCATTCAAATTCCAGCTCTGTCATCTACTGACTGTCTGATGGATGTTAAGAAGACTCCCAGCCTCAGTCTCCTACCTGTAACCAGGGGACACTAACAGCACCTACTTCATAAGATTGTTGTGAACGTTAAACACATGCTTGGCATGTAGTATGTATTTACTCGGTGCTAGCTATTATTATCATTAATACTATCATTAGCTGCTCTTGCTGCCTCCACTCTCAACCTTACTTACTCATATCCTCCATGTGAAAAGCAAAAGTGTTAGTCACTCAGTCATGTCCAGCTCTTTGAGAGCCCCTGGACTGTAGTCTGCCAGGCTCCTCTGTCCATGGGATTCTCCAGGCAAGAATACTGGAATGGTCATTCCCTCCTCCAGGGGATCTTCCCGACCCAAGGATCGAACTTGGATCTCTCACTGCATTAGTCAGCTTCTTTACTGTCTGAGCCACCAGGGAAGCCCCATATTCTCCATACTGAAGCCATCTTTCTTAAACACAAGCTGGTCATGTTCCTCTTAACCATGCCATAACATCATTCATGTTACTCTTTTTGTGTGCATATGGCACACCTCTTGTCCTGTATGAGGCATCAATTTGCTTCAGGAAGCATTAGGTTCTCATAACAAGAATTCAAGAAGAAGAATATTAAATATACTGCTTTTGATTCCCAGAGTAAAAATTATTTCAAAGAATTCTTTTTTTTTAGTTTTTTCAATAAGTTTTGAAATCAGGTTTCACAAATGAGAAAGATTTCAAAAACTTCTTATCTCTTTTAGCATATTAAAAGTCAGTTTGATTGTGTCAGGACTTGGAGATTCTTCCACGAAGGTAGAGAGGACACTGTTCTCTGCAGTCAGCCTGAGCATGAAGTGTCGTGACCCAAGAAGAAGAAAGAAATTGTAGGGGTTGTGTCATGATTGCAAAGGCAGACACAAGAGGCATTTTAATGACCCAGTTTCCTTTTGGGACTTGGAAGAACCGCCTTCAAGGATCTACCCTACTGATGAGGCATGGTTGCTGTGGTGGTATTTTGGTTCAGTCCCTCAGTCATATCCTACTCTTTTTGGCCCCATGGACTGCAGATCACCAGGCTCCTCTGTCCTTGGGATTTTCCAGGCAAGAACACTGAAGTGGGTTACCATTTCCTCCAGGGGATCTTCCTGGCTCAAGAATGGAATCTGAGTCCAGTGAATCTAATGCATTGACAGCTGGATTCTTAACCACTAGTGCTACCTGGGAAGCCCAATGAGGTTTGGTTACACAGTAGAAAACCTTGATTCTAACTTCTGGACATCTTTCTCTGCTTTGAGGTAGAGAGCAAGAAGAATCCAGAAATTGCTCCCTGTCCTGTTGACCAGTGTGGAAAGCAATTGATAGTGCTTTGGGCTAGTAACTGTGTAGTGAAAGCTATATGGTAGAGCCCTGGACTAGGGATCAAATGGCCATCACAGCCAGACCCCAGAGGTCATGCAGTGCTCGTGTGAGTTGATCTAGGGCCAAGTCAGCAAGGAGGTTCACTAAGTTCAAAGCAAATCAAGAGATGGCAGACTATGAATCTGACCAGCTGTTGTCTTTGGCCGTGAGCACTGGCAGGAAGACCACCGATCAAATGGACAAGAACAACCATTGCTTAGGGGGCCCAGGAGGATTTTAAGAGAGGCACTGATACCCATGCACAGATCCAAGCTCTCTCTACCCACCACCTTGGTCTCTGCCTGTATGCAGATGCCATCTCAGGTGGAAGAAATGGGAAGGGGAAGAGCTCAGGAAGACTGAGTATGTATGTGCTCAAAGGATGAGATGGTAGGATGGCATCACTGACCCAATGGACATGAACTTGA
Source organism: Oreotragus oreotragus (assembly GCA_006410675.1). Lineage (NCBI taxonomy): Eukaryota > Metazoa > Chordata > Mammalia > Artiodactyla > Bovidae > Oreotragus > Oreotragus oreotragus. The sequence continues at coordinate 461,224 of SJYX01011188.1, forward strand.
GTAAACTCAGGGAGAGAGTGGAGGACAGGGAGCCTGGCATGCTGCAGTACATGCTGACCGAACAACAGCCATATGTGCAAAAGCTTTTACAAGGGAAAAAAGACTGTTTTAGATCAAAATGATTGATAAACAGCTAACTGGGAAGTTAAATTCCTTTTTTTATTCTTGCTACATATTTTTTGTTGACTATTGCTGAACTAGGGGTGAGGTCAGTATAGGATCAGCTACATGTAAGATTTGGTACTTAGTCACTGAATTCCTTATTGTATAAATCCAGGGTACTTAGTAGCCTTTCTGTTTAGTCCCTGAAGATAAGCATGGCTTGACTCTGCAGGCACACCTCTCAAAGTGTCATGCTTAGCACATTTTCTTCTGAATCTTGTTCCTAAAGGATTTAACAGCTTGTTTGGGCCACGTATATTCTTCCTTGTTGCTTTTGCTACTGAAATTTTATGTTTTCCTTTGTGTATAAAGGAAAACTTCACATCACAAGTCACTTTGAATCCTAAAAATTGTAAGGGCATCCTTAAGATTGTTTCCAATTTGCAGATGGGTTATAGTTCAAAATATCATTTGACAGTTGACTGTTTGGAAATCAGAAGGGATTCTTTTCACATAAAAGTAGTGTGCTTATTGGTGATTAGATTCCTACATATATATAACTCAAATGCAGCTGAAATACAGAGTATTTGGAACAAATAGTTATAACCATAATGGTACCATGCCAAAGGTTAAACAAAACAAACAAAAAAGGAAATCAAATTAATCCATGTTTATTTTGAATGCTGGTGTTTAGGGGCAACACATTTACTTAAAAATGGCTAAGAGGCATAGGAAGTTTCTGAAGAGGGTTTCTCAGCAATTTCCACGGCTTTACTGACTCTTTGAAAATATGATTTTCATTTGAAAGTTTCCAAATTTCCTTTCTCTTGTTATCGCTGCCACAGGCATGAATCTTATGTGTATTGGCTATGCTGATGATACATTTTCCATTGTTTGGGGATGGGTGAGCTGGGAGGGGCTTCCCTGGTGGCTCAGACCGTAATGAATCAGCCTGCAATGCAGGAAACTGGGTTTGATCACTGGGTTGGGAAGATCCCCTGGAGAAGGGAATTGCAACCCACTCCTGTATTCTTGCCTGGAGAATTCCACGGACAGAGGAGCCTGGTGTACTACAATCCATAGGGGCTCAAAGAGTACATGACTGAGCAAGTAACACTACTACTGGGCTGGGGAGACTGGGGAGAATTTCTCTGATGTGTCCGGCCCTGACTGATGCACTTATAAACCAGGGGACAAAACAAATTTTCTGCCTTTGAGAAATTTCCTTTCTTATTCAGAAAGGAGGTATTCAGACAAAAAATAAATGAAGAGTAGATTAATATAATGTGATATAAATGTTATATGTATTATATACAATAAAATATCAAGTAGTGACAAATGCTTTAAAGAAAGAAAACTGGATGACAGTTTTGATTTTAGGCATGTGGTCAAGGAAAATCTCTTTAAGGGAGTTGATAACTGACAAAATTCCTCAAAGTAAGGGAGTGAGCAACACAGACACATGGGGGAAGGACATTCTAGACAGATGGAACTTAAAATGCAAAAGCCCTTAAATAGGAGTTTGCCTGGGCATATTCAAGGGACAGCAGAAGTTTATTATGAATGGAGTGGGGTTAACAAGGGAAGCCGTGTAGACCATGAGGTCAGGGAGATAGAAGGAACAAGTATGACTTTTCTGCATGTGAAATTCTAAGTTTTTCCAGGAGACCTGAGAAAGAATTGGGCCCAAGAGAAGGACAGCCAGAATTTGTATGCATTTATATTTTGTGGTAGAAATCACTTTATTCTTTTTAATGTATTTATTCATTTTATTTTTGGCTGTGCTGGGTCTTTCTCTAGTGGCAGGGAGTGGGGGGCTAGTCTCTATTTGTAGTACATGGGTTTCTCACTGCCGTGGCTTCTCTTGTTGAGGAGTGCAGGCTCTAGGATCCAGAACTTCTGGAGTTGTAGCTCAGGGGCCCAATAGTTGTGGCTCGGGGGCTCTAGAGTATAGACTCAATTGTCGTCACACATGGATTCAGTTGCCCAGTGGCATGTGGAATCTTCATGGACCAGGGATTGAATCAGCGTCCCCTGTGTTGGCAGGTGGCTTCTTAATCACTGGACCACCATGGAAGTCCCAAGGGGTTTTGTTTGTTTCATTCGCTTCTGCAGTGTTTAACAAATATTTGTTGCCCAGTTCAAGACTGTTCACTGGAAAGGACAAGGCCTGATCTGAAAAGTCACAGGCATGAGGAATGGGATGCAGGATGTTTGAGAGCCTCCACGGGCAAGGAGACCAAATATTTAACTCTTCCCTGCTAACTGTTTCCTTGGCTCCCAAAGACCCTGTAGAGCTCTTATCAAAAGAAAGATTAAAATGACAAGCTCCATATGGGCCCTGGTGTTCTGTAATACTTGGCATTTGCCTACAGGCTTTTCACCAAAGGAGGTTTGCTACCTAGATGGGATTACCAAGAGTGACTATACAATCCAGTTTGGGGAGTGCCTTGGGATGTTGTGCTTCTCTCCACTCTGATAAAGAGGGCTGGGTTTTTGTACCATCTCTTCCACATCCTAATAATTAGTAGGAGTTTCCTCTACAATGTGAGAGACCTGGGTTCAATCCCTGGGTTGGGAAGATTCCCTGGAGAAGGAAATGGCAACACACTCCAGTACTTCTTGCCTTGAAAATCCCATGGATGGAGGAGCTTGGTGCAGGCTACTATCCAAGATGTTGAGCATCTTTTCATGTGTTTGTTAGCCATCTGTATGTCTTCTTTGGAGAAATGTCTGTTTAGTTCTTTGGCCCATTTTTTGATTGGATCGCTTATTTTTCTGGAATTGAGCTGTAGGAGCTGCTTGTATATTTTTGAGATTAATTCTTTGTCAGTTGCTTCGTTTGCTATTGGACTTCCCTGGTGGCTCAGATCTACAATGTGAGAGACCTGGGTTCAATCCCTGGGTTGGGAAGATTCCCTGGAGAAGGAAATGGCAACCCACTCCAGTACTTCTTGCCTTGAAAATCCCATGGATGGAGGAGCTTGGTGCAGGCTACTATCCATGGGGTCGCAAAGAGTCGGGCACGACTGAGCAACTTCACTTTCACTTTCATTTGCTATTATTTTCTCCCATTCTGGAGGCTGTCTTCTCACCTTGCTTATAGTGTCCTTCGTTGTGCAAAAGCTTTTAAGTTTAATTGGGTCCCATTTGTTTATTTTTGCTTTTATTTCCATTACTCTGGGAGGTGGGTCATAGAGGATTCTGCTATGATTTACGTCAGAGAGTGTTTTGGCTGTGTTTGAGGAATCAGTTCTTAATCGTCTTTCCCTTCTTTTCTATTGACCTCTCTCATTGCCTTTAACTTTGGTGAAACAAGATATCAGGGATCCACCACCCTAGACTTCATGGGGAGACTGGTCTGCTCTGAATGGCTAGCACAGGAGCCATGTCAGATTGCAGAGCAAATAAATACTGCCCAGGCCTCAATGTTCAGCCAGCAAGTGTGCCTTCCTTGGGCACAATCGAATGCAATCTGTGGTAAGTGAGATGTACAATTAGATGAGGTCTGCTTCCCACCCTTGGTGCTACTGTTGCAGTGACACCTGGGGGTGGGGTGGGAAGAAGCAAGGCTAATCTCAGAACCCAAGCAATCAGTGCTGCAGCCTGAACCCAGCTCACTCCCCACCAAGTGATCAATTCTAATTTCTCCCCGGCCAGGGCTTTATATGCCAATACCTATTTGGAGGTACTGGTAAAAAGGGATGGGAGAATCTGAGACTTGCAGCCAGGGGATCCAAAAACAAACAAACAAAAAAAAAACAAAAAAAAAACCAGAGGAAAACTCACTCAGGAACCAGGTGATTCCTTACTGGAACATCAGCCTTTGCTATGCTGTTGAGAGTCCTGTATACACTGATGGAGCTTCTCGGCATGTGGATCCAGCAAAGGACACAATGAGAGGGAAATGTGCACAGGACAGAACTTGGTTCTCTGCTCTTTCAGGTCTCTGTACTTCACCTGGAGTGTCTGCGTCTCTCAGAGCTGTCTCCTCTGGCAGGAGGTGTGCACGGCCTCCCATCTAGGTCAAGGTATTGTTGAACACTCGTTTCATCTCTTCTTGCAGATCCAACTATTGTGAGAGGGGACCTTTGTGCCTGCAATTATTAGGTTTAACATCCAAGTTAGTCATAATATTTGTTAGATCCTTCGCTTGGGCTTCCCTGGTGGCTCAGATGGTAAAGAATCTGCCTGCAACGTGGGAGCCCTGGTTTTGATCCCTGGGTCAGAAAGATCCCCTGGGGAAGGAAAGGGGAGGCCTTTCCAGTATGCCTGTCTGGAGAATCCCATGGACAGAGGAGCCTGGTGGGCTACCGTCTATGGGGTTGCAAAGAGTATGACATGACTAAGTGACTAACACTTTAGATTGTTTTGGCTTTGGGAAAGGCCCTTTTAAAATGGGTATTTGCGCGGTATCTGGGGAAATTATCTTTTTGCCTATGTGCTGTGAAAACTTTCTAATTTCAGAGCCTACGTTCAGAACTCAGTGTGAAGAAGCATCCAGCATCCGCCCCCAGGGAGTTTTCCTGTGGGAAAACAAAGTACCCAAAGGCGCACTGGAAGCCACGCGGGCTGTGAAAGCAGGGGAAATCAGAAGTCACCACTTGCCCCGAAGGCTGAGGTGTCAGTGTATCTGGTTCCAGGTGGCACGAGCATTGATCGAGAAGCGACCAGGGCACATTACCCGTGAGTCACAAAACAGGCCACANGGGAAAACAAGGTACCCAAAGGCGCACTGGAAGCCACGCGGGCTGTGAAAGCAGGGGAAATCAGAAGTCGCCACTTGCCCCGAAGGCTGAGGTGTCAGTGTATCTGGTTCCAGGTGGCACGAGCATTGATCGAGAAGAGACCAGGGCACATTACCCGTGAGTCACAAAACAGGCCACATTTTTAAGGGCTGTTTGGAAGACCTCCAGAGAATGCAGCCCCTTTGATTCCCTGTAGGAGGATGTGCCCGTAAGAAACTCAAGAATTTGGCTGATAAAAGAGCTAGAGAAAATAAATGCTGTGTCACTCTTTTTACTCATTTGCAGACATACAATTCAAAGTCAGTGTTTCCCAACTTGTGGTGTGTGGGTCACCTGCAGCAGAACCACCTGGAATTTTTCTGGCCTCACTCCAGTGGGAAAGCAGAACCTCGAGGGTAAGTCTGGAAATGGTGGGTGACAGTTCCCTCAGGGGATCCTGGGCCATTGCCAAGGCTGAGAACCCCGACAGCAGGTAATCACCGCACAGCCTCATAGAGCCCGCCACCAGGTTGATATTTTCTTCCTGGCTTGAAATCGATAAAGTCAGAGTCACTCATCTTAGTTCCATTTAGGGAGCACTTATTTTGCAACATCAATGTGCTGTGAGGGACACAAGGAAGAGCAGGGCCCAGCTCTTGTCCTCACTCATCTGGAAATGGGGTCAGAAGGCTCAGACAAACGCACAAATAGATAGAAGGCAAGGCAGCAAATGGTGAGATCTTCCTGAGACAGCTCTGCCAAGTACCAGCAGTCCAGAGGATATAGGAGCCACATCCTGCAGGGAGAACTAGGAAAGCCAGGGGTTTCGAGATGGGCTGCAAGGGGTGGGTAGAATTTTGGAAATGGGGATGTTAGGTGTGTTGGGAAGCGGGAACACTGTGAGGAAAGCGGGAGGGGCGGGATTCTCAGGGACCACTGATGAGTGGGCTTGACCTAGGAAGCTAATTTGAACCATTTCATGATTGTCAGGAACCCTGGGTAGATGAATTTCTTTTAATTGAGAAAATTTCCACGTTATAAAATTCATCCTTGTAAAGCGTGCAATTCAGTGATTTTAGTATATTCAGAGTTGTGCAACCATGAGTAATTTCAGGATATTTTCATCAGCCCATACGTACTAGCAGGCACTCCCAGCCTTACCTTCTCCAGCCCCTGGCAGCCACTAATCTACTTTCTGTCTGCGTGGATCAGGCAAATGAATTTGTACATAATCAGTTCAATCCCTGGGTCAGGAAGAACCCCTGGAGAAGGGAATGGCTACCCATTCCAGTATTCTTGCCTGGAGAATTCCATGGACAGAGGAGCCTACTGTGCTGCAGTCCATGGGGTTGCAAAGAGTGGGACACGACTGAGTGACTAACACACACTCAAGCAGAGAGCAGGGAGCTACTAACGATTTTCAAGGAGGTAAAATTTGCACATAGTGAAACACACAGATCTTAAGTGTACAGTTCAATGGGATCTGACAAATGTATGCACTTATCTTACTAATTCCTCCAAATACAGACATTTTCATCCACCTCGAAATTTGTCCATAATCAAACCATGGTACTAATCTCTACCGTCATAAATTAGTTTTGTTTTTTCTTATATTTCATGTAAATTGGAACCATGCAGTATGGACTCTTTTGTGTCTGACTTCTTTTCCACAAAATAACATTTTGAAATTAATTTCTGTTGTTGGTGTGTCAACAGTTCATTCTTTTTTGTTGCTAAAAACTATGGACGTACCACGTTTTGTTTATCCATGCTTCTCTCAATGGACATTTGAATTGTTTCCAGTTTATCTACAACTGTGAACAAATTGTTCATGAAAAAAGAGAAAAGAGCTGAACTAATATCCAAGTATCTAACAAATGTAATTTGTTACCAAAAACCGTCTAGTTTTAACTCCTTTTACCATAATAAATGTGCATATATATTTCTGAAAAAAAAAAAGAAAAAAGAGAAAAGAAATTTCTCTTTGAGGGGACATATGTTTTTATTTTTTGCCAGTGAGGGTAAATACCTAGAAGTGGGATTGTTGATTAGGAAACTACTGATTTTTTAAGAGAAAGAATGTGATTCCACCAGAACTGAACTTTAATGAACGCAGCAGCAGTAAGCAGGGAGTTAGGAGGTGGAAGTTAGGACATCTTTCATGACGGGGCAGCCAGAATATACAGAGCTTGGAAAATGAATGGGTATGTGTGGACAGTGGAAACGGAAGTCTTAATGACTATTTATCAAGTGTTTACCCTCCAAGGCATCCTTAGGGTTCAGGCAATCTGACTGGCAGAAAGATACACTTATTCTTGTTTGTGGGAAAGATAAAGGTTTTGGTTTTAGACAAGGAGATAGATCACTGTCCCCAAAGGACCATTTCCCTGATAATCCAAGCGCCTCGCAGGGTCAGTTGAATGAATGAACTTCGAGCAATCATACTTGGGAAGAAGGAAAGGGCATCGGGGAGAGTGGGTGGGCTGAGGCAGAAGCTCACACATCAGAAATTAGCCAACTTGCTGGACTGGTTGATTAGATTAGTTACTTGGGTAATGAGGTAGAGAATTTTATTCATCAGAAATTCTCCTCCAGAATTGCTCCCAAGGAAACCAGTCAGAGCTTGCTCTGAGACTCTCCCCGCCTCCGCCCCCTCCCCAGGGAATCTCATGGGACTCCCAGCCGTGTTTATTCAAAGAGCATATTTATGGGCGCTAGAGGCACAAGTCAGCTGTTGAATTAGAATTTAGGAAATGTGTGTGTGTGTGTGGGGGGGGTGGGTTTCCCCTGATGCTATACTGATTGGGAACAACTTTAATTATCTATCTCTTAGTTTCCTTATCTGTAAAATGGGGATAATAATAACTATTTCATTTTCCTTGAAAATAGATTATAAAAATCAAAAGAGAACATAATGCTAAAACACTTTGAAAAATGCACGCTTCCCATTTCCAACGAAATAACCAAGCGGCCTACAGAAGTCCTCAGCTCAGCTGTCGAGGTCTCCTGTGGTCTGAGTTACTTCTGGTTCACTCTGCTGCTACTCCAGCAGTGGTGGCATGAGTCCTGCACTTGCCCACAGCCAGGCCATGCCTCTGCCTCTGCTTGTTTGTCTTCTTCACTCTCTTGGTTCCATAAAATTCTTCCTGAGGTCTGTCACCCACCCTGAGTCCTTCAGAGAGTCTCCTTATGACACCGTCCTCATCTGCTTGGGGGCCCCAGATTGCAGCGGAAGTCACCTGTCCTGAAGATTTCAATAAAACTGACTCAAGCCAGTCCCCTGAGAAGTTCAACATCATCCTATCCATTTACAAACTCCTGGGCACTCCTGACTCCAAGTTCCCTCTCTCCCTGAATTTTTAAATTTTCTGTCTCACTTTCTGTGGCTCTTTCTTCTCTCGGTAGATCTGAGACTGACCTCACCATTAAAAAATCAAATAAAATAATTCCAACACACAAGGCACTCCAGGAAGAGGCATCTGGTGTCCAGTTTACTAGGCTGCTGCTGCTGCTGCTGCTAAGTTGCTTCAGTCCTGTCCGACTCTGTGCGACCCCATAGATGGCTCCCCCGTCCCTGGGATTCTCCAGGCAAGAACACTGGAGTAGGTTGCCATTTCCTTCTCCAATGCAAGAAAGTGAAAGTGAAGTCGCTCAGTGTCGGACTCTACACGACCCCATGGACTGCAGCCCACCAGGCGCCTCCGTCCACGGGATTTTCCAGGCAAGAGTACTGGAGCGGGGTGCCACTGCCTTCTCCAGGCAAAGCTGGAGGTGTATTTTTCTGAAACCTATATGCCATAGTAGTAAATCTTGTACAGCCTGACTCTTCAAAGTTCTTTGGTCACCCTGCTGTAAGAATATCTCGTGGGTGACTTTGCTTTACAGGCAAAGTTTCTGCTATTTGACCAGCCCTCCCTCCCTCTTTCTTCCCCATTCCCTCTCTTATTTTTCTTCTTCTTCTTCTTCTTCTTTTTTTTTTTTTTTTTAGCTGCTGCTGCTGCTGCTAAGTTGCTTCAGTCCTGTCCGACTCTGTGCGACCCCATAGACGGCTCCCCCGTCCCTGGGATTCTCCAGGCAAGAACACTGGAGTAGGTTGCCATTTCCTTCTCCAATGCAAGAAAGTGAAAGTGAAGTCGCTCAGTGTCGGACTCTACACGACCCCATGGACTGCAGCCCACCAGGCGCCTCCGTCCACGGGATTTTCCAGGCAAGAGTACTGGAGCGGGGTGCCACTGCCTTCTCCAGGCAAAGCTGGAGGTGTATTTTTCTGAAACCTATATGCCATAGTAGTAAATCTTGTACAGCCTGACTCTTCAAAGTTCTTTGGTCACCCTGCTGTAAGAATATCTCGTGGGTGACTTTGCTTTACAGGCAAAGTTTCTGCTATTTGACCAGCCCTCCCTCCCTCTTTCTTCCCCATTCCCTCTCTTATTTTTCTTCTTCTTCTTCTTCTTCTTTTTTTTTTTTTTTTTAATGTGGACCATTCTTTAAGTCTTTATTGAATTTGTTACAATATTGTTTCTGTTTTTTTTTTTTTTTGCCTCCAGGCACGTGGGATCTTAGCACCCTGACCAGGGACGGGACACACATCCCCTGCCTTGGAAGGTGAAATCTTAACCATTGGACCACCAAGGTGGAGAAGGAAATGGCAACCCACTCCAGTAATCTTGCCTAGAAAAGCCTGTGGATGGAGGAGCCTGGTGGGCTGCTGTCAGTAGGGTCACGCAGAGTTGGACACGACTGAAGCGACTTGGCATGCCTGCATCCATTAGAGAAGGAAATGGCAACCCACTCCAGTATTCCTGCCTGGAGAATCCCAGGGACAGAGGAACCTAGTGGGCTGCCGTCTATGGGGTCGCACAGAGTCGGACATGACTGAAGTGACGTAGCAGCAGCAGCAGCAGCAGCAGGACCACCAAGGAAGTCTCCCCTTTCTTCTTGATTCTCCTTTTCTTACCCCCAAATTCTTTTAGCCAGTACTTTGTCTCTATCTAAACTTCAGTTTGAGGACCTCACCTTCACCACTGGAATAGCATATCAGATTTTTTTTTCTAAAGAGGATTTCCTCTTTAAATATACTTGCCATCTTGTGAAATGTATTTTCCCCCTGGTTACATTGGTTACAGCTATTTATGATTATGTCTTATAACCCCTGCTGGGTTATATGCTCCTTCATGGCAATGTTTTTTTCTGATCCATATTTTAAAAAATTTCTCCATAGCATAAACCCAACACCTTGCATATAGTAGATCCTCAAGTGCTGAATGAATGAGTGAGGGACTGAGTGAGTGAATGAATGCTGGTATCTTCTGTGTAACTCCAGAAAAAGCAGAGTGAAGGAACAGAAGCAGTAGGTTTCCATAATGGGGTATTAATATGTTCCACTCACCACCAGAAGAGATCAACACGGGGTGCACAGAGTCCCCTATGCGGAGCTCATCTTGACCCCAGTGAGCAGGCGAACGCTGGGAGGGGGTCCATGCAGGCTTGGTGGGGGTCCACGAAGGCTTTGTGCTCTCCCTGTTCCCTGGGGAATGAGTATGCAGCACAGATTCTTTTCAGAGAGGCTGCTGACCTCTGGTTGAATGGTAACAATTTATGACCATTACCAATGAGAACTAGAACTGCTCCTGTGACCCGCGGCATTCGTCCTCTCTGTCCCACGTGTAACCCTTCAGATCAGATTTTCTTCAGTGAAATCAGAGTTGTCACAAGGAGTACACATTCAGGGCAGAATCACAAAAACCCTTATACCTACTGATTGGAAACATGAAACGTGTATTTTATTATATATAAAAAAACACCTCTGCCATTCATCCTATAAAAAATAGAGAAAGAAAGAAGACTATGGCTTGAACACCAGTGAAAGAGACTATACAACAAAGAATGTGCTTTTGAAATTGTTGTTGAATTCTGCTGTTCTTTAGATCCTGAAAGTAAAGAACTATTTGTAGAACTTTATAGGCCACTAGTGAGTTCATTCAAGAGGTGCTTGAACTCACTAAATCTTCTCGATAAGCCTGTAGGGCAAGAAGCAGCACTATTCCCATTCTATAGATGAGGGAGCTGAGACCAATAGAGGCCAGTTTTCTCAATGCCACCCACCTAAGGGATGGCAGAGCTATAACCAGAAACCTGTCTTCTGGCTCCAAATCTTATTTGCTTTCTATCACACCTGCCACCTTGCCTGCAAAAATGGCTGTCCAGACCTGTTTACACACGGAGAGTTCTGGATGCTAAAAATCTAAAAGGTTCACAGTACCTTAAAAAAATGTGGGATTTCCCTGGCAGTCCAGTGGTTAAGACTCTGAGCTTCCACTGCCGGAGGCGCAGGTTCCATCTCTGGTTGGGGAACTAAAATCCTGTATGCCATATTTCATGGCCAAAAGGAAACAAAAAAGAAAATGCATAAAATCACTGGCTTAGTGAGTGATACAGTGGGCTTAGTTACCAACAATAGAGTTCTATTCCTAGAGTAATAAAGTTCACTGTATCATTTTGCTCTCCTGCATCCCAGTTTTGACCCTGGAGTAAATCTGGAGTATGTAACACCTGATCCAGGAGAAGAACACTGTTTTAGAAAGCTTCAGAAGAAAAAAAAAAGTAGGTGTATACTTTCTCTCTGCGAACGTCTTCCCTGGCTTACCTTGTAATGGGCAGAGCACATGGTTAAGATTTTATGTTGGAGTCGGGCTGGTATGGGTATGTGTCCTGAATCCATCATACTATCAACTTTGGGCAAGTAACTAACCTCTCCAAGTTTTAGTTTCTTTTTCCTCATCTGCAAAATGAAACCAAACCTCAGCTGGGTTCTTTGGTTGCAAGCAACAGAAACACACTCACTTAGGCTAAAAAGGACATTTACCAAATGATTTTAGCTCTCTTGCAGTATCAAAGGGAGAGCTGAGAGATCAGGCCTTGCAAAGAACAGGAGCCCCATAAATCTGAATGTCTGAAGAAACAGACATTCTTATCTGCACTCTGATGTCAGAAAGACTTCACCCTAGCCATTTTCCGTCTTGGTGTCATGCAGGGCCGACTGGAGTCATGTGGCCACGCCTGGGCAGAGAGGAGGTTAGAGACCTTGACTGACAGTTCAAAAAAAAAAGTAGGTGTATACTTTCTCTCTGCGAACGTCTTCCCTGGCTTACCTTGTAATGGGCAGAGCACATGGTTAAGATTTTATGTTGGAGTCGGGCTGGTATGGGTATGTGTCCTGAATCCATCATACTATCAACTTTGGGCAAGTAACTAACCTCTCCAAGCTTTAGTTTCCTTTTCCTCATCTGCAAAATGAAACCAAACCTCAGCTGGGTTCTTTGGTTGCAAGCAACAGAAACACACTCACTTAGGCTAAAAAGGACATTTACCAAATGATTTTAGCTCTCTTGCAGTATCAAAGGGAGAGCTGAGAGATCAGGCCTTGCAAAGAACAGGAGCCCCATAAATCTGAATGTCTGAAGAAACAGACATTCTTATCTGCACTCTGATGTCAGAAAGACTTCACCCTAGCCATTTTCCGTCTTGGTGTCATGCAGGGCCGACTGGAGTCATGTGGCCACGCCTGGGCAGAGAGGAGGTTAGAGACCTTGACTGACAGTTCGCCAGAGCGCTATGGAATGGAGCAGGTGAAGTCACTTAAAGGAAGAATTGAAGTGATGCTTTGAAAAAACAAGGCAAAACGAAGATTTACCACAGGAATAAAAAATGGGACTTCATAGGGACTTTTTCAGGGTTAAAAGATACAGTGAATTTAAAATGCTTAGCACGATGTCTGTCACAGTAGGCTCTTGATGAGTATTTGTTGCTGTTGGACTGGAACAGAAGTGAGTTGAGAAGGAATATGGATAATCCAAGGAGAAAAATAAAAGAGAAAAGGATTCAACACGTGGATTGGCAGAGCAAAGTGGAGACCTCCTTCTCCCCCTGATACCATGACCACCCCTAAAATACCATGAAATCTGTGATGAATGCCTTTAATTATCGGAACATCGTATTTTGTATAAAGAATGCTAAGTACAGAGGCACCAGTAAATTCAAACGACCAGAGACTCTCTCACTGACTAAACTGTATAACAGATGCCTAGACACATCTATACAGAAAGAAAATGGCAATAAAAGTGAAGGACAGATGATTCATTTTCAGAAGATTCAGTGTTAACAATACAAGGAAAAGAATGAATATTTTATAATTATTATGATGGAATCACTTAAAAATTACAGCAAAATGGTTTTCACTTATTCCTCTGTAACATGAATGAAATGTATTAGCAATTAACAATTATACTCTGATATCTCTGCATACCACACTAACTACAATGAACATTAATATTTATGTGTTACCCACACTGCTACTGACTGGTCCAGACTTAGTCCCTGGTTTCTCATTTCTCTATTCCTAGAGACATAAATGGGAGTTGCAAGTGAGTACTTGAAGGCACATTTTCAACTGCTATAGTTTATCATTCTTATAGTTTATATCCTGAAAGCTTCATAACCATGGCAAGTCAGCCTTCACCCTGGGAATGGCCAGTCATAAGCCTACAGACAGTGCCAAATGTATCTGAGCAACCACTCACCTTAGTGGTTGAAATGTGGCTCTCTCATTTCTAGAATCACAAATTGTGATTTTGAACAAAATACCTACCTGTTGATCTATTTATTGATCTGTCAATCTGTTTTCATCATCATCTATCTATTAAATCAAATGGATACAGTTTCAGAAATTTACATTATTACTACTTGGTATGATACTGGACAATGTAAATCTCTTAGAGTTTTCAAATCTGCTTGTAATTCTAGACATTTCTCTAGAACCTTTGTTCAAAAGAGTCAATATATCTCTTTTGCGAAGATTCTCCAGGAAGGGAGCCCCTTTTACAGCTATCAGACCTTGCCTTTTGGAATTAAGAAATGCTTATACTCACCTAGAGCCAGACATCCTGAAATATGAAGTCAAGTGGGCCTTAGAAAGCATCACTAAAAACAAAGCTAGTGGAGGTGATGGAATTCCAGTTGAGCTATTTCAAATCCTGAAAGATGATACTGTGAAAGTGCTGCACTCAATATGCCAGCAAATTTGGAAAACTCAGCAGTGGCCCCAGGGCTGGAGAGATCAGTTTTCATTCCAATCCCAAAGAAAGGCAATGCCAAAGAATGCTCAGACTACCACACAATTGCACTCATCTCACACGCTAGTAAAATAATGCTCAAAATTCTCCAAGCCAGGCTTCACCAATATTTGAACTGTGAACTTCCAGATGTGCAAGCTGGTTTTAGAAAAGGCAGAGGAAACAAAGATCAAATTGCCAACATCCGCTGGATCATGGAAAAAGCAAGAGAGTTCCAGAAAAACATCTATTTCTGCTTTATTGACTATGCCAAAGCCTTTGACTGTGTGGATCACAATCAACTGTGGAAAATTTTTCAAGAGATGGGAATACCAGACCACCTGATCTGCCTCTTGAGAAACCTATATGCAGGTCAGGAGGCAACAGTTAGAACTGAACATGGAACAACAGACTGGTTCCAAATAGGAAAAGGAGTACGTCAAGGCTGTATATTGTCACCCTGCTTATTTAACTTATATGCAGAGTACATCATGAGAAACGCTGGACTGGAAGAAGCACAAGCTGGAATCAAGATTGCTGGGAGAAGTATCCATAACTTCAGATATGCAGATGACACCACCCTTATGGCAGAAAGTGAAGAGGAACTAAAAAGCCTCTTGATAAAAGGGAAAGAGGAGAGTGAAAAAGTTGGCTTAAAGCTCAACATTCAGAAAATGAAGATCATGGCATCTGGTTCCATCACTTCATGGCAAATAGATGGGGAAACAGTGGAAACAGTGGCTGATTTTATTTTGGGGGGCTCCAAAATCACTGCAGATGGTGATTGTAGCCATGAAATGAAAAGATGCTTACTCCTTGGAAGAAAAGTTATGGCCAACCTAGACAGCATATTCAAGAGCAGAGACATTACTTTGCCACTAAGGTCTGTCTAGTTAAGGCTATGGTTTTTCCAGTGGTCATGTATGGATGAGAGAGTTGGACTGTGAAGAAAGCTGAGCACTGAAGAATTGATGCTTTTGAACTGTGGTGTTGGAGAAGTCCCTTGGGTGTTGAGAGTCCCTTGGACTGCAAGGAGGTCCAAACAGTCCATCCTAAAGGAGATCAGTCCTGGGTGTTCTTTGGAAGGACTGGTGCTAACGCTGAAACTTCAATACTTTGGCCACCTCATGTAAAGAGTTAACTCACTGGAAAAGACCCTGATGCTGGGAGGGATTGGGGGCAGGAGAAGAAGGGGATGACAGAGGATGAGATGGCTGGATGGCATCACCGACTCAATGGACATGAGTTTGGTTAAACTCCGGGAGTTGGTGATGGACAGGGAGGCCTGGTGTGCTGCGATTCATGGGGTCACAAAGAGTCGGACATGACTGAGTGACTGAACTGAACTGAATAGCATTTAAAATCATCTCAGATTTCAGAAACATATATTGCACCCATTTCTCCTCATTTATAAGGAAAATGATGTGGAAAAGTTTTAAAACCTATACTTAAAAAAAAAATCTTTGAATGCACATGATGAATGGTTTTTCTGAAGATGAGTTTTGTTGACTTGAAATGCTTTTCATAAGTGATATCATATGATATTCTTCTAAATTAGTAAACTGTGTCATTATCTTTGGGAAGAGGCAGGACCCAAAAATGCAGGTTTAAGAGAGCTCAAAACAAAGGAAGATATGCTTATTTGTTATTCGGATTAGACTACGTATTCTTGGCACTTACATATCTAAAGTGGCCAGAACCTTAGAAAGCTTATACTTGTCAAATGAATTTGTATTTAAGAGATGATCTTTGTTGGGGTCTGCAACACACTGCTGTCTGGGACATTTACATGTGCATAGTACTCCCTTTGGAGAAGGAGATGGCACCCCACTCCAGTACTCTTGCCTGGAGAATCCCAGGGACGGGGGAGCCTGGTTGGCTGCAGTCCATGGGGTCGCTAAGAGTTGGACTTCACTTTCACTTTTCACGTTCATGCATTGGAGAAGGAAGTGGCACCCCACTCCAGTACTCTTGCCTGGAGAATCCCAGGGTTGGGGGAGCCTGGTTGGCTTCCTCCTATGGGATCACACAGAGTCGGACACGACTGAAGCGACTTAGCAGTACTCCCTTAGTTGAGCCAGCCTCTCCCAATCAGATATGGAAAAGTACTGAGGCATCAATGGGCAAAGTGGGGGCAAGTTAGTGGTCAGTAGATAAACACATGCTCATGATATCTGAAAGTAATAATAAATGAGGTAAATAAATGGTAAATCAAACTTTTTAACCCTTTAAGATTTTGCATGGATTGTTAACCTTTTTCTGAATCAGCTCTTTTCTTTTGTATATGGAGAATACATTAATAAAATATCTCAAAATAAATAAAGTATAACATTTCATCTATCTTAACAAAAAGGAAAGTATCTGAGTTCAGTTCAATTCATTTGCTCAGTCGTGTCCGACTCTTTGCGACCCCGTGATTTGCAGCACGCCAGACCTCCCTGTTCATCATCATCTCCTGGAGCCCGCTCAGACTCATGTCCATCGAGCCAGTGATGCCATCCAGCCATCTCATCCTCGGTCGTCCCCTTCTCCTCCTGCCCCCAATTCCTCCCAGCATCAGAGTCTTCTCCAATGAGTCAACTCTTCGCATGAGGTGGCCAAAGTACTGGAGTTTCAGCTTTAGCATCATTCCTTCCAAAGAAATCCCAGGGTTGATCTCCTTCAGAAATGCACTGGTTGGATCTCCTTGCAGACCAAGGGACGCTCAAGAGTCTTCTCCAACACCACAGTAAAAAGCATCAATTCTTCAGTGCTCAGCCTTCTTCACAGTTCAACTGTCACATCCATACATGACCACTGGAGTATCTGAGGGGATACAATATTTCTTCTGAAGAATCATGGTGGGTTTTTTTGGATGGAGCCCAAGCTCTGACATGTTCCATGATCAGTGCCATAGTACCATGTGGTCCTATTTACAGGGAGTAGGTATGTTCCCTATCTCTTCTGCTATTTTAGCATTTGATTACATCTTTACCAAAAAAGGTGGCCCTGAATCCATGCTCTATTGTACTACTGTTATGTGGGCATGGGTTATTCTAAGAAATGTTTAGACTAGAACAATATGAAACAGAAGCAGGGCAAGAAAGGAGAATTTAGGAACTCCAACCATTGTTTCCTAAACTTGAGTTATCCACAGACTGGTACAAATAATTTTTAGAATGGCACCCCACCCCAGTACTCTTGCCTGGAAAATCCAATGGACGGATTAGCCTGGTGGGCTGCAGTCCATGGGGTCGCTAACAGTCGGACAGACTGAGCGACTTCACTTTCACTTTTCTCTTTCATGCATTGGAGAAGGAAATGGCAACCCACTCCAGTATTCTTGCCTGGAGAATCCCAGGGATGGGGGAGCCTGGTGGGCTGCCATCTATGGGGTCACACAGAGTCGGACACGACTGAAGTGACTTAGCAGCAGCAGCATTCTTTCCTTTCTCTTGGGTAACTGTCTCTTATACACATCTTGTGTATAAGAGACAGCCCCANATCCCAGGGATGGGGGAGCCTGGTGGGCTGCCGTCTATGGGGTCACACAGAGTCAGACACGACTGAAGTGACTTAGCAGCAGCAGCAGCAGCAGCAGCATCAAACTGAAAACATTACATTTAAAAGTTCTCCCAGAATTTCTAGACCCTATGCACTTCACCTTGATAAAGACTGATTTAAACGATTCCAGGTGAATAGATTTATTCTTACCCTTAGCTTTATTCTTCCCTCTGGAAACATCACAAGACTATCTAGGCAACCCATTCTGAAGTGAAAGTAGTCTTACAGCCTGGAGGCGGCTTTTCAATTCTCATACTGCGATGTCTTTCCTTTGAATAAGTAGTTTGCATCCTCTAGTTAGTGACCTATTCATGTATTCTAAGATGATAATTAGGTTTCCTTAGGTTTTGCCAGGTATCAGATTCTATAATCTTATTTAGGGTTTTCTTCTTTTCATTAAAAAAAAGTCTCTACCTGTTTCATTGAAACTCTCTCCCTACTTTCCACTTCTCAGCTTTCAAGTTGAAGTTCTCTACACTAGACACAAGTCTGACCTGGGCTGACCCTGGTCCCAGCTGACCACGATGAACCCACAGGCAGTCTTAGAATGTTCTTTACTGCCTATTGTTTTAAGGGAGAAAGTGAAACGAGAAAACATTTTAATGTAGATTCAATAAGTGTTACATCAAAATGACTCCTTTGCTCTTACCTGCAAGATTTTTTCAACAGCTATGGCATGGTTCCTGGAGCCTGGATAGTAGGGGGTTAGTAGGGTGCTGTTGGGCAAGGCTCCCCAGGACCCTGCCACATGCATTCTCTACCACCCTGCTGTCACTTTTATTTGCATAAATGGCCTTTTCTGAACAGCTTACTCCCATAAACATATGGGATTCTGGTTATGAAAGGCTCCTCCACAGAAGCAAATGATTGCTTGATTCCTGAAAACCTGGTAGACTGGCCTTCTTCGCTTGTGTGTTTGAACGAGTGGCAGAGCAGAGCACATTCTGTGACGAGGCAGTGTCATTGCCTGGGAGCATGGATCTCTTTCCTCTCTGACTCTGTGTAACTCCCCCATGTTGGTTGGAAGTACCATGCCCTGTGTCTTGTCTCTAACATGCTTGCTCATTCTCTTTAGCTGGACATCAGTTGTCCTACCTGTTGTCACCGTGCCTGCCCATGGGGCCACGTGTCTCTGTTCCAGGAGCCGCGATCTTGCCAGCAGCTAGTTTGAATTTCTCATTGACCGGCAACCATGCCCGCTCCCCCGTGCTGTGCAGAAACACCATGGGAGCAGCCGCTGGTGTTTACTCTCCTCCTGCAGTGAGTTTGCTTTTGAGACAAGTGCTGCAGACAGAGGACATGTTCCCAGCGGAGCTACCTAGGAAGCCTTTTCACCCTTCAAACTAGCATCATTTCAGCTTCATCACATTCTAGACTTTTAACACTTTTAACAGATTCCTGCCAGTGTCCCTAACAGCCAAAAGAAGCTGTTCTGATGCTCCTGTATTAGTCTCTTCCTATTGTGTATAACTGGACTTCCCTGGTGGCTCAGTGGTAAAGAATCCACCTGCCAATGCAGGAAACGTCGGTTTGATCCCTGGGTCAGGAAGATCCTCTGGGGAAGAAAATGGCAACCCATTCCAGGATTCTTGCCTGGAGAATTCTACGGACAGAGAAGCCCGGTGGGCTACAGTCCATGACGAAAGAGTCAGACATGACTGAGCAACTAAACAACAATTATGCATAATCATTAATATTGCTTGATTATGCTCAAAGCACTCGTGTATGTGTGATTCGGGTGTGACTAAAATAAGTTTTGACACATGTAACTTAGTATCATCTTTGTATTCAAGGGCTAATTCAAGGGTTCCTTGGAAAAACACCCAACTTTGAGAAATCTGACTTCAATGATTGACTTTACAGTCAGAGCATCTGCATTTGAATGGCAGCTTCTCTGCTGACTGGCTCCATGACCTTGGTCAGGTTCTCAGGTGCTTTCTCTGGTCGCTGAATGGATGGCACTGACCCCATAGAACAGTGAGGAGGAGTATCTGAAATGATCGTATCAAGTTCTGAGAGCAGCATTTGTCAAGGAGGGAAGCGCTCAGTGATGTGGGTTATTACCAGCTGTGATTCTTCTGTTCTCTGAGGAAATGTTGATTTCTATATCAGAAGAATGGCTTATACAGGAAAAAAAAAAAAACTTTTCAGCAGGGAAAAGCTTTGGAAAGCATGCATGACTGGGAAGTTTCCTTGTGGAGGTCCTATTGCTTGCCTGGTATCACTTTGTGTCCATAAGCCCTAAAGACTGACTTCCACTCACCCTGCAGCTGACCAGGACAGAATGAACAGACAGCTGTCCACAGGTGAGATCTATGTCAGATTCCTTTGCAGATTCGGTTTTTCCAAAAAGATAACAGCAGTGATTTTTGAAGTACATGGTAAGTCTTGCTTCTCATTCTGGGCAGGCTTTCCACTTACCTTTAAACTGAAATCTGCTCTCTCAATAGCATGCTTTCATGTTCTGGCTCCCCGTGGGTCCACATCTCATCCAGACATGAAACCACTGGGCCAGTTTCTGGCCCGGGAGGGCTGTTGCAGTGCGGGAGGGTGCTGTTCTTTCAAGGATGGCTACCACTTGAGTGCAAGTTCATTGTTCGAAACCCCAGCTGCACTTCATTAGGGTAATGACTGCAGACCAAGAGGAAGGCGGCCTGCCAAAGGTGACTCTGGAGAGTGAGATGCTGCTCCAAGAGAATGCAGTCTCACAAAGGGCTGCTTAACCTGGACCCTGGCTTTCATGGGCCCAGGAGGGGAATTTTAGTTTCAAGTGCTGTGACTCCTTTCACAGGCCCATGGAAGGAATCTTTGTCAGACCCTCATCATTGTCATAATGTTTGAGTGGCCATGTAATTCCATTCAGTCCTGCAAATAGCCAATGGTGTCAATTATGCCCAGGACACAGAACTGGGTCTTGAGGTAATTCAGAGAAACAAGACGTGGTTCAAGCCCTCTAGTAGCTTACAATTTAGTACAGAACTCAAGACAAGTATAATTACCAATTATTCAAATAAACAGGCATTGGTTTTGTCTCATGTGCCTGGCAATGGGCCAGACTCGGGAAAGCAGGTGCATCACGCCGTCGCTGTCCTCAAAGGATGAACGTGAGATATGAGCCACAGGGATTCCTGTCACCATTTTAAACTCTTTATTTTGAAATAATTTGGAATTCTGAGACAAGATGAAAGAAGGCTACAATCTTCATGCCCTTTACTCAGATTTCCAGTTCTTAAGATATTACAATAGTTGCTTTACCCTTTTTGTCCTGTTATTTATGTATGTGTACATAATTTTTAATATAATTTATATAATTTTAAGCATTTATAAGTTATATGTACAAATAAAACATATTTTTTATTCTTTCCCACATGACTCAATTGAGGATGAGTTAAAAACTTAAATATTTCACAATGTATTTCCTGAAATACAAGAACACTCTCCTGCCTAATCACAGAACAACCATTACAATCAGGAAATTAATATTGAAATAATAGTACTATCTAATCTCTAGGGCCTCATTTAAATTTCACCAACTGTCCCAATAAATGGTCTTTATAGCAGGGAAAAAAAATTTCCTTTTCTGGTCCAATCCAAGATAGCACATTGCATTTGGTTGTCATGTTTTTTCTTTTTTAATATATTGAATTGGTAAAATAGTTCATTCAGGTTTTTCCACAAAGCGGATGAGAAACCCAAATGAACATTTTGGCCAATCCACTATCTGTTCAGGTTTCTGATTCTGGGACACTTCCTCGGTCTTTTCTTGTCCCCTGCGACCTTGATGTTTTTGAAGCATACTGGGCAGTTATTTTGTAGCATGTCCTACAATTTAAGTTTGTTGCTTCTTCATGATTAGTTTCATGTCATGCATTTTGATGGAAATATCACCATAGGGACATGCGTTCTTCTATCAGAAAGGACAGGGTATCACTACATCCTATCACTGGTCTTCTGAACTGTGATCATTTGGCTATGGTGTTGTTTGCCAGGTTTCTCCACTGTAAAGTTATTGTTTTTTAATTAATATGTAATGAATAACTTTGTAATTAATAAGCATCTTATCAGGTACTGCTTTGATATCATGTTAATATCTTATTCCTCCATAAACTCTCAGCTTATTTTATCATCTCCCTTGCAAGGAGATCCAACCAGTCTATTCTGAAGGAGATCAGCCCTGGGATTTCTTTGGAGGGAATGGTGCTGAGGCTGAAACTCCAGGACTTTGGCCACCTCATGCGAAGGGTTGACTCATTGGAAAAGACTCTGATGCTGGGAGGGATTGGGGGCAGGAGGAGAAAGGGAAGACAGAGGATGAGATGGCTGGATGGCATCACGGACTCGATGGACGTGAGTCTGAGTGAACTCCGGGAGTTGGTGATGGACCGGGAGGCCTGGCGTGCTGCGATTCATGGGGTCACAAAGAGTCGGACACGACTGAGCCACTGAACTGAACTGAACTGTCTGAATAAAATATTATTCAATAGCTGCCAAATTATGATTTTTCTACATTCATTAGCTGGCTTTCTACTGAAAGGAGGTGCTTTCCTCTTCTCCTTGATTATATATTTATTCATTTTTTATTCCTTTTAGCAAGATCCATAGATTTCCATTTCATTCAATGATCCATTACATTATATGTTATTTTGTTGTTCAAACTATTTCATATTTGGCTGGTAGAAGCACCTTAAAGCTGGTTCCTGTGTAATTTTCAACAGATCCCCTTACCTTTTTGAGACTTCCTTACTTTTTGGAACAATAACGTGTTCCAGACTCATCTTGAGTTTTGCCTGCCTCAATCATTTCTCCAAAGAGCTCTGTTGCTCCTGGTGGACAGTGGTATTTAGAAACCCAGAACCCTCTCAGTGGACAGATCTGAGAAATGCATGTATGTTCATGCACATGTATACACAGGTCTGTATATATGTCTCTCAGTAAACTGTTAACATGTACATCTGTTAAAAATGTTATTTCAGAATGCTGATCTGGCTTGTAAAAGGGTTTCCAGAATGCATCTAATCTAGATATCTGCCGGTAGATACGGAAGCATGTTAGGAACCAAGGGCAATGGGAATGGAGAGGAGGGCGAGATGACTTCCACATGGAGACTCCCCTGGGCTCTCCCAACAGAGGCAAAGTTCCCAGATTGAGCCCAATGAGCTGCCAGCTTCTACTCAGTCTGACCAGTATAGAAAGGGAATTCCTCAACTTCCTTCCTTAAGTTCAACCCCCTTATATACTTATTCTTTCCCCTACCCCTAGAATGTACCTCCGCACTGCAGATTAAAAACTGCCACTTACTGGCCTTAGTTTGCTAGTTGGGATGGAAGAGGGCCGGGCTGGCTGTCTCTGGCTCTGTTGTTACAATGCTGCTCATTGCACTCTCTGCACGCGTGTCGGATAATTTACAGCATTCAGGCTACAGGGTACATGTTTTTACATGCATATCCTCGAACATACTTCAATTTTTGTCATGTGTGTACCCTTGCATATACTTCAATTTTGTTGGAAGGAGCTTGGGACTTAGAATTGGG
This sequence comes from Oreotragus oreotragus, assembly GCA_006410675.1. Lineage (NCBI taxonomy): Eukaryota > Metazoa > Chordata > Mammalia > Artiodactyla > Bovidae > Oreotragus > Oreotragus oreotragus. The sequence continues at coordinate 484,237 of SJYX01011188.1, forward strand.
CAAATTTGAAATACAATTCTAACTCCACTAATCTCTGGAAAAACCTGTTGATTTCTTTGAGTCTCAGTGTCTTAATCCACAAGCAAGGGATAATGAGATCGAGGTAACAGAATTACTGGGCAGCTTAAGCGAAATGAAATGATATATCTCAGTGCCTAGCACTGGCTGCCACTTTGAGCACCTCAATAAACACAAATTCTTTCCAGCCCTTCCACACACTCAGCATCTGGTGGGCACAACAGAAGGAGCTCAATACTTACCTTCTGGCATGAATTCTAGCCCTGTCTCAGGGTTGTTGGGCACAATAATCCATTCCTACTAATCTGAGTGAAAAGGGGATTTATTGAAAGAACCCAGGAGAATCCCATGGACTGGTTTCCCATATGCTCTTGGTCTGTAAACACCCCGTCTCTCACCGCCACTTTGCCCCACTGATAACAGATGGTGGTATATGCGATTCTGTCTTGTGAGGATTCTCAGATTCTACAGCACTTTGAACCTCATTGCCCCAAAGCTGGCCAGGTCAATATTTCAGTTCTGCCATGTCAATTTCTTGGAGGGAGAATCTTCTAGGTCAGACTTAGTCAGGATTTTGTCTCTAATCCAATCAGGCTTGGTCAGAGCAAAAACCTGCCACCTAGGCCTACCTCGTCACAAGGCTTATGGGGAGAGAAAATTGTTGCAGTGAAGGGTGCGGTCTCATCTCCCCCACAGTCACCATGATTGAATGAAATTCTTTCTTCATTCTATAATTAAGGAGAATCATGAACTCAAACTGACTATGAAAAAATATCATGTATACATTTTATAGAGATACCAAGGGAACGTACCAAGGGAAATTAGAGATACCAAGGGAATATTTCATGCAAAGATGGGCACAATAAAGGATAGAGTTGGTATGGACCTATAGAAGCAGGAGATGTTAAGAAGAGGTGGCAAGAATACACAGAAGAACTATACAAAAAAGATCTTCATGACCCAGATAACCATGATGGTGTGATCACTCACCTAGAGCCAGACATCCTGGAATGTGAAGTCAAGTGGGCCTTAGGAAGCATCACTACGAACAAAGGTAGTGGAGGTGATGGAATTCCAGTTGAGCTATTTCAAATCCTAAAGGATGATGCTATGAAAGTGCTGCACTCGATATGCCAGCAAATTTGGAAAACTCAGCAGTGGCCACAGGACTGGAAAACATCAGTTTTCATTCCAATCTCAAAGGAAGGCAATGCCAAAGAATGTTCAAATGACCGAACAATTGTGCTCATCTCACACACTAGCAAAGTAATGCTCAAAATTCTGCAAGCCAGGCTTCAACAGTACACGAACTGTGAACTTCCAGATATGCAAGCTGGATTTAGAAAAAGCAGAGGAACCAGAGATCAAATTGCCAACATCCATTGAATCATCGAAAAAGCAAGAGAGTTCCAAAATAAATCTGCTTCTGCTTTATTGACTACGCCAAAATCTTTGACTGTGTGTCACAACAAACTGTGGAAAATTCTGAAAGAGATGGGAATACCAGACCACCTGACCTGCCTCTTGAGAAATCTGTGTGCAGGTCAGGAAGCAAAGGTTAGAACTGGACATGGAACAACAGACTAGTTCCAAATTGGGAAAGGAATACGCCAAGGCTGTATATTGTCACCCTGCTTGTTTAACTTCTACGCAGAGTACGTTGTGAGAAACACTGGGCTGGAAGAAGCACAAGCTGGAATCAAGACTGCCAGGAGAAATATCAATAACCTCACATATGCAGAGGATACCACCCTTGTGGCAGAAGGTGAACTAAAGAGCCTCTTGATGAAAGTGAAAGAGGAGAGTGAATCTGTTTGTTTAAAACTCAACGTTCAGAAAACTAAGATCATGACATCCAGTCCCATCACTTCATGGCAAATAGATGGGGCAACAATGGAAACAGTGACAGACTTTATTTTCTTGGGCTCCAAAATCACTGTAGATGGTGACTGCAGCCATGAAATTAAAAGACGCTCCTTGGAAGAAAAGCTATGACCAACCTAGACAACATATTAAAAAGCAGACACATTACTTTGCCAACAAAGGTCCATCTAGTCAAAGCTATGGTTTTTCCAGTAGTCATATATGGATGTGAGAGTTGGACTATAAAGAAAGCTGAGCAATGAAAAATTAATGCTTTTGAACTGTGATGTTGGAGAAGACTCTTGAGAGTCCCTTGGATTACAAGAAGATCCAACCAGTCCATCCTAAAGGAAATCAGTCCTGAATATTCATTGGAAGGATTGATGCTGAAGCTGAAACTCCAATACTTTGGCCACCTGATGTGAAGAACTGACTCATTTGAAGGGACCCTGATGCTGGGAAAGATTGAAAGCAGGAAGAGAAAGGAATGTCAGAGAATGAGATGGTTGGATGGCATCACTGACTCAGTGGACATGAGTTTGTGTAAACTCCAGGAGTTGGTAATGAGCAGGGAAGCCTGGCGTGCTGCAGTCCATGGAGTTGAAAAGAGTCAGCCATGACTGAGCGGCTGAGCTGAACTGAACCGATACATTTTATAATCAGTCAAAGCTTTCTACTTAAAAAAGACTGATTGTCATTTACTATGTGCTATGGACTATGAATATTAAAAAATATTTACTTATTGTTGGCGGTGCTTGGTCTTTGCTGCTCTGCACAGGTTTTCTCTAGTTGTGGTGGATTCTCTTGTTGCAGAGCACAGGCTGTAGGGTGTGCAGGCTCAGGATTTGCAGCACTCAGGCTCTGGAGGGTGGGCTCAGGAGTGTGGTGCACAGGCTTAGCTGCCCGAGGCTTGTGGGAACTTAGTTCCTGGTCCAGAGATCGAAGCTTTGTCCCCTGCATTGGCAGGCAGATTCTTAATCACTGGACCAGCAGAGAAGTCTGTCTGCAAATGTTGACTCATTCGATCTTGTAACTAGCTGAATGACTCTGAATTTTACAAATTGTATGAAAGGCACAGAGAGGTGGAGTGATTCACCCAAAGACACACAGACAGCTATTTAGCAGCAGAGCCAAGATTTGAACTCAGGCAGATCAATGTGCAGAGTCCACATCAGACCACTGTATGATGCTGCAGCTCCCACTAAGACAGCCAACAAATGCTTCGCAAGGCTGCCTTTCAAACCAAAGATACCAGCATATTTACTTATGACCTAATGATGTGAGGGTATTACAGTGTGTGACCACTGTCTTCACCATTTGCAGAGGTGGCCCACTGGAAGCTAAGGCCCATCTCCCACTTATCCTTTATCCTTGTCCAGGTCAGTGGCTGTTCTTGGGATTTCTGCATCATAATGATTTGGTTTTACACTCATGTTTTTAAAGCCTTTTCACCTCCGGAACATTTTCCAACAGCACTTTAAATTCCATTTCTATTACTTGAGCATCAGGCACAATTATGCCATTTTGAGTTTCTTCTTTGCAATTAATGCAATCATATGACGCATCACTAATGCCAACCAGGAGTCTTATCACAAAATAGTATAAATTATCATATTTCTATATACATTGCAAATGTCTTATCAGCATTCCAACCCTGTATGTACTTTTAGTAAAAAATGCTCCCTATGCTGGATTTCTGAAACTGCTACTGGCAGCCAAAGTAGATCAGTTTATATTGCTGCCTGTCTCACAGACGGAAAGTCTGATGGAAACTGGCAACTTAATTCAGATTCTTAGCCAATCAGAGAAGCTCTCTGGGCTGCCAAAATTTTTAATAAGACCGCTTTTTCATATAGCTATATATAGAGAGATATACAGATGTATAATATCTATTAGGCCATTTTCCATTTAGATATTAGTATGTGTGTACATTAATTATTTTATAAGCAAATTCTGATACTGAGTAATGAGAATATTGGGTTAATTCCTTATACAATAATCTGGAAAAGGCATTGGTCGAAAATGGCCCCAGTAACTCAGCTTGCTGATTGTGTTTTGATTTGATTTATCCAAAAAATGGGTATACAATCATAAAAACAGTGTAATTTTAACTTGGATGAAACACAGTTCCTCTGCTTCAGCTCTTCCATCTGCTAAATAAAGATAAAAATATCTCCCTGGCTACAACGCGGTAAGGAGAGTGGCAGGAGTACCGGCTCGCTCTCATATTCAGCTCTGTCTCCACGTCTTCGCTTTTTCTGGTGTCCCTCTTCCCTCTGAGCTGTAGCTGGGTGACACAGCAAACCCTTAATGGCTGGGGTAACCTGCCGAACACTTAACTTGTAATTTACTGCTTGCCATTTTGCAAGGAGGTAGCAGAAAGTAACTCCTGCTTAGTCTTCGGCCTATAAACCCACAGGGGAGAACGGAAGGTGTTTCCCACTGTCTTCCCCCTCCCTTCCCTCAAATAAGGAGGGTGAACAGGACTTTGTGTTTTTAAGGTTGAAGCCTTTCCTATAAGCCACTGAGCTCTCTTCTACTATTGTAGAAAGAGATCGCACAACATGGGTTTAGTTCAGAAAATAAGATGGGGAAAAGGAGAAGGGGGAAGGAAGAGATCCACTGACTAGGTCATGTGGGAATCATATCGAGGGCTCTTACAGGATGTGCTGGGGTTATGGGCCAGAAAAGGATTTCTGAGGGGGCAACAGGCAAGTGTCGTGGGGCACTGGTCAGACATGCGGACCCATCCCATCCCTGATGCCCGGGAGCGCTCACCACATTTTGGTCCCACTGTGTGAGTAGGATTCTTGCTGTCCCTATACGGGAGAGTCTTTGTGTATAGCCTTCTAGTCATGATGGTGCCGTCCCTACGTTTCAAGATATCACTGGTGATTTGCTGCTTAAACAATAGCGAGTATCACTAGCAGGGCTGGTCTCGTGAATGTAACACCGGTGTTAGTTGCTCAGTCATGTCCAACACTTTGCAACCCCTTGGTCTATAGCCGGCCAGACTCCTCTGTCCATGGGATTTCCCAGGCAATAATTCTGGAGTGAGTTGCCATTGCCTGCTCCAGGGGATCTTTCTGACCCAGGGATTGAAGCCAGGTCTTCTGCATTGCAGGCAGATTCTTTACTGTCTGAGTGACCAGGAAAGCCCACCACTGTGTAGGTACCTACAGCTAGGAAGGGTCCCGTGCTTGGTGTAATACTCTGCTGTCACCATCTTGAAATTCTTTGTTTTATCTTTGAGCTTGTGTTTTGCAACTGAAGCTCAATGGAACAGGAGTATGTATGTGAGTAGAGGAGACACCTCAGTATGAATGTCCACTCTTCACTGATGCCTCATTCACATTTAGCATCTGCGATATTCCATGAGCACAGAATTTCCAAGACCCATGGGATATGAGACTCAGAAGAATACAAAGTAAGAAACTTATATCCACGACTGAATAAAATGGGGTTCTGACCTCACCAAGATACTACACTTTTTATTTAAATCACAGCTTGCTTCCAACAGAGAAAGAAAAGGTGTCCTAAGAAACACCAATGATATTCTATCTTGCCCATGTTACTTCCCCATGTTACACAACCACTTATGCTGAAAATGATGACATTGAAGGAAAGAGAAAGAAAGGTAACACGTAATTCTTTTTTCCTTTCAGTCTTTACTCATTCTGTAGGCTGAAGATAGAAAGTGGTGGTAGAATGTGTGTGTATCAAGAAAGAAGCAAGATAAAAAACACTGAGGTTTTTTTTTTTTTTGCAGCATTTCCACTGCTCTGATAAGAATGAAATACATATGCATGCATGAGCTAAGAAATAAAAATTGTATCACTTTAATGATTCCACATACGAGTTAAACGTTCTTATATTTGCATTTAAAAGTGGAAATGCACAGTATAAAGATGAACAGTAAAATTATGCCAATAATTTGAAATTTTAATTTTCCTTTCCTTAGAGTGATGGAAACACTGTAACAAATCAAAAGAGGCCATCAAAGAAAAGAAAAGGTTTATCTTTCAGAATCTTTAATGGCAGCTTTATTTGGAACTNAAATGCACAGTATAAAGATGAACAGTAAAATTATGCCAATAATTTGAAATTTTAATTTTCCTTTCCTTAGAGTGATGGAAACACTGTAACAAATCAAAAGAGGCCATCGAAGAAAAGAAAAGGTTTATCTTTCAGAATCTTTAATGGCAGCTTTATTTGGAACTGGACTGCACAAATTATGGAGAAGGAACCCTGCATTTTCATTTGCACGGTGACTTACAACTTATGTAGCTATCTCTGACCCTATGATCCCTCCAAGACACACCACTGGGTTGGAAGGGACATGAGTACTGGTTTTGAGGGGACAGGCTGGCATGCCGGGGCACTCTGAACTGGAGTCAGAGGGAAGTAGACACAGACACCTGCCAAAAGGGCAAGCCTTCCTGACCCAGAGAAAGAATTTGAACAAGACAGGGAACTTGATAGAGTGAATGGGATGGAGACCCAGAGATCTTTACCCAAAGTCAAAAATGACTGTGGTGAGGGATTTGTGCTCTTGAAGACTCAAGAGTGACCGGCCTGGGCTGTGAGATGAAGGTTTTGATACCTACCGAAGCTGCTATGCCTCCCCGAGTTCAGAGCTGACTGGTAGCTTGGACAGCATGTGAGACGTATGTGAAGTCTTGTTCAGGCTTAAGAAAACCAGAGTATTTGAGGGCT
>SJYX01011190.1:0-25228 GCA_006410675.1 Oreotragus oreotragus
TTCTCTAAGTCTGTGAGTCTGTTTCTCTTTTGTAAGTTCATTTGTATCATTTCTTTTTAGATTTCACATGTAAAGGATGTTATATATTTCGCCTTCCCTATCTGACTTTCTTCACTGAGTATGGCAGTCTCTAGGTCCTGGATTCACTTCTTTTAAGGCAAACGTACTGACCTATGAAAAATCTCGACAGCATTCTCTGTATTCATGAACTCATATGAATTTTATCATCACATAGAATGTAAAATTTTAAGATAAATGTAGATCTCCAAGAATAACTATGTGCTGATAATGAAAGTCCCTCAGTCGTGTCTGATTCTCTACAATCCCATGGACTGCATTGTATAGTCCATGGAATTCTCCAGGCCAGAATACTAGAGTGGGTAGCCTTTTGCTTCTCAGGGGATCTTCCCAATCCAGAGATCAAACCCAGATCTCCCACATTGCAGGCGGATTCTTTACCAGCTGAGCCACCTGAGAAGCCCAAGAATATTGGAGTGGGTAGCCTATCCCTTCTCTAGGGTATCTTCCTGACCCAGGAATTGAACTGGGGTCTTCTGCATTGCAGGCAGATTCTTTACCACTACTAGGGAAGCCCTTCATGCCATCATCATATTGTGCTTGGGAGAGTGATATATCTAGGTAGCTATGTAGTAATCTAGTTAGCTAGATAATATAATTAGATAGATAGGTGAATGGATGACGTCCACACCACTTCTCCCACCCCATGTCACCACACACACACACACACACACACACACTGCTTTCAAACAGAAATGCTATAGTCTAGAAGATTCAGAACTATAAAGTTAAATGTTATATTTTTCCCCTTAAAACACTGCTTTTAAGGAATTGAAATATATATATTTTTTCTTACATAGAGAAGGAGACCTCTCTCTGTGACTATGAAAGAAACTTTTGATTGTGTGTAATGTATAGAATATGGCTAGTTCTCATTTTGCAGTAATTTCAGTAATCAGGACTATACCTAAGTGTTACTTTCTCTACCCTCTATTATGTGGGAGGATAAAAGTTTTAATATTCATTGTTATCTTCTCCTGTCACCATAGATGTTTCAGATGTCTCAGTGTGTGTGTGTATGTACGTTATACTCTATGTTCCAGAAACTCTGCTAATGAGATCCAGAATTTGAAGCCTTACTCTCTAACGCATTCTAGTTCTAAGCACTGACATAATAATGCTGGCTGGCTTTGGGGATGTGTAAAGAAACTCACTAGCTTAAATGAGGAATAATAAGTACTGCCTGATTCACCTGAAGTCATTGTAGGAAAAGGCAGGCAGTCGTAAAAGAGAGCATTTTAATTCTTGATTAGAGACCACAGTGAAATGAGTACAAGATATTACAGACACCAAAGTTCTGTAATTAGCGTGTCCCTGGGTAATTACTCCAGAATTGGAGAATGTTTAAAAGCTTTACCCACTGAAGAGTGCAAGAAAGAACCACCTTTTATGATTTCAAATTTGACCAAATGCAGTCATGATTAATTGCTGCTCTAGTTAAAATATTTCTATATATTCCATTGACATTAATACAGCTAAAAATACCATTTATGCTTTTGCCAGGGCTTGTATGGCTTGTCAGTAATCCAGAAAGAATATCTTGATAATTCATCTTATCCTTCTCTAGTCTTAAATGGCATTTTATTATTGTATTTTTTTGGACTAGGACAGGGTTAAACCCTTAACTTGAAAGACATGTCCAGAGTTTGGCTTAGATACAAGGATTTCAAAGATGAGAGCCAAAATGAGTATGCTTGTGCCAAGAAGAAGGATGGAAGGAGCATATGACCGGACCCATCTGTAGCAAATCGCCTTTGATGATGCCAAAAAAAATAAATAAATAAATAAATAAATAAAAATAATAATAATTGAAACACCACAAAAAATAGTGAACGATTTCAGTAATAAATAAAGTCCTCTGGAAGACTGATAAAGATACTAGTACAGAAAAAACAGCATTTCTTCCAGCAAGGAATTTTGAAAAGGAAAATCCATTTCTCTAACCTTTAAAGTCTAATGGCGTCTCTGTGGTCTCTTTCCCATTTATATTCTTTCCTAACTTCATGTTGGCACCAATACTATTTAGTAAAATTAACTGTGAAGTCCTGTGATAAAATGCCACTCTGCAGTATCTTTGTAATTTTATGATCAATAAAATATGCTGATGCCATAGCATAGTAATCAATGTATGAGAAATGAATTTCAAACAAAGAAATAATAAAAGTATTAGCCAGATAAATACCTTTCATATATTAAAAATGTTATTTACAGAAAATAAGCATAGAAACGCATAGATGAAAACCAAGAGAGCTACAATTTTGGGGAAAAGTCATGAAACAAAAGCTTGAATGCTTGCAAGCCAGCATACTAGAGAAAATTTAAGACTGACAATGATAATTATTACTGCATAATCTTTGTGCATAGAGTGGTAATTGCTTTCTGGCTCCAGAGCTACAGATTCAGAGTGAAATGTAACAAATGAGAATTGCATTTTTTATACCTAGTGATGAGACATAGAATGGATCTATGGTTTATTGGAACGATATAAAATAATTACTGCATTTTATAATCTTAGAACGTCAGGTTTCAATTTCTATCTAAAATGCTTTCCTGAAGTTTATCCATCTGAATTTTCATTTTCCCTTCCATGTGGGAAGTTTATGAAGCCTCACTAATTGGGCTGGACATTTCTATGAGGAATGCAAAGTGCAGAATCATGATAGCATTTTCATTCTTCACCCATGTGCTCCAAAAGGGCCCCCAAGAGGTGTTGTCTGGGTCTGCACTCATTTTCTGCCCCACTTTCAGGCAGTTCCATCAATAATCAGGCTCTGCTTCTACTGGTGGTGTTTGTAACAAATCCACTCCTGGGCAGCGGAGCCACTGATGATATTCTTGAGCCCATGCAGTGCTAACTCTGCATTCCTGGCTCCTTGGGCCATGCTGTCAAGATAGAAGATGACCCTTACAATGGAAAGACTGAGAGTCTACTGAAAAAAAAAAATGCTTATTCCAATTGAAGTTTTCCGAAGCCTAGTAATTGCTATAGGAGATTCAGCTTAGAGTATTTTATAAAATTGTAATTGTTCCAAGAAAGCAGAGATCTAGATATTTTGTATCATCACCATTCTATAGTGAAATGAAATCCTGTTCACTTAGTTTTACTCTAAATCTATTTCTTCAGGAGATAGACATTTAATACTACTCAAGGCACAAATATCATAGTAATTATTTCTATTATCTTTAAGATAGCTTGATTCAAATGGTCATGATTTAGTAGTAACAGACTTGCAAGTTATATGATACAAAAATCACCCAAAAGCACCCTATAATGAAGGTCTCTATGCAAATAATGATGCTGAAATATAAACTAAATTCATTAAGCTTTGAGTCATTCTTCCTGTAAGACGTGTAGTACAGGTTGCACTTTCAGTGTCGTGGAAGACTATCAAAGTAATGAGGGATTCCAGTGGCAGGTCATCACGTGTTTAGAGGGACGAGAAAAACATCCTTGGTGTCAGTAATGAAGAAAGGAAAAAAATAAGTTGAGGGGTTGAGGTACTGAGTAAAAGGTTGTGAGTTCCTTCCCCATGTGATGTGAAGAACCTAACAATTATCAAGGCTAAAAGAGTCATATAATTGGCAGCCTCTTGTCACCCCAAAGCACTTCCTTCTATCATTCATGAAGATCAGGATGTACCAAGGAGTCTAATTGTAATCAGCAGAAGGATGACCATTCTAACAATAAACACAGTTTGACCTAGGAACAGGCTGAAAAGTAAGAGTGAAATGAGATGATTGTGTCATATGAATCATTTATGTTAGGCATTCATCTAACATGGATGACATAAAAATATGGATGAAACTGATCACAGAAGAGATTGATGTAGCATGCATGACTAANGGAAGGATAAAAGTTTTAATATTCATTGTTATCTTCTCCTGTCACCATAGATGTTTCGGATGTCTCAGTGTGTGTGTGTATGTACGTTATACTCTATGTTCCAGAAACTCTGCTAATGAGATCCAGAATTTGAAGCCTTACTCTCTAACGCATTCTAGTTCTAAGCACTGACATAATAATGCTGGCTGGCTTTGGGGATGTGTAAAGAAACTCACTAGCTTAAATGAGGAATAATAAGTACTGCCTGATTCACCTGAAGTCATTGTAGGAAAAGGCAGACAGTCATAAAAGAGAGTATTTTAATTCTTGATTAGAGACCACAGTGAAATGAGTACAAGATATTACAGACACCAAAGTTCTGTAATTAGCGTGTCCCTGGGTAATTACTCCAGAATTGGAGAATGTTTAAAAGCTTTACCCACTGAAGAGTGCAAGAAAGAACCACCTTTTATGATTTCAAATTTGACCAAATGCAGTCATGATTAATTGCTGCTCTAGTTAAAATATTTCTATATATTCCATTGACATTAATACAGCTAAAAATACCATTTATGCTTTTGCCAGGGCTTGTATGGCTTGTCAGTAATCCAGAAAGAATATCTTGATAATTCATCTTATCCTTCTCTAGTCTTAAATGGCATTTTATTATTGTATTTTTTTGGACTAGGACAGGGTTAAACCCTTAACTTGAAAGACATGGCCAGAGTTTGGCTTAGATACAAGGATTTCAAAGATGAGAGCCAAAATGAGTATGCTTGTGCCAAGAAGAAGGATGGAAGGAGCATATGACCGGACCCATCTGTAGCAAATCGCCTTTGATGATGCCAAAAAAAATAAATAAATAAATAAATAAATAAAAATAATAATAATTGAAACACCACAAAAAATAGTGAACGATTTCAGTAATAAATAAAGTCCTCTGGAAGACTGAGAAAGATACTAGTACAGAAAAAACAGCATTTCTTCCAGCAAGGAATTTTGAAAAGGAAAATCCATTTCTCTAACCTTTAAAGTCTAATGGCTTCTCTGTGGTCTCTTTCCCATTTATATTCTTTCCTAACTTCATGTTGGCACCAATACTATTTAGTAAAATTAACTGTGAAGTCCTGTGATAAAATGCCACTCTGCAGTATCTTTGTAATTTTATGATCAATAAAATATGCTGATGCCATAGCATAGTAATCAATGTATGAGAAATGAATTTCAAACAAAGAAATAATAAAAGTATTAGCCAGATAAATACCTTTCAGATATTAAAAATGTCATTTACAGAAAATAAGCATAGAAACACATAGATGAAAACCAAGAGTGCTACAATTTTGGGCAAAAGTCATGAAACAAAAGCTTGAATGCTTGCAAGCCAGCATACTAGAGAAAATTTAAGACTGACAATGATAATTATTACTGCATAATCTTTGTGCATAGAGTGGTAATTGCTTTCTGGCTCCAGAGCTACAGATTCAGAGTGAAATGTAACAAATGAGAATTGCATTTTTTATACCTAGTGATGAGACATAGAATGGATCTATGGTTTATTGGAACGATATAAAATAATTACTGCATTTTATAATCTTAGAACGTCAGGTTTCAATTTCTATCTAAAATGCTTTCCTGAAGTTTATCCATCTGAATTTTCATTTTCCCTTCCATGTGGGAAGTTTATGAAGCCTCACTAATTGGGCTGGACATTTCTATGAGGAATGCAAAGTGCAGAATCATGATAGCATTTTCATTCTTCACCCATGTGCTCCAAAAGGGCCCCCAAGAGGTGTTGTCTGGGTCTGCACTCATTTTCTGCCCCACTTTCAGGCAGTTCCATCAATAATCAGGCTCTGCTTCTACTGGTGGTGTTTGTAACAAATCCACTCCTGGGCAGCGGAGCCACTGATGATATTCTTGAGCCCATGCAGTGCTAACTCTGCATTCCTGGCTCCTTGGGCCATGCTGTCAAGATAGAAGATGACCCTTACAATGGAAAGACTGAGAGTCTACTGAAAAAAAAAAATGCTTATTCCAATTGAAGTTTTCCGAAGCCTAGTAATTGCTATAGGAGATTCAGCTTAGAGTATTTTATAAAATTGTAATTGTTCCAAGAAAGCAGAGATCTAGATATTTTGTATCATCACCATTCTATAGTGAAATGAAATCCTGTTCACTTAGTTTTACTCTAAATCTATTTCTTCAGGAGATAGACATTTAATACTACTCAAGGCACAAATATCATAGTAATTATTTCTATTATCTTTAAGATAGCTTGATTCAAATGGTCATGATTTAGTAGTAACAGACTTGCAAGTTATATGATACAAAAATCACCCAAAAGCACCCTATAATGAAGGTCTCTATGCAAATAATGATGCTGAAATATAAACTAAATTCATTAAGCTTTGAGTCATTCTTCCTGTAAGACGTGTAGTACAGGTTGCACTTTCAGTGTCGTGGAAGACTATCAAAGTAATGAGGGATTCCAGTGGCAGGTCATCACGTGTTTAGAGGGACGAGAAAAACATCCTTGGTGTCAGTAATGAAGAAAGGAAAAAAATAAGTTGAGGGGTTGAGGTACTGAGTAAAAGGTTGTGAGTTCCTTCCCCATGTGATGTGAAGAACCTAACAATTATCAAGGCTAAAAAAGTCATATAATTGGCAGCCTCTTGTCACCCCAAAGCACTTCCTTCTATCGTTCATGAAGATCAGGATGTACCAAGGAGTCTAATTGTAATCAGCAGAAGGATGACCATTCTAACAATAAACACAGTTTGACCTAGGAACAGGCTGAAAAGTAAGAGTGAAATGAGATGATTGTGTCATATGAATCATTTATGTTAGGCATTCATCTAACATGGATGACATAAAAATATGGATGAAACTGATCACAGAAGAGATTGATGTAGCATGCATGACTAAGATAAGACAAAAGAAAATAAGAAAAACAATTTTTAGACTATTAATATATATTCAATTAAGTGAGCCAAGAGTTTGGAAATCTAGCTCATATTTTGAAACTATGCCAGTTGTTGCTTGACATACTCTTAACTAACTTTAATTTAAAACTAAAAAAGAGGTTTTACTGACTGTCCTACACAGAAGCATGTATGTTATCATGAGATTTGCCTCTTTACTTGGGACCCTTCAAAAACTAGATCTTAAGTAACTTGCAGTGCTACAATTAAAATATTACACAAAGATGTTTATTTCTTTTGTGAAATGGACAATTCACTATAACCTGCTTCTGTATTCAGAAAGTCCCCGATCATGTTGGGTTTAAGTATTAACATTTGCTTTAAAAATCACTCTCTGAATGATTGCTTTCTGAGTATGGAAATGGACTTTATTGAAAAGTGATAAAATTCTGAGCTTAGTTTGCTTGGCAGCCAGTATCAGCCACCAGATTAACATCAGGTACCAGAGAAGTCTGGGCCTCTGAGAATAAAATTGACTGTCAAGAGATACAAAGATACACAATTTTTAAAAAATACAACAAAGGTTAAGAGGGTAGGATTGGAACAGAGTGACCACTTTTCCTAAAGTGTATTGATAGTTGACTTAAATTATTCTGAGCTTTGCCATCTGAAATACAATAGTTATATATTTAATCACATCATTAAAAAGTGATTGGGGGCTATTTCCTCCCTATCTTTTCATCTGCCTGAGGGGCTTTACAAGCGAGTGGAGATCTGCCCTTCAACAGATATTAAATGACAATGTGAGATAAACCTCAGCCCTTTTTATTAGTTTTAAGAATGAGTCTTTCCCTTATTCTTAGCTTTACTAGTACAGTTTTGGCTGTTTATTTTGATTTTTACCTGAATTTGAACTTCACCTGTTATCCATGATTTCTTCCTTCTTCCCTTTATCATTAGTGCATCACACTTGTGGGAGAAAACAATGGCTTCTGGTGACGTTCAAGAAATAGTAGGGACTTCCCTGATGGTCTAATGACTAAGACTCCAAGCTCCCAAGATAGGAGGTCAGGAAACTAGATCCCACATGCCACAACTAAAGATCCTGCATGCTGCAACTAAGACCNAAAGATACTAGTACAGAAAAAACAGCATTTCTTCCAGCAAGGAATTTTGAAAAGGAAAATCCATTTCTCTAACCTTTAAAGTCTAATGGCTTCTCTGTGGTCTCTTTCCCATTTATATTCTTTCCTAACTTCATGTTGGCACCAATACTATTTAGTAAAATTAACTGTGAAGTCCTGTGATAAAATGCCACTCTGCAGTATCTTTGTAATTTTATGATCAATAAAATACACTGATGCCATAGCATAGTAATCAATGTATGAGAAATGAATTTCAAACAAAGAAATAATAAAAGTATTAGCCAGATAAATACCTTTCATATATTAAAAATGTTATTTACAGAAAATAAGCATAGAAACGCATAGATGAAAACCAAGAGAGCTACAATTTTGGGGAAAAGTCATGAAACAAAAGCTTGAATGCTTGCAAGCCAGCATACTAGAGAAAATTTAAGACTGACAATGATAATTATTACTGCATAATCTTTGTGCATAGAGTGGTAATTGCTTTCTGGCTCCAGAGCTACAGATTCAGAGTGAAATGTAACAAATGAGAATTGCATTTTTTATACCTAGTGATGAGACATAGAATGGATCTATGGTTTATTGGAACGATATAAAATAATTACTGCATTTTATAATCTTAGAACGTCAGGTTTCAATTTCTATCTAAAATGCTTTCCTGAAGTTTATCCATCTGAATTTTCATTTTCCCTTCCATGTGGGAAGTTTATGAAGCCTCACTAATTGGGCTGGACATTTCTATGAGGAATGCAAAGTGCAGAATCATGATAGCATTTTCATTCTTCACCCATGTGCTCCAAAAGGGCCCCCAAGAGGTGTTGTCTGGGTCTGCACTCATTTTCTGCCCCACTTTCAGGCAGTTCCATCAATAATCAGGCTCTGCTTCTACTGGTGGTGTTTGTAACAAATCCACTCCTGGGCAGCGGAGCCACTGATGATATTCTTGAGCCCATGCAGTGCTAACTCTGCATTCCTGGCTCCTTGGGCCATGCTGTCAAGATAGAAGATGACCCTTACAATGGAAAGACTGAGAGTCTACTGAAAAAAAAAAATGCTTATTCCAATTGAAGTTTTCCGAAGCCTAGTAATTGCTATAGGAGATTCAGCTTAGAGTATTTTATAAAATTGTAATTGTTCCAAGAAAGCAGAGATCTAGATATTTTGTATCATCACCATTCTATAGTGAAATGAAATCCTGTTCACTTAGTTTTACTCTAAATCTATTTCTTCAGGAGATAGACATTTAATACTACTCAAGGCACAAATATCATAGTAATTATTTCTATTATCTTTAAGATAGCTTGATTCAAATGGTCATGATTTAGTAGTAACAGACTTGCAAGTTATATGATACAAAAATCACCCAAAAGCACCCTATAATGAAGGTCTCTATGCAAATAATGATGCTGAAATATAAACTAAATTCATTAAGCTTTGAGTCATTCTTCCTGTAAGACGTGTAGTACAGGTTGCACTTTCAGTGTCGTGGAAGACTATCAAAGTAATGAGGGATTCCAGTGGCAGGTCATCACGTGTTTAGAGGGACGAGAAAAACATCCTTGGTGTCAGTAATGAAGAAAGGAAAAAAATAAGTTGAGGGGTTGAGGTACTGAGTAAAAGGTTGTGAGTTCCTTCCCCATGTGATGTGAAGAACCTAACAATTATCAAGGCTAAAAGAGTCATATAATTGGCAGCCTCTTGTCACCCCAAAGCACTTCCTTCTATCATTCATGAAGATCAGGATGTACCAAGGAGTCTAATTGTAATCAGCAGAAGGATGACCATTCTAACAATAAACACAGTTTGACCTAGGAACAGGCTGAAAAGTAAGAGTGAAATGAGATGATTGTGTCATATGAATCATTTATGTTAGGCATTCATCTAACATGGATGACATAAAAATATGGATGAAACTGATCACAGAAAAGATTGATGTAGCATGCATGACTAAAATAAGACAAAAGAAAATAAAAACAATTTTTAGACTATTAATATATATTCAATTAAGTGAGCCAAGAGTTTGGAAATCTAGCTCATATTTTGGAACTATGCCAGTTGTTGCTTGACATACTCTTAACTAACTTTAATTTAAAACAAAAAAGAGGTTTTACTGACTGTCCTACACAGAAGCATGTATGTTATCATGAGATTTGCCTCTTTACTTGGGACCCTTCAAAAACTAGATCTTAAGTAACTTACAGTGCTACAATTAAAATATTACACAAAGATGTTTATTTCTTTTGTGAAATGGACAAGTCACTATAACCTGCTTCTGTATTCAGAAAGTCCCCGATTGTGTTGGGTTAAAGTATTAACATTTGCTTTAAAAATCACTCTGAGTGATTGCTTTCTGAGTATGGAAATGGACTTTATTGAAAAGTGATAAAATTCTGAGCTTAGTTTGCTTGGCAGCCGATATCAGCCACCAGATTAACATCAGGTACCAGAGAAGTCTGGGCCTCTGAGAATAAAATTGACTGTCAAGAGATACAAAGATACACAATTTTTAAAAAATACAACAAAGCTTAAGAGGGTAGGATTGGAACAGAGGGACCATTTTTCCTAAAGTGTATTGATAGTTGACCTGAATTGTTCTGAGCTTTGCCATCTTAAATACGATAGTTATACATTTAATCACATCATTAAAAAGTGATTGGGGGCTATTTCCTCCCTATCTTTTCGTCTGCCTGAGGGGCTTTATAAGCGAGTGGAGATCTGCCCTTCAACAGATATTAAATGACAATGTGAGATAAACCTCAGCCCTTTTTATTAGTTTTAAGAATGAGTCTTTCCCTTATTCTTAGCATTACTAGTACAGTTTTGGCTGTTTATTTTGATTTTTACCTGAATTTGAACTTCACCTGTTATCCATGATTTCTTCCTTCTTCCCTTTATCATTAGTGCATCACACTTGTGGGAGAAAACAATGGCTTCTGGTGACGTTCAAGAAATAGTAGGGACTTCCCTGATGGTCTAATGACTAAGACTCCAAGCTCCCAAGATAGGAGGTCAGGAAACTAGATCCCACATGCTACAACTAAAGATCCTGCATGCTGCAACTAAGACCTGGAACAGCCAAATCAATATATTAATAAAAATAAAATAATTTTTAAAAGTTACATTACAAGGTTAAAAAAATAAATAGTAGCATTGAATAGGTTATGGTAGATACACATATGTGTGTGTATATATATGGGGCTTCCTAGTAGCGCCAGTGGTAAAGAACCTGTGTACCAATGCAGGAGACACAAATGATGTGGGATCAATCCTAGGGTTAGGAAGATGCAGTACTACTTGTCTGGAAAATTCCATGAACAGAAGCCAGGAGGGCTACTGTCCATGGGGTTGCAGAGAGTCAACTCAAGTATGGTGTTATGTGTATATACTTGTACATACCTATATGCATATAACTTTATATATATGTGTGTGTGTATGTGTGTGTGTTGGTGTGTGTATGTTGTGCATGTCTGACTCTTTGCAACCCCGTAGACTGTAGCACCCCAGGCTCCCCTGTCCATGGGGATTCTCTAGGCAAGAATACTGGAGTGGGTTGCCATGCCCTCCTCCAGGGCATCTTCCCAATCCATGGATTGAACCCAGGTCTGCCCCATTGCAGGCAGATTCTTTACCAGCTGAGCTACCAGGAAAGCTGTGTATCTGTGTGTGTGTGTCTGTGTAAGCCGCAGGTTGACAAGTGTGTAATTGGAAGAAAGGTGTGATTGTTTGTGATGGCTTGTAGTGAATTGCAAGAGTGAAACCAAAAACAAGTGATTCTGTGCCTCTCTTTCTACTGTATGAGAAAAGCTTTGTGCATTGGCCTAAATTGTTTAGAACTGAAGAGGAAAGTAAGAGTGAAAACACCTCCAGTATTTGGCTCTATTTGTTGACAGGACAAATTTCATGTGAAGATCTCTGAGATACTTGTGTAGACTCTACTTCTTGACAAGACAAATTTCATGTGAAGACCTCTGAGATCAGGGCATTGTAAAGTATAATGATTGCAGACTATTGTCATTAGAGTCTTCTTTGAGCCACAAGCAAGCAGCCCATTTGTTAGTCTCCCCTCTTTACTGAATCTAAGGGCATTAATCTAATCATTGAGTATAATGATATATTGGGTTGGCCAAAAAGTTCATCTGGGATTTTCAGGAGATGCTACAGAAAAACTGTAATGAACTTTTTGGCCAACTCAATGTATATATATTTTTTACTGTTTTTATTTTTTTCATTTCACTCCTAGAACATTTCCCTGGAAAGAAACTAGGGTGAGAGATAATGCATTTAAACAATTATGACATGTTTTGGCAATATATGTTTTATTTGCTATAGATCTTAATAATAAATGTTTATGTGTGAACATATATTGGTAAAATGTAAATGTCTTCTATGTCAGACATGGTATCAGAAGCTCTAAACACTGGATCTCCAATCCTTACAAAAGATGACAACGTAAATATGATAGTTCTCATTTTTTCAGATGAGGAAAGTGAAACTATAGATGAGGCAAGTTTGCAAATAAGGAGAAATTTTAGTTATCACTTACTGTGTGGTTTAAGGAATGGGAAATACCTACAGAAAGCAGCACTGTCCTTCTAGTTAAGCCTCGTGGAAGCTGTGAGTTTCTTTTTTTTTTTTTTTAACATTTTTTTAATGCGTTTATTTATGTTTTTAATTGGGGGATAATTGCTTTATAATGTTGTGTTAGTTTTCACTGTATAACAAGGTAAATCAGCTACATGTATCTGTGTATTCCCTCCCTCTTGCACCTCCCTCCTTTGCCCCATCCCACCGCTCAGGTCATCACAGAGCACAGGGCTGAGCCCCTGTGCTACGCAGCGGCTTCCCACTAGCTAGCTATTTTACGTATACTAGTGTATATATGTCAATGCTGCTCTCTCAGTTCGTCCCACCCTCTCCTTCTACTGCTGTGACATTCTTGACTGCTAAACCCACATTCATTTTTGGAAGTTTAGTCTTTGACAGATGAGAGGAAATTATGGTACCTCCAGTCTATGAACAGAACTTGGTATCTTTTTCATGATTTAAATATGTTCTGCCTTTTCTAATTACCCTCCTATTTTAGACTCTGTGTGTGTGCATATGTGTTCTTTTTGCTAACACATGCAGCTCTGAGGAGTATCTGTGGCCAACATCCAGGCCAGTGTACTAGAATTTGTGTAAGTTTTACCACATGAGTTTTTCCTTAACTACATATTTATCACGTAGTTTCATCTTATTATACTCTTGTATCCTTACCTTTCATCCTTGGAACTAGGGCATGAATAAATAAATCCAATAATTATTCCTTATTCTTGTCCTTAGTAAACTCCTTACTATTTATTGTTGAGTAATTAATCCACCACTCGTAAGCATTTGAGTCTCAGTGCTGCTGCCCAAGGCTTCAAAGGACATGCACAGTTCTTCATGATATTAAACCTTAATGAGTATGGCTCTCATATTTTTATATACATAATAAATTGAAAGGCTAAACCAAATCAAACTTTCATTTTTTAGCCCTTACCCTGCATTTCAGCAGTTAAAATGTCCAGATAATAAATTATAGAGTGAGTGTTGTTATTACTGTTTTAAAGAGAAATATTCCATTTGGCTTAGCAGAGACTTAAACCATATTTTTGCCTACAAATTCTTATTAGCTTGGCTCTCCTGCTTCAGGCAGCAGGTGGTGGCATGGACATTAGATTCAGATAAATCTGGGTCCAACCTCTGCTCTATCCTAATATTTCTTGCTATGGTATTCTGTTTCAAATTTAAGTATTCTGAGCCTCAGTTTCCTTATTTACAAAATACATTAATAATAGGTTGTTTGTTGTTTTAGTCACTAAGCCATGTCCAACTCTTTTGTGACCCCATGGACTATAGCCTGCCAGGCTCCTCTGTCCATGGGATTTCCCAGGCAAGAATGCTGGAGTGGGTTGCCATTTTCTCCTCCAGGGGATCTTCCCAACCCAGGAATCAAACCCATTTCTCTTTGGTCTCCTGCATTCACAGGCAGGTTTTTTTTACCACTTCACCACCTGCATACCTTTAACACTAGGAGCTATAAAGACTTGACCTCTTTCTCATCACCTGTCCAAAGCCCTGCCCAGTGTCAACTGTCCTTGGTCAATGCCCCCATCTTGTGGACAGAATAAAGAACAGTTTGACCTAATATCACTTTCCATTACTGTCTTCATGTCTTCTTGGGGTAGGGAGAGAGTTTTGGGGAGATTAATACTGGTGATTGGCAGGGGAATGAATAATAGTCTCTGGAAGTTTTACCTGATTCTCACTGTAGGCTATACTTTTTGTTAATTTCATCAAAGGTATCCTTTTTTTTTTTTTTATAAAACACAGCGTATGTTTGCCTACATCCTCTTTTTCCTTCTCTGTGAACTCCCAGCTTAGCAACAACTCCCAAAAACATTTCTTTACATGAATTTGCTCTAATTCTAGTTATTGCTTTTGGACTACTGAGGAAACCATGTATTAATACTTATATTGATCAGTTCATTAGGAATCTGAATTCTAGTTTCAACTAGATTTTTCAGTGAAGTCTCTTAAGCCTCCCATTCATTCCACAGTAATGTCTACTCCTAGATGCCTCAGACTTTGCTCTCTGCATGTCACACCTTTTGATGATACATGTCCTGTCTCAACCCACTTGCATATCGTATCTCTATTTCCTCTAAAGCTCCAGAATTTCTTTTCTCTAAAGTTCCTCTAAAGCTCCAGGATTAGTTGCCATGAATCCATGCTGCCCACTGTCTACAGCTCTTTCTACTAAATAACAGATCTTTCTAAAGCATATCTGATCAGGTTACTCTTTTATTTAAAATTTTTAGGTGGCTTTATATTGGCTATAGGATTGGGTTAAACCTTCACAATGAAATTAAAGATACTTTCCATTGTATGGTCTTGGTCTCTATATCTGAGTTGTATATCCTCAGTCTTTATTATACTTTTGATATTCTAATCACATCAGACTATTCAAGGTTCCCAAAATATTTCAATACTTTCATAGCCTACTGCCTACAATCATGATTTTCTTTACTTGGAATGTCCTCATATACTTTATGCCCTTGGTGATATTCTGTGAAGTTTCAAAGCCTGATACAAATACTACACTCTTTACGACACCTTCCTAATTTCACACAGATCCTTAATTTTACTGCAACTCCACTCAAGTAATATATTATTTTTCTGTAATATAATAGAATTTGCTCACACTCAAGCTAAATAGTTACATGGTGTTTTTGTTTCTATTTATTTGTGAGTCTTTTAAATAGTAGCAATATATAGCCTAGGCGTACTCCTTTCCCTAGTTGAAACCAGTCTGTTATTCTGTGTCCAGTTCTAACTGTTGCTTCCTGACCTGCATATAGATTTCTCAGGAGGCAGGTCAGGTGGTCTGGTATTCCCATCTCTTTAAGAATTTTCCACAGTTTATTGTGATCCACACTTACTTAACTTATATGCAGAGTACCTCATGAGAAACACTGGGCTGAAGGAAGCACAAGCTGGAATCAAGATTGCAGGGAGAAATATCAATAACCTCAGATATGCAGATGACACCACACTTATGGCAGAAAGTGAAGAACTAAAGAGCCTCTTGGGGAAAGTGAAAGAGGAGAGTGAAAAAGTTGGCTTAAATCTCAACATTCAGAAAACTAAGATCATGGCATCCGGTCCCATCACTTCATGGCAAATGGATGGGGAAACAGTGGAAACAGTGGCTGACTTTATTTTTCTGGGCTCCAAAATTACTGCAGATGGTGATTGCAGCCAGGAAATTAAAAGACTGCTTACTCCTTGGAAGGAAAGTTTTGACCAACCTAGACAGCATATTAAAAAGCAGAGACATTACTTTGCCAACAAAGGTCTGTCTAGTCAAGGCTATGGTTTTTCCAGTGGTCATGAATGGATGTGAAAGTTGGACTGTGAAGAAAGCTCAGCACTGAAGAATTGATGCTTTTGAACTGTGGTGTTGGAGAAGACTCTTGAGAGTCCCTTGGACTGCAAGGAGATCCAACCAGTCCATCCTAAAGGAGATTAGCCCTGGGTGTTCATTGGAAGGACTGATGTTCAAGCTGAAACTCCAGTACTTTGGCCGCTGGATGTGAAGAGCTGATTCATTGGAAAAGACCCTGATCCTGGGAAAGATTGAGGGCAGGAGGAGAAGGGGACGACAGAGGATGAGATGGTAGGATGGCATCACTGACTCAATGGATATGGGTTTGGGTGAACTCCAGGAGTTGGTGATGAACAGGGAGGCTTGGAGTGCTGCGGTTAGTGGGGTCACAAAGAGTCAGACAAGGCTGAGCAACTGAAATGAACTAAATAATAACAGCTTCTTATTTTTCTTCTTGAGACCATCTCAATTAACAGCATATACAAGAACCTAATAATAATTGATTTAAATGAAAATTTAGCATTCATGTGAATCATAGATGTTCATTTCCTTCATTACTTGCAGGAGGGAATATTGCAATGTAGTGAGCACATACCTGCTTTGATATTATGTAAAACAAGCTGAATATTAGGTTGTATTTCTTATCATTATAACATTTTACCAGCAATTAGAAGAATGTCTGGCCTAGACTTAATACTCAATATATGAGTTAAGTAAGTAGAAAACTGATAAATTCATTTTATCATATTGGGGTTCTAGTCTTTAATAAACCATTGTTTTTCCTACTTGATTCCTATCCCAAGTGATTTAATGACTAGACTTATTCTTTTGTTATTGACTTAATTCTCACCCTAGGGTTCTTTTTTCATGTTTATACTCAGATTTTAGGCTTATAATTATTTCTGAAGTGCACTTTTTATTTTAGTAATATATTTTGAGTGTAAAAGTATGGATATATTTGACTTATTTGTTGAATACAAACAGCAATACTGTTTTGGTGAATTTGATGACTTATTAAAGTCAGAAAAATTTCTCACTCTTTATGCACACATAATATATACTTCTTTAGGCAGTAATACCTTTATACCTGTAATTTTGTGCCTGCTATTAGGATTGGTTTTCAGAGAATTTTAAATTGAGAATTTTACTCTTTTAATACTTCCCTGAAGGAAAGTAGACCATTATTCACATCTTATAGACACTGTATACCTGTGTCTCCTTTGGAAGAAAAATTTGTGCAGGAATCTTAGCTTGAAGTTTGTCATTCCTTTGTACACATATGCTGTTTCGCACAAATATATTTGTTTTATTTTCCCTCTCATTATTTCCCACCCTTGGAGGAAGACAGGGAGCTGAGTTATGTCCAATGATTTTGTCATAAAATGCTGTTCTTTTGTTCGCATAGAGTGGTTATCAACCCTGGTGAACGGCAGTGTGCCAAGGGACAGATACAATCATTCATGACTGACATTCTGCCTCAGACCTGCTGCCTCCTCTTATTATTCTTCCTGTCAGATGCTTCCTAAAGACTCCTCATTTTTATTTTTTTCCCCATTGTTCTTCTATGTTCACCCACATGAACGTTTTTCTCCTTCAGAAACCAAATGTAGTGTGAAAGACAGTAGAAACAAGCCATCAACCACTAAGGAGGATATCACCTTGAANGAGTGGTTATCAACCCTGGTGAACGGCAGTGTGCCAAGGGACAGATACAATCATTCATGACTGACATTCTGCCTCAGACCTGCTGCCTCCTCTTATTATTCTTCCTGTCAGATGCTTCCTAAAGACTCCTCATTTTTATTTTTTTCCCCATTGTTCTTCTATGTTCACCCACATGAACGTTTTTCTCCTTCAGAAACCAAATGTAGTGTGAAAGACAGTAGAAACAAGCCATCAACCACTAAGGAGGATATCACCTTGAATATCATAGATTGGGAATTTTAATTGGGTTAGTCAGCCCTTTCTTTTAACTGAGTAAGGACCTTGCAAGAATCATTCTGAATGTAACTTTGTAAGAACAATCAGCTCTATAGTCTAGTCCTTGTTATAAATAATTCTTCCTCCATTTTGTATCACTTAAGAGTTAAAATAACTATAGTAAGTCTCAGGAAATTATCTCTATGACTGTCATGACTCACTGTTGAGAGAATTTATCTGTTAGTCAATTTTTAAATGTTTATTATGACAAGCTCTGCAATTTAATGCAGGATGCAGGATGCTTGGGGCTGGTGCATGGGGATGATCCGGAGGGATGATGTGGGGTGAGAGGTGGGCGGGGTGTGGGGGGTTCATGTTTGGGAGTTGAAATAAAAAATTAAAAAAAAATAAACAAATAAATAAAATTAAAAAAAAAGAAAAGAAAACTGAGTGCAAAAGAATTGATACTTTTGAACTGTGGTGTTGGAGAAGACTCCTGAGAGTCCTTTGGACTGCAAGGAGAGCCAACCAGTCCATTCTAAAGGAAATTAGTCTTGGATGTTCATTGGAAAGACTAATGTTGAAGCTGAAACTCCAATATTTGGCCACCTGATGCAAAGGGCTGACTCATTTGAAAAGACCCTGATGTTGGGAAAGATTGAAGGCTGGAGGAGAAGGGGATGACAGAGGATGAGTTGGTTAGATGGCATCACCAACTCAATGGACATGAGTTTGGGTAAACTCTGGGGGTTGGTGATGGACAGGGAGGCCTGGCATGCTGCAATTCATGGGGCCGCAAAGAGTTGGGACACGACTGAGTGACTGAACTCAACTGAACTGAATTTGTTTTACTTAATGTGATTAATAATAATTAATAATGATGATTAGCTAGATAAGAGAGTTTTTTGTTTTAGGCCATCAGAACAAACCTCGATTCATAATGAAAGACATTTACAAACAGTGACAGCCTGAAAAATCACATAATGAATTTATATAACTCTATGGTTTTGCCCGATAAGTGTGAATACTGAATGGGTGTCAGTGACTGAATTTGTCAAATTTGTAATTAAAATGTCAGTGGAGTGCATGAAATCTCTGTGAATGTCCAGCTCATCTTGAATTATCAAGTAACTGAACCACTGCTTTGCCTGACTGAGGTGTAGTAATCAGGCCATCAGACACTTTGGAAAAATAGAAAATCGCTAACATCATTTGACTTGGAAGCAGGAAGGTGATTCTATGTAGTGAAGAGCTCACTCACTCCTTTCAATCATCCTTAAATCATAACATTTTATGTCCTTATAAATAGTTTGTGTTTAGTTTTTGTAGTAAAACAAGATAAGTTTCATGGCCTTTCAAATACTTTATGAATTTCTGATAGCAGTTTCAAACTGATGTCTCAAAATTGACCTTCAGTTAGGTTTTGTTTAGCCTGCATGTGTATGGTCTACAAAGTTTTATTTGTGCTTTCTTTAATCATTGGCAAGTCTCAACACTTAGATATTTCTAATAATATCTGGATTTTTGACTATAAGAGAATGAAAGATATGGCCACACTGGCCCTGTATTTCTACACAGAACCATTGTATGAAATTGAGTGATAGCTGCTACATTTATTTTTATTTTATTTTTTACTTTACAATACTGTGTTGGTTTTGCCGTACATCAACATGAATCCACCACACGTGTACATAAGTTCCCACTCATGAACCCCCTCCCACCTCCCTCCCCATACCATCCCTCTGGATTATCCCAGTGCACCAGCCCCAAGCATCTTGTATCCTGCATTGAACTTAGACTGGCGATTCGTTTCTTATATGATATCATACATGTTTCAATGCCATTCTCCCAAATTATCCCACCCTCTCCCTCTCCCACAGAATCAAAAAGTCTGTTCTGTACATCTGCATCTCTTTTGCTGTCTCGCATACAGGGTTATCGTTACCATCTTTCTAAACTCCATATATATGTGTTAGTATACTGTTTTGGTGTTTTTCTTTCTGGCTTACTTCACTCTGTATAATCGGCTCCAGTTTCATCTACCTCATTAGAACTGATTCAAATGTATTCTTTTTGATAGCTGAGTAATACTCCATTGTGTATATGTACCACAGCTTTCTTATCCATTCATCTGCTGATGGACATCTAGGTTGCTTCCATGTCCTGGCTATTATAAACAGTGCTGTGATGAACATTGGGGTACACATGTCTCTTTCAATTCTGGTTTCCTTGGTGTGTATGCTCAGCAGTGGGATTGCTGGTTCATAAGGCAGTTCTATTTCCAGTTTTTGAAGGAATCTCCACATTGTTCTCCATAGTGGCTGTACTAGTTTGCATCCCCACCAACAGTGTAAGAGGGTTCCCTTTTCTCCACACCCTCTCCAGCATTTATTGCTTGTAGACTTTTGGCTGGCAGCCATTCTGACTGGTGTGAAATGGTACCTCATTGTGATCTTGATTTGCATTTCTCTGATAATGAGCTGCTACATTTAGAAAGAGTTCTCTAGTCTGCCATGTATCCTCTTTTTTTTTTTTTTCTAATTTTTCCTCTGATGAGATTTTTAGTTGCCCTTTATAATCATGCTTATAGCTATTTCTGTTATAGTAGAGCTAGAAGAAAAATGAAACATTGCTTATAAAACTTGCTCATCAAACGTGGGGAATTAAAAGAGAGTAAGAGCATTATATGTTTTCAGAAATAGTCATGTTATTTTCTTATGAAATATATTTTTCTGGATTCCTTACATCCACTCATCTATATTTCAGAAATGTCACATTCAAATATCTTGGTTACTGTGCTCCTTGCTTTGAAGCTTCTTCCTCCTTCTATTTGTAGCTTTTGTGGCTACAAAAAATATAATATTTTTGGACCATCAAGAACATAGTTGCTCTTCCTAACAGGAAATACTGATGACAACTGTCAAACTTTTCCCAGTATGATTGCTTTTTGTTTTAATTTTTATTTTGACAAAGAGTCTGTGATGTTTTGCCTGTAGAACAATTTGCACCTGTTTTTTTTTTTAGCACCATGATAAATTACAGAGCTAATAGAAATTTTGTCAATTCTCTTCACACCTCTGAAACATTTCATGGTTCTTTGTTTATCATTCTTGGTGTCACAAGGAACTACATTATGATGATTTAGATTTTGGAGCCAAACAGACTTTGTCTTCTAGTTCAAATGTTACTAAAGACTAAATTCAGGTAGGGAGATGGGCACATTTGGAAAGAAATGTCATTTCTATAATTTGTGAGAACTATAATGGTAAAAGAGGGTGAGATTAAGATGCTATTTGAAAAAAGATATTTAGAAGTACTCAGAAGTACTCTGAGTTTCCAAAGAGAATATATATTGCCAGAGTAAGAAGATGGTGAGAGAGCACTTTTCATTATGCTGTAGACTAGGTTCCAGAACACAATTTAGAAGTTTACTGCCCATACCAAGAGGAGACTTGGAAGTCTCTAATACAGTTTATGTAAAATCATCTGCTTCCTTTCCCTGGAATCCACCCCTGAGTCTCAGATCTTCTTGCTTTAATGGCAAGAGTCAGAGGCAGCTAGAAGTAACTGTTCCAGGAGTTCTCAGGCCCACTGTTTTTCAAGTGGAATGAAGTAGGTCGAAAAAGGGAGAAGGCAGCCAAGTGAAGCAGAGATGGCCAGTTTTTTACCCTGTTGCTTTATTTCTCATGTTTCATGGAACTAGACTATCAGAAGACAGAGCAGATATTTATGTACATAATCTTCAACTCTTTTGAATGATGCAAGGAAAATTGTCTGATTCAGAGAAATACTGTTCTTCCTTGAAGATGAACTGAGTGCAGGCCCAACAAACAAATAACAGTGTCCAAGTCTGTGCCCCGACCAGTAATGCTGAAGAAGCTGAAGTCGAATGGTTTTATGAAGACCTACAAGACCTTCTGGAGCTAACACTCAAAAATATGCCCTTTTTATTATAGGAGACTGGAATGCAAAAGTAGGAAGTCAGGAAACATCTGGAGTAACAAGCAAATTTGTCCTTGGAGTACAGACTGAAGCAGGACAAAGGCTAAGAGAGTTTTGCCAAGAGAACTCACTAGTCATACCAAACATTCTCTTCCAGCAACACGAGAGATGAGTCTACACATGGACGTCACCAGATGGTCAACACTGAAATCAGATTGATTCTGTTCTTTGCAGCTAAAGATGGAAAAGCTCTATACAGTCAGCAAAAACAAGACTGGGAGCTGACTGTGGCTCGGATCATGAACTCTTTATTGCTAAATTCAGACTTAAAGAAAGTAGGGAAAACCACTAGATCATTCAGGTACGGCTTAAATCAAATCCCTTACTATTATACATTTATATCATATACATTATTATACCATTATACAGTGTAAGTGAGAAATAAATTCAAGGGATTAGATCTGATAGACAGAGTGCCTGATTAACTATTTACAGAGGTTCATGACATCATACAGGAGGCAGGGATCAAGAACATCTCCAAAAAAAAGAAATGTAAAAAAGCAAAACAGCTGTCTGAGGAGGGTTTACAAACAGCTGTGAAAAGAAGAGAAGCAGAAGGCAAAGGAGAAAAGGAAAGATATACCCATTGGAATGCAGAGTTCCCAAGAATAGCAAGGAGGAATAAGAAAGCCTTCCTCAGTGATCAGTGAAAAAAAATAGAGGAAAGAAATCAAGTGGGAAAGACTAGACATCTCTTCAAGAAAATTAGAGATGCCAAAGGAACATTTCATGCAAAGATGGGCTTAATAGAGGACAGAAATGGCATGGACCTAACAGAAGAAGAAGACATTAAGAAGAGGTGGCAAGAACACACAGAAGAACTGTACAAAAGAGAATCTTCACCACCCGGATAATCACCATGTTTTGATCACTCATCTAGAGCCATACATCCTGGAATGCAAAGTCAAGTGGGCCTTAGAAAGCATCACTGTGAACAAAGCGGAGGTGATGGAATTCCAGTTAAGCTATTTCAAATCTTAAAAGTTGTTGCTGTGAAAGTGCTGCACTCAATATGATAGTGAATTTGGAAAACTCAGCAGAGGCCACAGGACTGGAAAAGGTCAATTTTCATTCCAATCCCAAAGAAAGGCAATTCCAAAGAATGCTCAAACTACCGCACAATTGCACTCATCTCACATGCTAGTAAAGTAATGCTCAAAATTCTCCAAGCCAGGCTTCAACAGTACATGAACTGTGAAATTTCAGATGTTCAAGCCGGTTTAAGAAAGGCAGAAGAACCAGAGATCAAATTGCCAACATCCACTGGATTATTGAAAAAGCAAGAGAGTGCCAGAAAAACATCTATTTCTGCTTTATTGACTATCTATGCCAAAACCTTTGACTCTGTGGATCACAACAAAGTGTGGAAAATTTTGAAAGAGATAGGAATACCAGACCACTTGACCTGCCTCTTGAGAAATCTGTATTCAGGTCAGGAAGCAACAGTTAGAACTGGACATGAAACAACAAACTGTTTCCAAAACGGGAAAGGAGTATGTAAAGGCTGTATATTGTCACCCTGCTTATTTAACTCAAATGCAGAGTGCATCGTGAGAAATACTAGACTGGATGAAGCACAAGCTGGAATCAAGTTTGCTGGTAAGATAGCAATAACCTCAGATATGCAGATAACACCACCCTTATGGCAGAAAGCTAAGAAGAACTAAAGAGCTTCTTGATGAAAGTGAAAGAGGAGAGTGAAAAAGTTGGCTTAAAGCTCAACATTCAGAAAACTAAGATCATGACATCCAGTCCCATCACTTCACAGCAAATAAATATGGAAACAGTGGAAACAGTGCCAGATNACCCTCTCCAGCATTTATTGCTTGTAGACTTTTGGATCACACCCATTCTGACTGGGGTGAAATGGTACCTGAGTTTTTACCTTTTCAGAGAGTCTGAAATCCAGTAGAATTTTTATAAAGAGGCACTGAACCTATCTTCAGCCAGTACTAACAATTTCATGCAACATCTTAATTCACCATTTTCAATTAAGTATTTGTTCACTAATTAAAAAGAAGCTTTTTTTAGTGCCTACATACACTATGCCAAACTCTGTCTGAAACATGGGAGATTTAGAGGTTAATAAGATAGAGAAAGCTCTTGTCATCATGGACTTTAAATTGTGGGAAAGACAGACAGTGAAGAATTACTAAAATAATTAAAATATAAGATAATATTGGAAAATGAGAAGCGAGAGTACTATAAACATTAAAGCAGGGTGATGCAATGTGAGTGAGAATGAAACCCACCCTGCAGGTCCTATGAATGCTTCTCCAAGGTGACATTTGAAGAGAAAAAGACAGTTGCTTATTTTGGGGGAAAAATATATATATGTGTGTGTATATACATATATATATAAATATATATGTATATATGTCTAAAACCACACATGACTGTTCAGTGAATATGTTAATCTAAACTTCAAAATCATTTTGTTAGGACAGAAATCCTCTTGTAAATATAAGAGCCATTGGTTACAGATTTTACTACCAGTATAACAGCCATTTGCAAGATATTTCTGTGGAAGAGGTTTTATGCACTGTTAAAAGAGTCTATGCTTTATTTCATCCTATTTTTGAAAATTCAAAATAGGATTAAACTATAAATTTTAAACATTTGAAAATGTTTAGAATATCAAAGAATATAAATTTCTAATATTTAATTTTTAAGACTTAATATTTAGATGATTTAGAGAATTATATACGTTGGGTTGGCCAAAAAGTTCAGTTGGGTTTTTTCATAAGAGCTTACACAGAAAAATATGAACAAACTTTTTAGATACAAATATTATTCTAAATCATAGCTATTCTTTTCCATTTTAAAAAAGATATATAAAAATATTTTATTATGGCTATGAAAGATTTTAATACTACATGGCATCATTAATCAATATTTTAGTCTTTTCTAGAGTCAGAAGACAAAACTTGGCTGCAGTGCCACTAATTAGGGCCAGACATGTATTAAATGACTTTTTTGTTGTTGTTTTTGGTTCAGAATTATTCCTGTATCACATTGCATCTTTTTTACCCTTTGTTTGTTCAGTGTGCTTGTATCCTTTATGTGCTTTTCTTTTGTAAGCATTATGTTTATTTAAGCATATTTTAAGTTTAAAAAAATGCTAAAGTTTCAAAAAGTATTAATAACAGAAATAATTCTTTACATGCCAAACATAGAAAGTTTAATTGGAATATTTGGAAGCTATGCTCTGTTATCTTAAAAATGAATAAAGCTCAAATAATTTTTGTAGTTCTTATTTTTTCTGACTTTCTCAAATTTGACTTGATAATTTTTAGTTAATTTTAGTTACATAAAAGATATATATTTTATATAAATATACATATTTATATATTTTAAAATTGTGTATATTAAATGTTTTTAAAGTTCTGTTTTATGTTTCTAGAGTAATTTTATATTAATTTTTTTT
>SJYX01011190.1:25580-40536 GCA_006410675.1 Oreotragus oreotragus
CTGTTAAATGATTACCTTTATAGGCTAGGCTCCCCCTCTCTTTTGACCTTCTTATTCCTGGTGTCTAACGTCATATATGGCAACTGTATTGCAAATTAAAACAGACTTATATCATTATCTATGCATGTTATGCTGTTAAGTGTCAAACACTTTCTACTTTAATCTTTAATTTAACTAATCATTCCTTTGATTCCAAATCGCTAAGACATTGGTGATAGAGACTAACCTTGAAAAAGCTTCTCTTCCTTAATCATTAGAAAGATATGAATTTCCATTAATTAGGTGTGAATTTCCCATCCCCTTCAATGCAGAAGCTACAGGAGACTCTGGGTGTAAAAATTTGTTATTTTGGGGAGGATGTTGAAAGATCTATCTGTGTACTGTTAGTTGTTTTACAAAGTTAATTTTAGAGTAACTAATACAGAGTTCCACTTTCTCTCTATAATTCCCCAGAAGAGCTGCTTGACTGATTGATCTGTGCCTCCCTCAACAGAATGAGGTGTCAGCCGCCTCATTTATTAACAGTAGTTTCCCAAAAGGGTGAGACTTGAACGTGTAACTCCTTTGGATCTCCTCTTCAAGCATTTCTTTTTTTTGTTCAGTCCATATTAAAAAAAAATCTGTAAAATATGTATTTCAGTTATATGCTATAAATCAGTTGGAACATCTTATTTGATTTTCTAGATGCCATTCCATTAAATATTCTCCTCTATTCCACCTTTTTGATTATAAGTGTCAGTGACCAAATTTACTTGTGAATTTGTCATAAAAACACAATACCGGACCCTGACATATTAATTTTGGGGACATAAACATAATTATATATATATATATATTTCCCTTTATATTTCCTATATATCCATTGTTATGATTTGTTGACCTTGAATTCCCAATAAGGACTATGCCCGAAATAGCAAAGAGCAACACATATGGTTTAAGCCTTGTCCTTGTGATCAACTGACTTACATTCTGTTTTACTGTTAGCATCATTTTATTGCTGTTGTTATTGTTAAGATTATGCAATATGTCACATTATGTCTTGTCATGTCATGTCATGTTATACTTGGATTATTCATCTATTAGAATATTGTACGGCTTGCAGACCAAACTTTGACATTCCGAGTATTACTAATTTGGGTTCTTGAACTTTTTAATCAATAGAAATTGATAAGAGGGCAGACAAGAAATTCGACCAAGATTTCACTGGGACTCATGCTACAGCATCAGGGAGAAAAAACAAGTGCCAGTTTCCCTTGCTTGGGTCCCTTAAGTGGGCTGAGGAATGGCGTGGGTGGTCTGCCCACTCTCTTGTGGTACTGTTGTGCAGGAATCGTGCACCATCCATGCTTTCGCTCCTGGCACCTCAGAAGTGGCAGTTGGGTTTTAGTCTTTTTGTAGCTTGTTCACAATTTACTCCACCTGTGCATGGGTACACTTATTTTTAGTCCCTTGTAGTTTCTTTATATTCCCTTGGCCAAGGAAACATTTTTCTTGGCGGTGGGGCGGGGGGAGAGATTTAAATGTTTTCTTAGAAAATTAATTTTTCCTTTACAATTTGAGGAATTTGCTCTAAAATACTGTTAAGCCTCTTGTAATAATCATAGTAGAACTTTATAAATAGCCAAAATCATTTAATCGTCTAATAGAATTTTTGAAATACCATCTTAGAAGTAATCACTTTCCATTCATTTCACAATATCTTTTATCTATCAGGGATCTGTGATTTCTCCCACCTGTTCCTCCTTTCTTCTCTCTTTTCTCTTTCCTTAAGTTATTTCAGGTCTGTAAAGAAAGGTGTTGGGTTGGACAAAAAATTTCATTTGGGCTTTTCATAAGATGTTATGGAAAAACCCTAATGAACTTTTTCGCCCAACCCAATACAGTATCAGTGATTAAAGAATGGGCATAGAAAGTTGGCGGGGAGGGTATTTAGAGCAGTAAAACCAGGGCTTCGGTAAACTGTTCAGACTCTATCAACTATTCATTGAGAACTCTTCATGCAAGCAAGAAGAAGTGTATTTAATTGAGTATTCACTTGCTAATAATGATGTCACTGAAAATATTGAAACAAGTTTACAAGTCTTGCTCATATTTCTTTTGGGAATACTTCAGTAGATTAATGGGCCTCTGTTTCAATGGGGGTAAAGTATATCATGACTATTTTAATCAGTTTTCACTGGTCAAATGCTTGTGTTCTAAATAATCGGTGGTTTTTCCTTCTTTTGTGTTAAATTATTTGCCTAATGCAAACTTCTTTATCTTTAGACAGAGAAAGGACTATCAAAAGTATGGGAAGAAAATAAGCAGAACTCTGGTGATCGCTGGCAAAAGGCTGTCATCCTTCTAGGAAAGTTAAGGAATTTCGAAGTCATATTTCAAGGTCTCCGTACACGGGATCTGGGAGGAGGAGCTGCAATTGATGACATTGAATTTGAAAACTGCATGACTGGTAAGTTTCTGGAAGGCTCTGCTGTTTGGAAGCACACATAAAACCTAGCCATTTATCTTTGCTTCATGTTTATAAAATATTCTGCAGTTACATATTTTGTATGTACATAAAAATCAATTGAAAGAGATGATTTTATGATGGTTGAATTTACAGTTCCATGTTAAGAGAGAATAGTTTCTCCATCCTTTGATTATATATATATTTTTTATCCTTTGATTATAAAGATAATTCCTCTCTTCCTTCTATGTTATTGTCTTTTTCTAACATGTAGAAGTGTTTTTCTTTGAATTTATTTTTCAACACAATTTAAACCATAAGCCTAATATTCACATACATTTATGTAATTAATTTTAAATGAACCAGTAGAAAGGGTTAGAAAACAGGAAATTGGTGGCTATATAAAAAATATATACAGCTAGGCATAATTCAAGCAGAACTTGAACTGAGAGCTATACTTAAGGCATCTAAAAGCTACTCTAGCCAGTGAACAATACTTTGAAAAATATATTATCATTTATCATGCTTCTAAATCTGAAGTATAATTACACTTAGATTCTTTTTATGAAACTACCCAGAAAATGTAAAAAATAATTATAAATATATGTGTACAGTTTCACAACTTCAAAGTTTCTTTCTGAGAAGTTATTCCATCTGATTTACGAAATAGTACAGTGTGATATGTCCTGCCCATGAAAGATACACCTTCTGCGGTTTCCTATGCTGGTTCCCTTGGAGGCAAGCCCCTGGGACTGAAGAGCTAAACCTGAGTGCTGCTAATTCCATTGCTGCTTTCATATTAAAATATCACTTCACTGAGACATCTTGAAAATATGACTTTGGTTTTTGGTGCTGTTAGAGCATTTTCTTTCTTTATGAAAAGCCTTCTGCTTAGATGCCAGTCTTTTACTGAGTCCCCCACCCCTCTGCTGTGTTTCCAGCAAAGGCAGCTGATACTCAGCTATTATGTGTATACACACACACACACACACACACACACATATATATATATTACATAAAAGCAGAATGTATGCACCCTAGATAATCTATGGAGCAGAGAATCTGAAAACAGGGTTTGGGTGTGGAGGTGTTTGGAAGAGGATTCCTGGACCACAGAAAATGGGATCTGAAAATATAATCATGAAAAAGTATCTTAGAAGTTAGAATGTGCTTCTTTAATGCTTTTCTAGTATCTCCCTAGTAATATGCTGCTGCTGCTGCTAAGTCACTTCAGTCGTGTCCAACTCTGTGTGACCCCATAGACGGTAGACCACCACGCTCCCCCATCATTGAGATTCTCCAGGCAAGAAAACTGGAATGGGTTGTCATTTCCTTCTCCAATGCATGAAAGTGAAAAGTGAAAGTGAAGTCACTCAGTCGTGTCCGACCCTCAGTGACCCCATGGACTGCAGCCTTCCAGGCTCCTCCATCCATGGGATTTTCCAGGCAGGAGTGCTGGAGTGGGGTACCATTGCCTTCTCCCAGTAATATGCTATATTTCCATTATATTTTGTTACTTAATTTATAAGTGATTCTGGCAAGTTCAAAAGGAGAATATCTTCAAAGCTTTATCTAAGATTTTTAGAAAGAAGCTTTTATTAAACAGGAGAGATTCTTTTCCTCTCAAGGAAAGCAGAATGATTCTTGGATGGGTTGATTCAGTGCAGAAAGAAATTTGAGAGTTATTATTCCAGTTTTGCCAAGTTTCATGTTGAAGTTCTTTTTATTCTCTTGAAGTCCTGTGAAAATTTACATGATTATAATGCATTCAAGTCAATTGAACATTCATTCACCTTACTGACTAATACTTTATTGTCTTATATTTAGTGATATAGTACTTTTAAGTCTTTCTATGTCATAAATAAAGAAGCAATTTTGGTTAATTGTAGTGAATATGGTCAATTGTATGTCAAATGTATTTTAGGAAGAAGTAACCATTTTTCAATAGCCAGGCTGTTGCATATGACTGGAACTAAAAAAAAAGCAATAATTCTTCTGGTCTTCTTAGTTTTAAATTGTATGCTAATAAAATAGCAGTGCTGTGAAAAATCAGTAAAAAGAAGCAAATTAGTGTATAAGTTGATCTAGGTTGTTTTCTACTATTGCTAATTTGGAAGATAATGGTATCTGACAAAATGTCAGAGAGACAGTGTAGAATGGTGGCTAGGAACAAGGAGTGGAGTCAGACTACCTGGGCATGGAAACTGGCTCTGCCACTGACTGACTTAGGTGAGCTTATTTCACGTTTCCTCAGTTTCTTCATCAACAAAATGGGTACAATAATAATAGCACTTCCATCATAGATTTCTGTGAATACTATGTTACTATACATAAATTGCTTAGAATACTCTTGACACATAGTAAAAAAACTTATGTATTGCATTGTATTGTTTTACCCATCACCATTATATTAACTAAGTCATAGTTTTAAATGGTACTTTATTGCTCTATTAAGAAACCAGCTTCAGATCCTATGCAAATAGGTCACCATAAAATCTATCATGGAACTGATTCTTATTTGAGATGAATAATTTAAAAAATGACTTAATATTCATTTATCTTATCATTTTCTGCCAGTTACAATAGAACACATACTGTATGATGCCATTTATATAAAATGCCCAGAATAGGAGATATATAGAGACAGAAAACAGATTGCTGGCTCAAGAATATGGGGTGGGGAAGTGACTGCTGATAAATATAGGGTTTCTTTATGAGATGATGAAACTATTATAAGTTTTTATAGTGATTGTTACACAATTCCATAAATATACTAAAACCATAAAGTTGTGAACTTTACATGGGTGGACTTAATGGTATCTAAATTATAAATTATTTATCAAAAGCTATTAAAAATAAAAAAGAATTCAGAAAAAATTCTGGGAAAACGGTGGCGGTGATGAATAGCTTTTGAACTTTCCCAAATTCTCACATAAAACAGAACTGGGGACTAGAGCCAATATTTTATAATAAGTATAAGTGGAGTATAATAACCTTTAAAAATTATGAGGCATTATATTGTACACCTGTAATTTATATAACACTGTACATCAACTATACTTTAATTTTTAAAATTAAAAAAGAAATAGTCAAAGCCTAGTTGGCAGTCTATAAGCTATAGAAAGCATATGCAGCAAAGTAAGTGAAAATGCATTCCTAAGAAACCCAATATATAAGCTACTGAGGATAAGCTGCCAACAGCCACAAGATCTTTATGGTATTTGTATGTATGAGAGAGAAGCCAGGAGAATCACAAAATGGTCCACAGATACTCACTTGAAGTTGCAGTCACGTGGTTTTAAAATGGCAGCCAAAACTGGGAGAGATTTCACCTACTTTTAGAATCATTGGGACCAAGGGATCTGTGGTTAAGTCTGTGGGGCTGGAGCAGTCTAAACCCCAGGAATACTCAAAATGGATCCACCAGGATTCCCTTCCAGGACAACAACCCACATTCAAAAACAAAACAAAAAGTGAACAAACAAAAACACCATTGGGAGTGAAGTCAAAATTGAACAGGGAAAGGTGAAGAACAGAAAAGACTAACATCAAAGAGTTGGAGGGACATAGATCCAGAAAATTTTGAAAAGCACATCATTATTTTTTTATGTATATAGAGTATATAGTCGTAACAGAGTGTTTCTGAGATTTTTCAAGGACTTTTTGACAACTCTGGAATCTATGCATACTTTTTAAATTTCAAAATTAATGAGAACAAAGTTTTAAATTGATTAAGAGTGAGAGGGGAGAAAGTAGAGGCTATATATGAGATATATTTGATGGTTATTTACTTTACCTGCAGATAAGAAAACTTTTTCAGCTTCATGTCTACTTTTTACCTTCCATTCAAAAACACATGACTTCTATTCTGGATTCCTCGGTGTGTATGCCCAGCAATGGGATTGCTGGGTCATAAGGCAGTTCTATTTGCNTTCACTTTCATCAAGAGGCTTTTTAGCTCCTCCTCACTTTCTGCCATAAGGGTGGTGTCATCAGCATATCTGAGGTTATTGATATTTCTCCCGGCAATCTTGATTCCAGCTTGTGTTTCTTCCAGTCCAGCGTTTCTCATGATGTACTCTGCATATAAGTTAAATAAGCAGGGAGACAATATACAGCCTTGACGTACTCCTTTTCCTATTTGGAACCAGTCTGTTGTTCCATGTCCAGTTCTAACTGTTGCTTCCTGACCTGCATACAGATTTCTCAAGAGGCAGGTTAGGTGGTCTGGTATTCCCATCTCTTTCAGAATTTTCCACAGTTTATTGTGATCCACACAGTCAAAGGCTTTGGCATAGTCAATAAAGCAGAAATAGATGTTTTTCTGGAACTCTCTTGCTTTTTCCATGATCCAGCGGATGTTGGCAATTTGATCTCTGGTTCCTCTGCCTGTTCTAAAACCAGCTTGAACATCAGGGAAGTCACGGTTCACGTATTGCTGAAGCCTGGCTTGGAGAATTTGAGTATTACTTTACTAGCATGTGAGATGAGTGCAATTGTGTTGTAGTTTGAGAATTCTTTGGTATTGCCTTTCTCTGGGATTGCAATGAAAACTGACCGTTTCCAGTCCTGTGGCCACTGCTGAGTTTTCCAAATTTGCTGGCATATTGAGTGCAGCACTTTCACAGCATCATCTTCCAGGATTTGAAACAGCTCAACTGGAATTCCATCACCTCCACTAGCTTTGTTCGTAGTGATACTTCCTAAGGCCCCCTTGACTTCACATTCCAAGATGTCTGGCTCTAGATGAGTGATCACACCATCCTGATTATCTTTGTCATGAAGATCTTTTTTGTACAGTTCTGTGTATTCCTGCCATCTCTTCTTAATATCATCTTCTTCTGTTAGGTCCATAACATTTCTGTCCTTTATCGAGCCCATCTTTGCATGTAATGTTCCCTTGGTAATTTTAATTTTCTTGAAGAGATCTCTAGTCTTACCCATTCTGTTCTTTTCCTCTATTTCTTTGCATTAATCCCTGAGGAAGGCTTTCTTAGCTCTCCTTGCTATTCTTTGAATCTCTGCATTCAAATGCTTATATCTTTCCTTTTCTCATTTGCTTTTCACTTCTCTTCTTTTCACAGCTATTTGTAAGGCCTCCTCAGACAGCCATTTTGCTCTCTTGCATTTCTTTTCCATGGGAATTGTCTTGATCCCTGTTTCCTGTACAATGCCAC
Organism: Oreotragus oreotragus; assembly: GCA_006410675.1. NCBI lineage: Eukaryota > Metazoa > Chordata > Mammalia > Artiodactyla > Bovidae > Oreotragus > Oreotragus oreotragus. Next base: position 33,204 of record SJYX01011190.1, read on the forward strand.
GGACTTCATTCCATAGTTCATCAGGCACTCTATTTATCAGATCTAGTCCCTTAAATCTATTTCTCACTTCCACTGTATAATCATAAGGGATTTGATTTAGGTCATACTTGAATGGTGTAGTGGTTTTCCCTACTTTCTTCAATTTAAGTCTGAATTTAGCAATAAGGAGTTCATGATCTGAACCACAGTCAGCTCCTGGTCTTGTTTTTGTTGACTGAGCTTTGGCTGCAAAGAATATAAGCAGTCCGATTTTGGTGTTGACCATCTGGTGATGTCCATGTGTTAGTTTCTTTAGCTAGATATATTCCTAAGTATGTTATTCTTTTCGTTGTAATGGTGAATGGAATTGTTTCTTTAATTTCTCTTTCTATTTTCTCATTATTAATGTATAGGAATGCAAGGGATTTCTATGTGTTGATTTTATATTCTGAAACTTTACTATATTCATTGATTAGCTCTAGTAATTTTCTGGTGGAGTCTCTAGGGTTTTCTATAGAGGATCATGTCATCTGCAAACAGTGAGAGTTTTACTTCTTCTTTTCCAATTTGGAAGCCTTTTATTTCTTTTTCTGCTCTCATCGCTGTGGCCAAAATTTCCAAATCGATGTTGAATAGTAGTGGTGAAAGTGGGCACCCTTGTCTTGTTCCTGACTTTAGGGGAAATGCTTTCAATTTTTTACCATTGAGGAAAATGTTTGCTGTGGGTTTGTCATATATAGCCTTTATTATGAGGCTATGTTCGTTTATTATGAGGCTTTATTATGAGGTATGTTCCTTCTATTCCTGTTTTCTGGAGAGTTTTTTTTTTCTAATCATAAATGGATGTTGAATTTTGTCAAAAGCTTTCTCTGCATCTATTGAGATAATCATATGGCTTTTATTTTTCAATTTGTTAATGTGATGTATTACATTGATTGATTTATGGATATTGAAGAATCCTTGCATCCCTGGGATAAAGCCCACTTGGTCATGGTGTATGATCTTTTTAACGTGTTGTTGGATTCTGATTACTAGAATTTTGTTGAAGATTTTTGCATCTATGTTCATCAGTGATATTGGCCTGGAGTTTTCTTTTTTTTGTGGCATCTTTGTCTGGTTTTGATATTAGGGTGATGATGGCCTCATAGAATGAGTTTGTATGTTTACCTTCCTCTGCCATTTTCTGGAAGAGTTTGAGTAGGATAGGTGTTAGCTCTTCTCTAAATTTGTGGTAGAATTCCGCTGTGAAGCTGTCTGGACCTAAGCTTTTGTTTGCTGGAAGATTTATGTTTACAGTTTCAATTTCCGTGCTTGTGATGGGTCTGTTAAGATTTTCTATTTCTTCCTGGTTCAGTTTTGGAAAGTTGTACTTTTCTAAGAATGTGTCCATTTCTTCCAAGTTGTCCATTTTATTGGCATATAATTGCTGATAGTAGTCTCTTATGATTTTTTGTATTTCTGTGTTGTCTGTTGTGATCTCTCCATTTTCATTTCTAATTTTATTGATTTGATTTTTCTCCCTTTGTTTTTTGATGAGTCTGGCTAATGGTTTATCAATTGTATTTATCCTTTCAAAGAACCATCTTTTGTTTTGTTGATTGTTGCTATGGTTTCTTTTGTTTCTTTTGCATTTATTTCTGCCCTAATTTTTAAGTTTTCTTTCCTTTTACTAACCCTGGGGTTCTTCATTTCTTCTTTTTCTAGTTGTTTTCGGTATAGAGTTAGGTTATTTATCTGAAATTTTTCTTGTTTCTTGAGGTTGCCTGTATTGCTATGAACTTTCCCCTTAGAACTGCTTTTACAGTATCCCACAGGTTTTGGGTTGTTGTGTTTTCATTTTCATTCATTTTTATGCATATTTTGATTTCTTTTTTTATTTCTTCTGTGATTTGTTGATTATTCAGAGGTGTGTTGTTCAGCCTGCATATATTGGAATTTTAAATAGTTTTCCTTCTATAACTGATATCTAATCTTATTGCATTGTGGTCAGAAAAGATGCTTGGAATGATTTCAATTTTTTTGAATTTACCAAGGCTAGATTATGGCCCAGGATGTGATCTATCCTGGAGAAGGTCCTGTGTGCGCTTGTGAAAAAGGTGAAATTCATTGATTTGGGGTGAAATATCCCATAGATATCAATTAGGTATAGCTGGTCTATTGTACATTTAAAATTTGTGTTTCCTTGTTAATTTTCTGTTTAGTTGATGCATCCATAGTTGTGAGTGGGGTATTAAAGTCTCCCACTATTATTGTGTTATTCTTAATTTCCCCTTTCATATTTGTTGGCATTTGTCTTATTGTGGGCTTCTATATTGGGTGCATATATATTTATAATTGTTATATCTTCTTCTTGGATTGATCTTTTGATCATTATGTAGTGGCCTTCTTTGTCTCTTTTCAAAGCCTTTGTTTTAGTCTATTTTGTCTGATATGAGTATAGCTACTCCTGCTTAATTTTGGTCTCTATTTGCATGGAATAACTTTTTCCAGCCCTTCACTTTCAGTCTGTATGTGTCCCCTGTTTTGAGGCGAGTCTCTTGTAGACAACATATATAGGGGTCTTGTTTTCGTATCCATTCAGCCAGTCTTTGTCTTTTGGTTGGGGCATTCAACCCATTTATGTTTAAGGTAATTATTGATATGTATGATCTTGTTGCCATTTACTTTATTGTTTTGGCTTAGAGGTTATATACCCTTTTTGTGTTTTCTGTCTAGAGAATATACTTTAGCAATTGTTGGAGAGCTGGTTTGGTGGTGCTTAATTCTGTCAGCTTTTGCTTGTCTGTAAAGCTTTTGATTTCTCTTTCATATTTGAATGAGATCCTTGCTGGATACAGTAATCTGGGCTGTAGGTTATTTTCTTTTATCACTTTAAGTATGTCTTGCCATTCCCTCCTGGCTTGAAGAGTTTCTACTGAATGATCAGCTGTTATTCTTATGGGAATCCCCTTGTTGTTATTTGTTGTTTTTCCCTTCCTGCTTTTAATATTTGTTCTTTGTGTTTGACCTTTGTTAATTTGATTAATATGTGTCTTGTGGTGTTTTGCCTTGGGTTTATCCTGTTTGGGACTCTCTGGGTTTCTTGGACTTGGGTGGTTATTTCCTTCCCCATTTTAGGGAAGTTTTCAACTAGTATCTCCTCAAGTATTTTCTCATGGTCTTTCTTTTTGTCTTCTTCTTCTGGGACTCTTATGATTCGAATGTTGGGACGTTTAACATTGTTCTGGAGGTCTCTGAGATTGTCCTCATTTCTTTTAATTCATTTTTCTTTTTTCCTCTCTGATTCATTTATTTCTACTATTCTATATTCTACTTCACTAATCCTACCTTCTGCCTCCATTATTCTACTATTTGTTGTCTCCAGAGTGCTTTTGATCTCATTTATTGCATTATTCATTATATATTGATTCTTTTTTATTCCTTCTAGGTCCTTGTTAAACCTTTCTTGCATCTTTTCAATCCTTGCCTCCAGGCTATTTATCTGTGATTCCATTTTGATTTCAAGATTTTGGATCATTTTCACTATCATTATTCGGAACTCTTTATCATGTAGATTCCCTATCTCTTCCTCTTTTGTTTGGCTTGGTGGGCATTTATCCTGTTCGTTTACCTGCTGGGTATTCCTCTGTCTCTTCATATTGTTTATATTGCTGTGTTTGGGGTGGCCTTTCTGTATTCTGGCAGTTTGTGGAGTTCTCTTTATTTGTGGAGTTTCCTCACTGTAGGTGGGGTTGCACGGGTGGCTTGTCAAGGTTTCTTGGCTAGGGAAGCTTGTGTCGGAGTTCTGGTGGCTGGAGCTGGATTTCTTCTCTCTGGAGTGCAATGAAGTGCCCAGTAATGAGTTATGAGATGTCAGTTGGTTTGGAGTAACTTTAGGCAACCTGTATATTGAAGCTCAGGGCTGTGTTCCTGTGTTGTTGGAGAATTTGCATGGTACGTCTTGCTCTGGAACTTGTTAGCCCTTGGGTGGTGTTTGATTTCAGTGTAGGTATGGAGGTGTTTGATGAGCTCCTGTCGATTAATGTTTCCTGGAGTCAGGAGTTCTCTGGTGTCCTCAGGATTTGGACTTTAGCCACCTTCTTCTGGTTTTCAGTCTTATTTTTACAGTAGTCTCAAGACTTCTCCATCTATAGAGCACCATTGATAAAACATCTAGGTTAAAGATGAAAAGTTTCTCCACAGTGAGGGACACTCAGAGAAGTTCACAGAGTTACATGGAGAAGAGAAGAGGGAGGAGGGATTTAGAGGTGACCCGAATGAGATGAGGAGAAATCAAAAGAGGAGAGCGTAAGCTAGCCAATAATCACTTCCTTATGTGTGCTCCACAGTCTGGACCACTCAGAGATGTTCACGGAGTTATACAGAGAAAAGAAGAAGGAGGAAGGAGACAGAGGTGGCCAAGAGGATAAAGGGGGGAATCAAAAGGAGAGAGACAGATCCAGCCAGTAATCATTTCCTTAAGTGTTCTCCACCATCTGGAACACACAGAGAGACTCACAGAGTTGGGTGGAGAAGAGAAGGGGGAGGGAGGAGATAGAGGCAACCTGGTGGAGAAAAAGGAGAGTCCAAAGGGGAGAGAGCAGTCAAGCCAGTAATCTCACTCCCGAGTAAAAATGGGTACTGAAGATTGGGTTCTTAAAGGTACAAAACTGATAACAAATACCAAAAAGAAAAGATTAAAAATCTAGAGTAGAGGTTCAATTTTCAAAAATAAAATATTAAAGAAATGGAAAAAAAGTCACAAAAATTATAAAAAATATACATGTATATGAAGTTTGCTTTAAAATATAGGGTCTTTTTTTTGCAAAGTAATAGTAGGTTATAAAAATGAAAATTAAAGGAGTAATAAAGGACTTAAAAATTAAAAAAATTAAAAAAGAATGATAGTAATAATACATCTAGTGCTTTCTGTAGTGTTGTTGTGGGCAGTGTGGGATCAGTTCATTTTCGGATAGTTCCTTGGTTCAGCTTATATTTCTCAAGATCTGTGAGGTCGGCCCTGGGCTGCATGCACCTCCCATCTTCTTTTGAAATATCTTCATTGGAGATTATGCATTTTCTTCTTAGCTGCACACCACACATTTTGATATATGGGATAGTCATTATGATTCAGGTAAAATTATCTTTTTAATTTCTGTGATTTCATTTTTGACCCATAGATAAGTATCTAAGCATATGGCAACTTTCAAACATTGGAATATTTTTTTTGTAATATTATGTATGTATTCACAATTCATGCATATATCAATTTTTTTAGCTCTGCAAAGAATGTTTGCTCCAAAACTGTTTTGCATTAGTATTCTGAACTGTTGATTAAATCAAGTTTATTCACTGTGTAATTCATATAGTATATATTCTTCATGTTCTGTGAAATTTTCTTTATGCGTTTTTTATAAATAAGCAAATATATTTTTTATAGTTTGATATATATTGCCATTATATATACACATATAATAATATAACTGCTTGAATAAACATATATTTATATATTCCTGTTAGATGAATGCTTTAATAATCAACATGCTATATCTCTTTTTATCTCTATTATGGCAGCTAGTCTTAAAGTTTATTTTGTCAGATATCAGTGTAACTAGTCCAGTTTTGTTTGGATTAGTTTTTGTGAATAGCTTTTTTTGAAATATTTTTTTTGAAATATTTTTCTTTATATTTATTTTTCTTTTCTATATATTTATTTTTAAATGCTTCAATTATGTTTTAAAATTCTATATGACAATCATGTCATGGAGTTTTTTGTCTATTTAAAATAGTTTGTAATTGCCCTACTTAGTCTGTGCTTTCTTTTCCCTTCCTTTTTTGAATATATGGATTAGTCAATTTTTTTGTATTATTTAACATTTTTCCTTTAGCAAATTTTAGTGTTTTCTGTGGATTACAACATGCATGCTTAACTTAAGCAAAGACAAATAAAAATTACTATGTCCAGGAAAATATAAAGACTTTTTGAACTCTTTAACTTTTCTTCCCCTTTCTAGCTTTTTTGTTATTGTTGTCTTGTATTCTGGGGGCTTTCCAGGTGGCGCTAGGGGTTAAGAACCCATCTGCCAATTCAAATTAGACTTAAGAGATGCGGGCTCAATCCCCAAGTCAGGAGGATCTGCTGGAAGAGGGCATGACAAGCAACTCCAGTTCCTATGATATATTATTATTATTTTATAAGTCAATATTTATAATTCTCCACATACTTAACTTTTCCATAGCTCTTCATTCCTTCCTGCATTGTTTTCATTGAATTTACTTTTTTTCTGTATGAAAAATATGCTTTGCTATTTAATTTAGTGTGGATTTACTGATGGCAAAAATGTCAGAATTTGCTTCACAATATACTTAATTTGATTTCATTTTTAAAATAACATTTTAGGTTATAAAAAATTCTTGTGTGGGAAACTTTTCCTTCAGCAGTTAAAAAATATCACCCCAAATATATTGTGGCTTCAATCTATGGTTTCAATAGATTATATTAAAATGTCCGTAGTTATGTCATTTTGCTGATCCTTTAAGGTAATGTGCCACTTTAGCCCTTCTGGTGATTTATAAGACTTTTAAATGTGGTTTTGGGCATTTTAACTGTGGTTGTCAAAGTCGTTTGTGATTTTTCTTGCTTAGATCAGTTCAGTTCAGTTCAGTCACTCAGCCGTGTCCAACACTTTGCTACCCGATAAACTGCAGCGCACCAGACCTCCTTGTCCATCACCAACTCTCGGAGTTTACCCAGACTCATGTCCATTGAGTCAGTGATGCCATCTAACCATCTCATCCTCTGTCGTCCCCTTCTCCTCCTGACTTCAATCTTTGCTAACATCAGGGTCTTTTCAAATGAGTCAGCTCTTTGCATCCGGTGGCCAAAGTAGGAGTTTCAGCTTCAACATCAGCCCTTCCAATGAACATCCAGGACTGATTTCCTTTAGAATGGACTGGTTGGATCTCCTTGCAGTCCAAGGGATTCACAAGACTCTTCTCCAACACTACACTTCAAAAGCATCAATTCTTCAGTGCTCAGCTTTCTTTATAGTCCGACTCTCACATCCATACATGACCACTGGAAAAACCATAGTCTTGACTAGATGGACTGTTGTTGACAAAGTAATGTCTCTGCTTTTTATTTATTTATTTTTTAATTTTAATTTTTACTTTATTTTACTTTACAGTACTGTACTGGTTTTGGCATACATTGACATGAATATGCCACGGGTGTACATGAGCTCCCAAACACGAACCACCCTCCCACCTCCCACCCCACATCATCCCTCCAGATCATCCCCATGCACCAGCCCCAAGCATCCTGCATCCTGCATTGAACATAGACTGGTGATTCGTTTCTTACATGATAGTATAC
>SJYX01011193.1:7004-22373 GCA_006410675.1 Oreotragus oreotragus
TCCAATGCATGAAAGAGAAAAGTGAAAGTGAAGTCGCTCAGTCTGTCCGACTGTTAGCGACCCCATGGATTGCAGCCCACCAGGCTCCTCCGTCCATTGGATTCTCCAGGCAAGAGTACCGGGGTGGGGTGCCATTGCCACCCCACTGGGTGAGGGCAATCCGCCTGGCTGTTCCCCTGCTGCAGTGCTCCACTTTTACCAGTGAGGGGCAGCCAGCACTGCACAACCCCAGCCAGAGGGCTCTGTTCTGGCCTCATGTATAAGAATTGCAAGCCACTATAAAACTATACAATCAGAACAACTATTACTACCATTTGCTTTATAATGATTATTTTAATAAAGTAACGGAGGAATATAAAAGAAAAGGACATCCATCTCTTTTCTCTTTCTGATGGCAGACAAGAAAAAACACATCTGTAAGGTGACTTGCTTGGCTTACAGGGAGGCAGACACCAAAGAAGGCATCGAAGAGCTATGGGAATTCGAGTTTGCAGACCTGGTCAAGGCACTGATTATGACTCACATCTACCTATCCCAGGTCTAGTCTTCTCACTTATCTGTTAAAGATCCTTGGGGCTTTCGTACTTGGGATAAGACATCACTTCCCTTCTCCTGGGCCTCCACAGCACAAATCAATGGGAGGCCCAGCAATTCCAGACAGGAGCAGTCCTTCCAGGGTGTACACAGCCATTGACAGGAGTGAAAACTGAGAACCTTCCTCCTCCCAAGCAACATTCACATTTTTGGCAAATTTATCATCTCTGAGATCATCAAAACTAATCTTATTATGTCCTTTATTCCCTCTTTTCATCAGCTCCCAAAGATGTCTCCGAATCTCAGGTCATCTCTATTCCCAAAAGGCTCCAAGGGAAGTGAGGCAACCCCAATGTCACCAGGGACACTTCATCCTTCATATCTGAATGACTACTTGCCATGATTTCCAGTAATCTTTTCCATGATTACTTGCAAATACAGTTGATAATAATGCATCAATATTTGCTCACCAATTACAACAAATGTTCCACACTAATTCAGGTTGTTAGTAACAAGAGAAACTGCAAAGTAAGCACTGACAAGAGGTATATGGGAATTCTGTTCTTCCTGATCTGCTGCTAAGTTGCTTCAGTTGTGTCCGACTCTGTGTGACCCCATGGACGGCAGCCCACCAGGCTCCCCCGTCCCTGGGATTCTCCTGATCAATTTTCTGTAAATCTAAAACTGCTCTAAAAAATAAAGTTTATTATTTTAAAATTGAATAAAGGCATAAACAGTCTACCAGTTTTCAAATGATCACTGACATCATCATCTCTTCTGATGAGGTTTTGTTTTTTTGTTTTTTTAATACAAGCTAATTCTGTTTCATAAAGAAAATGGTGAGGGTGGGGACAGAGTAGCAGACAGATAAGGAAGCTAAAGCTGTATGTAACTTATCTCTTCTTCGCTACAAGTCTATCCAAGAGCTCATGAACACAACGTATGAGTGAGGATGGCAAGAAACATGAGTTTTACATGACTATAAACAAATCAACAATAATTATGAGCAGTCAGAATTCCTAATCATTTTCAGTTTCCTATTCAAATGTTGTGAGATCACGAAAACATTTACACAAAAAGGTCATATGTCTACATACTTAAGGTGAACACCCAGTCAGGGCAAAAGTGAAAAATCAAGAGTTGATTCCATCTATTTTGTTACTTAATGAGGGAAGGGGCCTACAAAAGTATACAGTTTTCTGATTTTAGAGAATTAAGTGACTTTCCCCAAAACACCTAAAAGTGGTATGAATGAAAAAAGAAAAAAAAACACTAACTACAGAGGAAAAGAGATCAAAAGCTTCAGACAGAATAATTGTTAAATAAGCATTTAATATTAACTGAAATTATATACCAGGGAAAGGAAAACAATAGATTTTCTATGAAAAGGAAAAACAAATGAAAGATGGTCAGAAAAATTATTTGGATGGAGGGCAGGAGTATGGCATGCTACAGAAAGGCTTGTACCACCTGCCCAGCAGCAGTGTTATGAGAACTAGATGAGACATTTGTAAATATACTTGGAAAATGCCAGGTCATAAAACTGTTAAAAATGAGGAAAATACTGCTGCTGCTGCTAAGTCACTTCAGTCGTGTCCGACTCTGTGTGACCCCATAGACGGCAGCCCACCAGGCTCCCCCATCCCTGGGATTCTCCAGGCAAGAATACTGGAGTGGGTTGCCATTTCCTTCTCCAATGCATGAAAGAGAAAAGTGAAAGTGAAGTCACTCAGTCTGTCCGACTGTTAGCGACCCCATGGACTGCAGCCCACCAGGCTCCTCCGTCCATCGGATTTTCCAGGCAAGAGTACTGGGGTGGGGTGCCATTGCCTTCCCCGAGAGCAGTGAGCAGTGGTCCTCAGTTAGCACAGTGTGGAGCTCTATAGCCATTTCACAGCCCCACAGAGGTTGATGCCAGGATGAGAGGGAAGTCCAGTGGTCAGGCCTCCAGGCCTTTCACTTTTGCTTCCACCAAAGCTGCTTTCTTTTAGCTTTTTAAATTGTTTATGCTATAGACTTGAAAGTGTGTGTGACTTCATTCACAAGAATTCTACTTCTTTAAAAAAAAAAATCAAAAACTTTAGCATTAGATTAGTTCAGTGGTCCCTAAAGTGTTGGCAATCCTGAATAACTTGGGAGCCAGGAAAAGAAAAGGGAAATTGACCGTGTCTTCAGCATGTAGATAGTATCTGGAGCATCTAGCATGTAACAGCGGGAGGCTAGGTCCGTCGTTTGTGGCGTCTTAGGGTTGCGGTGTGTTCTTTAATTTGGTTAATTCCATTGTGCCATACCTACCACCCACAAAGAAAAATGGCACGGGTTTACTTGCTACAAATTATTCTTTTGAGAATTTACATTATCTATTGTTTTCCATGGGTTTTCCACAGAAATTTCATGGGAATTGCATTGTCTATTATTTTACATTATCTATTATTTTCCACAGGCTTCCCTGTAGCTCAGATGTTAAAGACTCTGCCTGCAATGCAGGAGACCCCAGTTCAATTCCTGGGTTGGTAAGATCCGCTAGAGAAGGGATAAGCTACCCACTGCAGTATTCTTGGGCTTCCCTGATGCCTCAGCTGGTAAATAATCCACCTGCAATGCAGAAGACATGGGTTCGATCCCTGGGTTGGGAAGATCCCTTTGATAAGGGGACAGATACCCACTCCAATATTATGGCCTGGAGAATTCCATGGACTGTATAGTAGTCCATGGGGTCGCAAAAAGTTGGACACATCTAGCTACTTTCACGTCACATTGTTTTTCATAGATGTTAGGATATGTAGAGTAGCATTGAAAAGGAGCACTAAATTACTAAATGGGATCCAGGAGCCAGAAACTAAATGCTTTTCCCTAAACTTCAGTCACTATTTATTTCACCATATTCTCCTGTCACTGCTACCCCGTCCAGTGCTGTTGTTTTAAATGCTGCTGAGTCTGAAATCCTTGTTTCTAGAAGTTTCTCTCCAATACCAACTAGGCTGAGTTATAATGTGGATGAGATATTTTATAGTAAAATTTAGGGAAAACAAAAACAAAAGCACAAACTGACTTCTTTCTAAGCTTGATCTCCAACCTTTCTGTGAAGGGTCAAGCTGCTAAATGACTTATGCACACCTGAACAGGATTCTCCTTTTAAAAGCAATTAAACAAACAACCTATCTGTTTCCTTGGCTACTAGGAACCAGAATCAACATTTAAAAAGTGTCAAACCTCCTTAAATAGCCAGACCACTAGTTTCAAAGGAAGTGGTGGAAGACAGTCTTAGCCAGAAACATGATCATGATATATTACCCTGTGTGTGCCAGAGAAATGCAACGTGGAAGAAAACAAAACAGAACAACAGGATTCTCCACTTCTCATCCATAATGTCCTGCTTTTTTAAGTGGGACTTTTTCCCTCCTCTAATAACCATATGTCATAATGAGTTAGTATCAGCTCATTTAAACTGGCTCAAGCCAGTCCAAAAAAAATACACAGGAAGACTGCCTTTTTCACCAAAAAAAAACCTCTCATTTACTAATGTTGATGGAAGCACATTTAGCCACAGCAATTTGCATGGCAGTTGAATTGCTGTTTGTGTTGAACAGCAAACCAGAGAATAATAAAGCAAAACAGGAACATGCCAGTGGTGAGCAAGGGAGCAGAGAAGCCCTTCAGCTTTTTCCATGCCGATGATTTGTTCTAAATCAAGGAAGAACAAACAGCAAGTTTGCTCATTAGAACCAAGTATCACAGCACTCTATTGTCACAGCATTGTGTAACGTCAGCTGTCCAGAGATCTCACCTGTGTTCTCATGTCTGTTTGCAATAGAGCAGTCACTTCTCAGTGATGCCTAGTAGCCATTTTTCATCAGCACAGGTTAACAGCCCTGTTAATCATTCCAAATGCATATATTTGAACAATGCACCTAGCAAGATAAGTGAGATGAATACAAATGTGTGCACTTAAAAAATAACCGTATGGAACTTCCCTGGTCATCCAGTGGTTGAGAATCTATTTGCCAGTGCAGGGGACATGGGTTCAATCTGGGAATGTCCCACACGTCTTGGAGCAGCTGAAGCCAGACCACCCTGGAGCCCGTGCCCCAGGAGGGACGCCCCCAGAATGGGAAGCCCGCTCACCACAGCTGGAGAGTAGCCCCTGCTCACTGCAACTCGAGAAAACACAGGGGCAGCAACGAAGACCCAGTGCAGCCATAAATAAATACATTTTAAAATTTATTAAAAATACCATATGAAGAAGGATGCAGTTAAGTACTGAGTGGTACTAAAGAGATGAGCTAGGAAGAGGCGAGAGCAGAGCTCTAGCTGTGGCTGTACTGTTGCTGCTGCTAAGTCACTTTAGTCATGTCCGACTCTGTGCGACCCCATAGATGGCAGCCCACCCGGCTCCCCCGTCCCTGGGATTCTCCGGGCAAGAACACTGGAGTGGGTTGCCATTTCCTTCTCCAACGCATGAAAGTGAAATCGCTCAGTCGTGTCCGACTCCTAGCGACCCCGTGGACTCCAGCCTACCAGGCTCCCCGTCCATGGGATTTTCCAGGCAAGAGTGCTGGAGTGGGGTGCCATTGCCTTCTCCGAGCTGTGGCTGTAGCGCTAGGTAATTGCAGGCAAACAGTTTGCCTTCTTGGAGCTTCATGTCTTCATCTATTTATTACAGAATGAAATGTTTCACTGTGAAATACAAAGTTCTTGCTAACCCCAAGTTCTCCAGGTTTCTGCGCAGAGATAAGAAGTTTAGCACAACCACATCTCCAGAGACTTTCAGCAATGACAGCAGTGCAGCTGGTGCTGAAAAAAGAGAAGAAAGCCATCAGGAGTAGTTGTGCGGCCCTCAGATAAGGGAGGCCCTTGTCCTCAGCCAGTCCTGGTTTTGCCTCTGTCCTTCCCAGGCAGCTTCGTTGTTCGTACACATTCCTTTGACTCAGGAGAAAACAGCACCTTGGAAGCGCCAGGCTTATCTAAGCTTGCAGGTTCAGAGGAGAGTTCTCTCTTGGAATCCATATTATTCCCTAAAAAAAGGATTCCTGCTGGCATCTGCTTAGCTTATATGCTTGGGGAGGTAAGGTGCCCTGATAGGCCAGTCTGGGTCATGACCTACTTTTGTGGCCAGGGAGGCTGGCCCTTTGACTGCAAGTTTCACAGGAACCACATGGAGAAGAACGTGAAGTTCTCAAAAGGGAAGGATTTGACATAGAGACAGAAAAAGAACAGTTGTCCACTTATATCCTTGATAGAAGCTGGGATGAAAATCAGTGAGGGTGAACAGAAGAAGAGTTCTATATTTTAAATCAACTATAGAAATTCCATGGTAGTTTTGTAAAGTCATTCAAAATCAAGCATTGCCATTGGCACCAGCTTTTTAGAAGAGCAGTGTCACGTTTATGTATTTGAAGAAAACCGAGAGCATAATTTTTAAATTGCGATAGTTCTATGACGTTCTAAGGAAAGACTGAACTCCTTTACTAAATAAAATAAAAATAATTTATCAAATGTGTGAGTTGAGCTTGGCTATAAAATTCAAAACCCATTACTTATCCAGTTAAGTTTTGGCTAAGAAGACTGGTGTTTGCCATACCAAGTTGACCCTGGAGAAACAAGGTCAGTTTTCTTTAATGGTTGTTATATCCTACTGTCCACTGTTCCGGCTCCACTGTTTCATTAACCATGTCATTCATCACAGGGGCTTCAGCTCTGAGAACCTCCTATATCAGTACATAGTGGAGCAAAATGGCCATGGCCACACAGTGACACACTAGTGATTTTGTGTCTCACAGATACTTTATTAAAAAAAAAATTTAATTGAAGTTTAGTTGACATACAGTATTGTATCAGTTTCAGATTGAGGGCAGGAGAAGAGGGCGACAGAGAATGAGATGGCTGGATGGCATCACCAACTCAGTGGACATGAGTTTGCACTAATTCTGGGAACGGGTAGACAGGGAAGCCTGGTGTACTGCAGTTCATGGGGTCGCAAAGAGTTGCACACAACTTAACGACTGAACAAAAACGATACAACATAGTAATTTGACATTTCTGTGCAATACCGATTGATCACCAGGTATGTTTAGTAAACATCTGTCATCATGCAAAGCTTTTGCAGTGTTATTGACAATATTCCCTATACCATACATTCCATCACCATGACCTATTGATAACTGGAAGTTTGTGCCTCTTAACCCTTTCACTTATTTCACCCAACCTTCCCACCCACCCCTAGACTACCAGTTTGTTCACTGTATCCATGAGTTTGCCTGTTTTGTTTTGTTTGTTTGGTGTTATGGATTTGTTTTTAGATTCCACTTGTAAGTGAAATACTATGGTATTTGTCTTTCTTTCTCTGACTTATTTCACTTAGCATAATACCCTCTAGGTCCATCTGTGTTGTTACAAATGGCAAAATTTCCTTCCTTTTTTTATGGCTAATATTTCATCATATATATGTATCACATCTTTTTTATTGATTCACAGATACTTTCTTACACAATATACAAAAATAAACTAAAAGTAAGTTAAAGACTTGATAAGACCTGAAGCCATAAGACTCCTAGAAGAAAACATAGGGATATCTTAGCAGTATTTTTTGGATGTGTCTCCTCAGGCAAGGGCAATAATTTAAAAAAAAAAAATGGGACTACATCAAACTGAAAAGCTTTTGCAGAGCAAAGGAAATCATCAACAAAAAAGCAACCCACTGTGGGGGAGAAGATATTTGAAAATGATATATCTGATAAGGAGTTAATATCTAAATTATATCAATATAAAGAACTGAGACAACTCAATTTTTTAAAAAAAATCTGATTTAAAAAATGGGCAGGGGACTGAATAGACGTTTTTCCAAGGGAGGTATACAGATGGCCGGTATACACTCAAAAAGATGCTTAACGTCACTAATCATCAGGGACATGCAAATCAAAACCATAATGAGTTATCACCTCACACCTGTTAGCGGGGTTATTAGCAAGAAGACAACAGAAACAAATGTTGGCAAGGATATGAAGAAAAGGGAACCCTTGTGTACTGTTGGAATGTAAGTTGGTGCAACCATTGTAGGTAATAGTTTGGAGGCTCCTCAAAAAATTAAAACTACAACAGCCACGTCATGATCCTACAATTCCCCTTCTGGGTATTTTTCTGAAGAAAATGAAAACACTAAATCCAAAAAGATACATTCACCCCCATGTTTATTGAAGCAAGATATTGAAGTAATTTATGTCTCACAAATACTGAAGAGAGTTGTGCTGAAGATACAATTACTAAAACCATCTGTTGTTTTGGCCTGTCTGATATCCATACCTCCTCCTCTTGTTAATAGTACCCTGATGTTTGGAAACAGTCCTTTCTGGTCTTCATCCAATTCTGCTGGGATTATCAGTGAAAGTGTTTCATACTTTCCCTTGGCCAAGCAGGAAGCAAGAGATCTAAGATAGTCTCATTAGCTCTTCTCTGTATGGAATTCCATCTTGAGTGGAGTAACGTGAAGATTAGTGTTACCCAGTATAAAATGCCCATTAGTTCATGCTACCTACATTCCTACCCACCCAGGTCAGTTGTTTTTCTCTCCAGAATCTGGGTCATTTTTCCTATTATCTATTGTTATTAGATGTATTGGTTAATTAATCTTATAGCCTTCTACTAAATTCTAAATGCCTGTTGTTCAGTTAGCATGTTCGGTTAGCTGATTATTATCAGTGAGCAAGTGCTATGTACCAAAACAACCCCCAATTACATTTATTCCATAAGTCATGACTCCGTGGGCTGAACTTGGTATTGGGCTTAGCTGGGCAGTTTGTCTGGTCTCAGCTGGCTGCCAGCACCATCAGTTATATCACGCCAGGTCCCCTGAAGTTTCGGGATGTTGCCCTACCAGGTACTACACAGACCAGTGCGACTTGCTACCCACTATACTGTTTCCTGCTCCGCCTAGCAGCATTTGCTAAAAACATTTGCGTTTGCCCTTCTGGGATATACACTGAATTTCTGTGCATCGTATTTTCCTTTTGTGAAACCAGATGACTAACAGTAAGTCATCTGGCTTCTGGGCATTTGCTGGCTACCAGTTGGGGCAACCTGCAGAGTTTCAGGAGTGGAAAGAATCCTGGACCATGTGTCTCTTGTCAGCTAGCAGGCTGGCCTGGGCTTGTGCAAATGGTAGTGACAGAAT
The DNA here is from genome assembly GCA_006410675.1 of Oreotragus oreotragus. Taxonomy (NCBI): domain Eukaryota; kingdom Metazoa; phylum Chordata; class Mammalia; order Artiodactyla; family Bovidae; genus Oreotragus; species Oreotragus oreotragus. The sequence goes on from SJYX01011193.1 coordinate 15,706, forward strand.
ACCACGTGGAAAAGTGAAAATGTATGAGGCCTTTTGAACTCAGTGTGGATGGGCACACTTGCTTCTGCTGTTTTCTATTTACCAGATCAAGTCAGGCGGCAAGCTTAGATGCAAGATACCCGTGACCTCTTAATGACAGTAGCTTCAATGTCACAATGTGGATAAGTAAGGATAAAGGAAGCGGAATGATTGAGGACACTTAACGTATCATGCCACCCATTGGTGTCTGTACCGTATAGCTAAAAATTCTGATGTGCCAACAAAAACCTTTAAAAATAAAGCCCTAATAGTAAAACCCTAATAATTCTCCCATAGCTTTCTTGATGTAACTCTTATTGTGGGTGCTTTGGGAGCCAACATCAGCCATCGACAGGTACAAAGCACAACCTGTCTTTTATCCCTAATCCCAGTACATTGTGTCTTAAGGAGATTGCCTGACATCCTCTGTATTTCTCTTCACTGTGCAGTCTCAAAAAGTCATCACCGTCAGTTATATCGTCTACCAGGTCTCCTGAAGTTTCAGGATTTTGCCCCCCAGTTATGACACAGACCAGTGTGACTTGCTACCCACTATACTACTTTCCTGCTCCTTCTAGCAGCATTTGCTACTAACATTTGCATTTGCTTTTCTGGGATATACATTGAGTTTCTGTATGTTGTATTTTCCTTTTCTGCAGCACAGCCTCTTGGTAAGTTATATACATCACAGCGTAAGGCAAACACTAATCATGATGTGCGCTGCTGTAGGTATTTTTTTTACCAGTTTCCATCCAAGTTCTAAGTCAGCCCAGCCCTCTTTAGGTTTGCAAGATCTAATAAGATCAGAGCACAGGGTGGTATGGCTGCAGGCAGAAATTTCTGCTTGCCAAATGCATTCTCCTTTATAGCAAGTTCATAAATTAATGCAGGACACTGGGACACCGTGCCTGTACACATGTATTTAGACAGGACTCTCTGGAGTTGACTGACTCACCTTCCAGCCACTGATTTCTCTGAGATGGTGCCAGACGGTTGGTCAGATGTGGCTTCAGTGCTTCCCACCCTGTCAGTGTGAAATGATAATTAATATGACTTTACAGCTAAGGGGGTGTTCTCTTTCCATTAATAACACCCATTATTCCAGGGTGTTTTAATTTGGTTGTAAAAATTGACTCTGAAGGTGGAACTTGGCTTGGGAGCTTATTTTAAGAGCAAATGGTTTGTCTCTATTTTTTTTTCTTTCAAAAGAAAAAAAAATTTTTTTTTTCCAGAAAATTTTGTATTGTTTTTCAAGTTACATAAGCATTAGACCAAATTTCTAAAGCATTGGTATGAGGTTAGACTTGTACTTGAGTTGGTCTCATTTTCTGGTATCTCCACCAGACCTCAGATCACCCAGGGCTTCTCAGCTAGCTTAGGCATGGCAGGGCCCAGATCTCTGCCTCATGTCATCAGCTGAGATCGGAGAGCATTCCTTTCTTGTTGTTTCTTGTACTTCAACATCAAATTCTCTTTCTAAGCAATAGTTTATGCAAGCTACTGACTGAATCAACTTTTGATACTAAGAGGCAATGCATTTTTACATTATATTTTAACCAATATTTTACTTTCTTATTTTAGATCTGCTGGAGGAGACTCACAGAAAAGATGAAGAAATGGAATCTCTGCAGGTAAATTCTCCAGTGGGCAGGTACCTTTGTTTTCACTCTGTTAGCCTTTGTCATAGTCACATTCAGACCACTATGGCAAATTGAGTTTAAAAAGTAATCTTTAATACCCATCTTGGAATTTACTTTGTTTTGGAAGTGTTTGAGAGCATTATTAATCTCTGAAAGCAGGAAGCCAACTCCATCTCTATGTACTCTTGAAAGGAACCATTTTTTCTTGGCAGAGCTTAGTTGGAACTGCAACATTCAGAAATGAAGCAACGTCTCTGTAAAGTCCTTTCCCCTCAAACAGAGCTAATGAATGAGAATTAATTCATGGAATCTGCATTTTCAAGTGAAATCAAAAGTATTCTGACTATACAAATATCATCCTATTATTACCAATGACCAACCAAGAATATTAACACACCTGTTGAGCTTAATACTTTACCTTGTATGCCTCTCAATTCAGTATGGATGTTTGCACATTTCTTGGACTGGAAAATTGTGTTTGAAAGATTGCATTCAAATTTTAATTGACATTTCCATGGTGTGAGCAATTGATGTTAACTTAGCATCTGACAGAAGTTCTCTCTTCCTTTTACATAGGCTGACTTACAAATGGGTAACTTGAGTGTCTATCTTTATTAGGGGAAACATAATCAGTTATACTCACATGACAGAACCAATTCATTTAACATCACACTGGGGATTAAGAACAGTAAATACTTTGGACATTTGGAGTTCTTCTTGAGCCTGGAGCCGCAAGGCGGGGCTGGAGACTGATATAATGAGCTGGCTTGAGTGCTTTAGGGGTAGAGATGTTTGCTTCTGGTGAACAAAGGAAGGGTTAAGCAAAGCTCACAGAGCAAGGGAAATGTTCTCTTATTGGGGATTCTTTTATTTGATAATGTATCTGGTGAGAGAAAATTGTATAACTGATCTGAAAAATGATTCAGAGGAGTGTAGTATACCTAATAAAATACCTAATTTTATTACTGCATACCTAGTAAAAGTTGCATGTGTTAGCCACAATTTAAACAGCTTAAATTCTTTTAACACTTTGTGCTATATTCAGGTATAAAAAGAAAGAGCCCTGGTTGGTCCAGTCTGGGACTAGGGGAAAAATCTCAAGTGTATACTTGCCCTGTCTCTGAGAAATTAATATCAGGAATACTTGTTGTTATAAAGAGTGAAAGTTTGTCCACTAATTGTATATGGTGAGGAGGTGATAAAGGCTTTCTGAGGCCTTTTGATTATGCACTATGTTTGCCTTTAGCCCCCGAACACTACATATAAGCATACTTATTGAGTACTTAGTACATATATGGCACAAAGTACAAAAGGCATCTGGCCTTTTAAAATGGCATCATAAACCTTTTTGAGTTTATTTCTCTCACAATATTAATGTTGAAACTAGAAATCCTGTTAAATTTAGTAGCCTGTCAAATATTTATTAAGTACTGGCAGCATTTTCCACCAGAATGTCCATTGAGTGCCGTGGAATGCACCAGCCAACTCACTATGGGCACTTAAAGATGTAGAGTATCCAATGTGAGGTCCAGTGCAGAAGAGTTCAACCGTGGCACTCTGTAGTGGCAGTTAGTAGTGCCTAACACGAACACTCTGTTAAGAACAAAGAGAGTACCTCAGAGTGTACAGGAGTGCAGAGACACATCCCAGAAAGCCTCACACTCTAAAGACTAGAAGAAAATGCATCACAAAGTACCTCCATTCATGAATTTCCGTATGCAAATATACGTAGTACAAGAAATATTTTTGAGAAGGCTGTTAAAGTATACAGAGTGAAGTCTGACAATCACAGAAAAAGACAAAATGGTTTTTAAAAATGATAGCACTAAGTACTAGATATTGACAGTTTGGCTCTGCTTCTGATTCACTGGGTAACCTTGAGTAACTCAATTAACTTTGCTGTGCCTATTTTCTCATCTGTAATATAAAATCATAAATTGGTCTTCCAAAAGTGTTTAGTGTGGATTAGATTATCCCGGAAGGGAGAGCTAAATATTTAATTCCAATTTACCATGTTAGCAAATCCCCATGTATCTAAATTGAAGTCAATTTTATTTACTCATTGTCATCATATAATTATGTATAACAGCCATTCTGCTTTTAATATTATCCTCCTTAAGGGCAGGGGGTGTTTATTTATCTCTAAACACTTCCCAGTTACTGTAAGTCACAGGTGCTCCATTTACTCATTGAAGAAATACTCATTGAGCACCAGTTCATGCAAGGCACTGTACTGGACAAGCTGCTTATACTGGGTAGTTTGTTGCCCTTTTATACCAAAATTAATGAAAAAAATATTAAGTAGATGTTTATAATAAACTATTTAAAATTATGTCAGAGAGAATGTTTACATCATTGTGGAACATATAACAACCCTCATCTTTGTTGGAGATAAGGGGATGTTGGCTGCGAGTATAGAGAGTAGAACATGGGTAGGAAGAGCAGGGTTCAAGTGGCAATCCAGGTAGGCTTCTCAAGCGAAGTCAGTGTTTAAATGATAACCAACAGTTAACATCGGTGGCTGTAGAGTAAAACTAAGTTCTAGGCAGTAGGAAGGATATGGGAGGACCTAAGGAAGCAATTTCATTTTTAAGGACCTGAGAGACTATCAATATGGTGGAATGTAGCATCTGAAAGAAGAGAGGCAAGGCAAGAATTTGTAAGATAAATAAAGGTCTAAAGGATCTCATAAAGGAGTTGGAACTCTACCTTTTGTATATGGGAAACCTTTATAAAGAGTTTCAAACAGGACAGCAATATGATCAAATTTACATTTTTACAAAGTAACTGGCTATAAAGTCTGAAATCACTGGGGACTGGCAAGATTGAAACCAAAGAGACCAATTAAGCAAATGTTTGTGAGAATATTGGGAAGAGATGATGCTGACTTGAATTGACTGGTAGCAGAGAGAGTGAAGAAGAATGGGTGGTTTCTTAATGTGTTTTAGGGTATAAAAATTTGGGGCGTGATTAGATTGTTGTTATTGTTAAAGTGAAGAGGAGCTTAAAAGCCTCTTGATTAAAGTGAAAGTGGAGATCGAAAAAGATGGCTTAAAGCTCAACATTCAGAAAACAAAGATCATGGCATCCCATCCCATTACTTCATGGGAAATAGATGGGGAAACAGTGGAAACAGTGTCAGACTTTATTTTTTGGGGCTCCAAAATCACTGCAGATGGTGACTGCAGCCATGAAATTAGAAGACGCTTACTCCTTGGAAGAAAAGTTATGACCAACCTAGATAGTATATTCAAAAGCAGAGACATTACTTTGCCGACTAAGGTCCATCTAGTCAAGGCTATGGTTTTTCCTGTGGTCATGTATGGATGTGAGAGTTGGACTGTGACGAAGGCTGAACACCGAAGAATTGATGCTTTTGAACTGTGGTGTTGGAGAAGACTCTTGAGAATCCCTTAGACTTCAAGGAGATCCAACCAGTCCATTCTGAAGGAGATCAACCCTGGCATTTCTTTGGAAGGAGTGATACTAAAGCTGAAACTCCAGTACTTTGGCCACCTCATGCGAAGAGTTGACTCATTGGAAGACTCTGATGCCGGGAGGGGTTGGGGGCAGGAGGAGAAGGGGGCGACCGAGGATGAGACAGCTGGATGGCATCATGGACTCAATGGACGTGAGTCTGAGTGAACTCCGGGAGATGGTGATGGACAGGGAGGCCTGGCGTGCTGCGATTCATGGGGTCGCAAAGAGTCAGACACGACTGGGCGACTGAACCTAACTGAACTTACTTATTATCAAATGAGTATGCCAGAGAGAAAAGGGATACAATTGCATTTTCAAGTCATTCTATAAAATTCAGATTCTGTGTAAATCAAACTGGTTTTATCATCTGTTAATCTGAGGTAGTGCTCATAATCCCCAATAATCTGGGTTTAAAATTGGATAATACCCAAAATATGTCTATAGAGGTACTTTCTTTGAGGCTCAGTGAGATAGATATTACGTAAGTGAGACATTTTAAAGAAACACAAAACAGGTGTAGGAATGATATTTTGTAAGAATTTTCATTAAGGCTTGGCATGGAGTTGGGGTGTCTGTGTGGTCTTCTTGGGGCTCTGGGTGAGCCCTTCTCTGACAGACTGAAGTCACGCTTCTACAAGAGCATTTGGCTAGTAGGAATCTCATTGTTTAGGATGAAAGAACCTCAGATTGGGGAGAGATTGGATATTTCAGTGGGCTTGATTCTGTGTGAGTGTGGGGAAGAATCAGGGTAAGATTAGAATCTTATTATTTCCTTAGAGTCGTTGCATCATATGTGTCGGGTAGTAATATGTTTTGATACAAGGGCCAAGGAAAATAATTTGACAAGCTTCACATTTTTCTTAAGTCCAGTGTGAGTTTCTCTTTCTCAGTCTTTCAGAGGAAGTTTATTATTTCTGCTTAATTTCAATTATGCATTTTTCATAATCAGTTTGTTGTCAGAGAGAAAACATTGCATAACTTAAAACTTTGGAAGGACCAATAAAAAAAGCACGCTTGTGCACTTACGTTTCCCAACAGAATGTGCTTGAGAAGCTTCCTGAAACTGTATCAAGTATTTTCCAGATTGAACAAGAGGATGTATTGGAATGGGGAACCTCAGATGCAGAAAGCATGTTATTTAAACCTCAGGAAACTTCGGAAGTTCAGTCAGCAAGTGAATCAAGTAAACCTCTGGAAGGCGAGCAGCCCATAGGTGATTCAAAAATAACCAAGCGGGTATCTTTAAAGGTAAAGCACTACTTACGTTGGAAACAAAGTTGTGAGAATTGAGAACGTTTAAGTGTGAAAATATGGCCCAGCATGGGCCACAGTTTGTGAGAGGGTTCGTCCTGAAAAATGGCCTTTCATGTGAAGTTGCTTGTCTGGGAAAAAAGGACTTCAGTTTTTTAGCAACTTTTAGTCTCAAACCTAATTGCAGCTCTGGGGAGAGAAGAAAGATTTTTAAGGAATAAAGGAACCTTGGGGCTTTCAGAAAGTGACCAAATGTTGTCTTGTTACCATGTTGAGAGA
>SJYX01011194.1:12757-79404 GCA_006410675.1 Oreotragus oreotragus
GACTCTTAGCAACCCCATGAATCACAGCACGCCAGGCCTCCCTGTCCATCACCAACTCCCAGAGTTCACCCAAACTCATGTCCATCGAGTCGGTGATGCCATCTAGCCTTCTCATCCTCTGTCGTCCCCCTTCTCTTCCTGCCCCCAATCCCTCCCAACATCTGGGTCTTTTCCAATGAGTCAACTCTTCACATGAGGTGGCCAAAGTATTGGAGTTTCAGCTTTAGCATCAGTCCTTCCAATGAACAGCCAGGACTAATCTTTAGGATAGACTGGTTGGACCTCCCTGCAGTTTAAGGGACTCTCAAGAGTCTTCTCCAACACCACAGTTCAAAAGCATCAATTCTTTGGTGCTCAGCTTTCTTTACAGTCCAACTCTCACATCCATACACAACCAATGGAAAAACCATAGCCTTGACTGGACAGACCTTTGTTGGCAAAGTAATGTCTCTTGCTTTTGAATATGCTATCTAGGTTGGTCATAACTCTCCTTCCAAGGAGTAAGCGTCTTTTAATTTCATGGCTGCAGTCAACATCTGCAGTGATTTTGGAGCCCAAAAAAGTAAAGTCTGACACTGTTTCCACTGTTTCCCCATCTATTTCCACATTTAATACTTTTGTAGGTACCCTTAAAATGTATAAGCACAAGCAAACATATTTATGACATTTCCCTACAAATGGGATTCTACTATTTACATAAATCTATACCTTGATAATCTTCTTACCTCTATTTTGAAGATCTCATTTTTGGAGTGACCTTATTTTTTATTTCAATAGCAGGCATACCTTAAACTGTAACTGAAGCTAAATTTAAGCTACTGAATATATTTACATCAAAATAACATAGTACTGAGGGTAGTACGTGAGCAACTTAAAGTTTTATTTATTTGATCTTACTTTTTCATATTGGAAAATTATGATTGGACTTGGAATTATGATGTTAAATCAGATCACTCTGAATTATCATAAACACTATCCCCAAACTCTCTTCTCCAAATCCAAATCAATGTACTTTTTGTTGTATCTGCATTCTTTTCTTGAAAAATTTCCTGTGGTTCTTCAGATCATATTATTTATCACTAAAATCTGAGACCCAGTTAATGGTTTAGTACAATCAGAAGTGGAGCTCACCAGAACATAGCAGACGGTATAACTGATGAAAGAAGACCCAAGGAAGAACATTTTCAAGTTTTAGAGTGTGGAATAACATTTGAGATCCTATTACTGTATTCTTCACACATAAAAGGAGGTAAAAGAAAATCAAGTTAGTACATTTAAGCTTTAGTCAATAGATCAATTGGTGTTCTTAAGTACTCTTCACTTCTATTGTGTGAAGAAATTGCTGCTGCTGCTGCTGCTGCTAAGTCGCTTCAGTCGTGTGCGACTCTGTGCGACCCCAAAGACGGCAGCCCACCAGGTTCCCACCAATTGCTAATGGCCGAAAATCTGACAACTACTTAGCAATTGGCATAATGGACATGCTGGGATTCTGAACAGCAATGGAAGAAAAGAACTGTGAAAAGTTTCATGGCCTGAAATTTATTATTCTCATTTGAGAATCTACTCCATTGTTAATTTTTTTTAACATACTAACCTTATAATATCCCTTTTTCCAACACTTGTTTTCATGTCATTCAGCTAAAAGAAAAGTCACCAGGTTAAACTGAAAAATCAAGGGAAAACGTATTTTCTCATCATATAGATGTCCTCAGAGTGCCCGGTTTTATTTAGAGTATTTTTAGTGTATGTAATAATGTATTCTGGACCATTGTTTTAAAAGATAGAACATTCCAGAAATCCCCTGGTAGAGATCATGTTATTAACCAATTGGCGTAATGTATACAAGAGACATGGGATTATTTGTATAAAAACTTACAGTGAAAGAATTTATGGCAGTAATATAAACCCATGAATGTCCTGTTCTGCCGGGGGGAATTCTCTGCAGTAGCTAGATGACTGATGATGTGGCAGAGTGTGATAACAAGTACAGCTGCTTCTATAAAAATGAAATCATAACAAGCTAAAGAATAAATCCTCCATAAGAAATCTCTTAAAGTGACAATCTAGTTTACTTGTTTTCCTCTAATGGGATTCTATCATCTTCTTTTTCCACTCAATGTACAAATCAAGTTTACAATATTTCTGGCCTTATGTCTTCAAATGCTGTAAACAAGGTAATTTTATAAATGTGATATCTTAAAGTAAAACATTTTACAAAGTAATAATATAAACTAAAGACAGTTGTACCAGATATGGGGGTCTGTGTTGACTACATGCAAGGAAATCATTTTCAGTCCATGTTTCTTGAGTTTACCCATAAAGTATGATGATCCCACATTTCTTTGGGAGATCACAGGATATGACCTTTTGAACTTTTAAATTTATGGGTAAAATTTTTCTTCATGAAACCAAACATCCTATGAACAGAAAATTGGGGAATGTTTACACATATAGGTGAGAATTCTAACTTCTGCTGATATACTTAAGTATTCTTTCTTCATAGACAAACAAAGATCTTAAGTATGCCCTAGAAATGTGAGTTCTAGCATCTGAGTGCCCACAATTAACAATGCAAAATTCACCTCTTCAAATATACTCAACTTAAGGTTGATTTTGGAGAAGGCAATGGCACCCCACTCCAGTACTCTTGCCTAGAAAATCCCATGGACGGAGGAGCCTAGTGGGTTGCAGTCCATGGGGTCACTAAGAGTCAGACACAACTGAGCAACTTCACTTTCACTTTTCATTTTCATTGGAGAAGGAAATGGCAACCCACTCCAGTGTTCTTGCCTGGAGAATCCCAAGGACGGCAGAGCTTGGTGGGCTGCCGTCTATGGGGTCACACACAGTCAGACACAACTGAAGCGACTTAGCAGCAGCAGCAAGATTGATTTACAGGTTAATTCTGAAGGAGACTTAAACAAATATTTTCTTCATAACTGTCAAAATATGCTTGGTTAGAGTGAGAAAGTATTAACTATTAATTTTATCTGACCACTTGGCTAGAGTGGATGAGAATTAAAATGTTACTACTAATTTTATCTGACAACAATTATGATTCAGTAACTACTGAGACTGGGACAAAGCGATGTGATTTGCCTAAGGCAAGGGAAGAAATAGCAAGGGTTCTGGCAGTAGAGGCTGGAGTGTTCAGTAGTGGTGCCAACTTCCAAATAGAGGGTAGGAGTGATCTTTGAAACCTTTATCAGCAACAGATGCTTCAGTGGAATTAATATAAGAATGACTGTATCCACTAATTCATAAAGTTTAAAATTTTTCCATCACTTGCATATACTGTATTACTATAAATTATTTTATACTGCACAAAACTTACTCCTTAATTTTCAAAGATTTATAGAAAACAAATCACTATATGCTAATCGTAACCTTTAATTTTAGAGCATTTCTCAGCATCCTCACTAAATTGAAACGCTATCCTATTCAAAATAATTGGGTTTTACTATGCCAAATATTAGTTTCACACCTTCATGTATGTGAGGATTTTTTTAAAAACCTAGTGTCTATGTAATAAGTAGCATAACAGTATATTCTAGTTTGTCAAGGTCCTACTTTTTAATTGTTATCCTGACATACTTATTAAGCATATCTCTTTTACTCATAAATATCTTTGAATAATTAAATCATAGGTTCCTGATATGAATGCATACTTGGATATTTTTGGTTCCTTCATATTTACCTGGCTTCTCATTTCAGAATTTAAGCAACTTACTTTTAAGGCAGAAGTCTTTGTTATATTTGGAAAACTCTGAGACCAAGAGTCCTTTAAGCCACAATACCATGTATTAGTTCACATCAATTAAGACAGGATTGCCGCTGTGGTAAAAAATCTAGCTAAAACTATTGTGTAATTTTTGAGAGAGATGTCAGGAAAACTTAGATCCAGATCTACAAACTGACAAATTATAAAACACATACACAAACACAATCATGAGACTACAATAACAGCTTTGTCTAACTCAATGAAATTACAAGCAGTGTCATGAAGGGCCACCTGAGATGGGTGGGTCATGGTGGAGAGTTCTGAATAAACATGGTCCACTGGAGAAGGGAATGGGAAGCCACGTCACCATTCTTGCCTGGAGAACCCCCATGAACAGTATGAAAAGGCAAAAAGATATGACTCTGAGAGATGAACTCCCCAGGTCAGTAGGTGCCCATTATATTACTCAAGAAGAGCAGAGAAATAGCTCCAGAAGGATTGAAGAAGCTGAGTCAAAGAGGAAACAATGCCCAGTTGTGGATGTGTCTGGTGATGAAAGTGAAGTCTGATATTGTAAAGAACAATACTGCATAGGAACCTGGAATGTTAGGTCCATGAATCAGGGGAAACTGGAAGTGGTCAAACAGGAGATGGCAAGAGTGAACATTGACATTTCAGGAATCAGTGAACTAAAATACAGTGGAATGAGCAATTTTAATTCAGATGACCTATATATGTACTATTGTGGGCATGAATCCCTTAGAAGAAATGGAGTAGGCATCATAGGCAACAAAGGAGTTTGAAATTCAGTACTTGGGTGCAATCTCAAAAACAACAGAATGATCTTGGTTCATTTCCAATGTAAACCATTCAATATAACAATAATTCAAGTCTATGCCCCAATCAATAATGCTGAAAAAGATGAAACTGAATGGTTCTATGAGGACCTACAAGATCTTCTTGAAATAACACCCAAACAAAATGTACTTTTTATCACAGGGAACTGGAATGCAAAAGTAATAAGTCAAGTGTTACCCAGAACAACAGGCAAGTTTGGCCTTGGAGTACAAAATGAAGCAGGGCAAAGGCTAACAGAGTTTTGCAAAGAGAACACACTCGTCATTGCAAACACCATCTTCCAATAATACAAGAGATAACTCTACACATGGACATAACCAGATGGCCAACACCGAATTCAGACTGATTATATTCTTTGCAGCCAAAGATGGAGAAGCTCTATACAGTCAGCAAAAACAGTACTGGGAGCTGACTGAGGCTGAGATCATAAGCTCCTTATTTCAACTTTCAGATTTAAATTGAAGAAAGTAGGGAAAACCACGAGGCCATTGTGGTATGATCTGAATCAAACCCCTTATAATTATACAGTAGAAGTCACAAATAGATTCAAGGGATTAGATCTGATAGAGAGTGCCTGAAGAACCATGGACAGAGGCTCATAATACTGTACAGGAGGTAGTGATCAAAACCATTCCCAAGAAGAAGAAATGCAAAAAGCAAAATGGTTTTCTGAGGAGGCCTTACAAATAGCTGAGAAAAGAAGAGAAGCAAAGAAAAGGAGAAAAGGAAAGATATACCCATCTGAGTGCAGAGTCACAAAGAAGAGCAAGGAGAGATAAGAAAGCCTTCCTAAATGAACAATGCAAAGAAATCGAGGAAAAGGATAATATGGGAAAGACTAGAGATCTATTCAAGAAAATTAGAGATACAAAGGGAACACTTCATGCAAAATTGGGCACAATAAAGGACAAAAACAGTATGGACCTAATAGAAGCAGAAGATATTAAGAAGAGATGGCAAGAATACATAGAAGAACTATACAAAAATATCTTAATGACCTGGATAACCATGATGCTGTGATCATTCACCAAGAGCCAGACATCCTGGAGTGTGAAGTCAAGTGTACCTTAGAAAGCATCACTACAAACAAAGCTAGTGGAGGTGATGAAATTCCAGGTGAGCTATTTCAAATCCTAATAGATGATGCTGTTACAGTGCTACACTCAATATGCCAGCAAATGTGAAAAACTCAGCAGTGGCCACAGAACTGAAAAGGTCAGTTTTTATTCCAATCTCCAAAAAGAGGCAATATTAAATGATGTTCAAACTACCACACAATTGCAATCATTTCACATGATAGCAAGGAAATGCTCAAAATCCTTCAAGTTAGGCTTCAACAGTATGTGAACTGAGAACTTCCAGATGTACAAGCTGGATTTAGAAATGACAGAGGAATCAGAGACTAAATTGCCAANGATGTTCAAACTACCACACAATTGCAATCATTTCACATGATAGCAAGGAAATGCTCAAAATCCTTCAAGTTAGGCTTCAACAGTATGTGAACTGAGAACTTCCAGATGTACAAGCTGGATTTAGAAATGACAGAGGAATCAGAGACTAAATTGCCAACATCTGTTCGATCATAGTAAGAGAATTCCAGAAAAGCATCTACTTCTGTTGCATTCATTATGCTAAATGTCAATCGTGTGGTTGTGTGGATCACAACAAACTAGAAAATTCTTCAAGGGGAATACCAGATGGGTATTACCAGGTAGGGATTACCAGGTGGGATTACCAGACCACCTTACCTGCCTCCTGATAAATTTGTATGCAGGAAACAACAGTTAGAACTGGATGTGGAATAAAGAACTCATTCAAAATTGAGATAGGAGTATATCAAGGCTGTATATTGTCACCATGCTTATTTAACTTACATGTAGTGGACATCACACAAAATGCCAGGTTGGATGAAGCACAAGCTGGAATCAGGATTGCAGGGAGAAATATCAATAACCTCAGATATGCACTTGACACCACCCTTATGGAAGAAAGCAAAGAAGAACTAAAGAGCCTCTTCATGAAGGTGAAATAGAAGAATGAAAAAGCTGGCTTAAAACTCAACTTTCAAAAAACTCAGATCATGCCATCTGGTCCCATCACTTCATGGCAAATAGGTGGGAAAAAAAAGGAAACAGTGACAGACTTTATTTTCCTGGGCTCCAAAATCACTGTGGACACTGACTGCAGCCATGAAATTAAAATATGCTTGCTCCTTGGAAGAAAAGCTATGACCAACCTAGACAGCATATTCGAAAGCAGAGACATTACTTTGCTGATAGAGGTTCATATAATCAAAGCTATGGTGTTTCCAGTAGTCATTACAGAGGCAAGAGTTGGACGATAAAAAAGGCTGAGCACTAAAGAATTGATGCTTTTGAATTGTGGTGTTTGAGAATACTCTTGAGAATCCCTTGGACTGCAGCAAATCAATGAAGTCAATCCTCAAGGAAATCAACCCTGAATATTCATTTAAAGGACTGATGCTGAAGCTGTAATACTTTGGCCACTTGATGCAAAGAGGTGACTCATTATTAAAGACTCTGATGCTGGGGAAAATTGAAGGCGGAAGAAGGGGATGATAGAGGATGAGATAGTTGGATGGCATCACCAACTCAATGTACCTGAGTTTGATCAAACTCTGGGAGATTGTGAAGGATAGGGAAGCCTGGCGTACTGCATGCAGCCCCTGCAGTTGCAAAAAGTTGGACACAACTTATCGACGGAACAATAACGGCCATGAAACTCCAACAAGGTTAACTTAGGTAAAAAGAGATTTCTAAGGAAGTGTTTCATTGAGATGAATTATACAGATTCAAAATCTTAGACCAATCAACATTAGAAAATCATCAGTTTCCAGATGTTTCAGTTCAGTTCCAGTTCAGTCGCTCAGTCGTGTCCGATTCTTTGCGACCCCATGAATCGCAGCACGCCAGGCCTCCCTGTCCATCACCAACTCTCGGAGTTCACTCAGACTCACGTCCATCGAGTCAGTGATGCCATCCAGCCATCTCATCCTCGGTCGTCCCCTTCTCCTCCTGCCCCTAATCCCTCCCAGCATCAGAGTCTTTTCCAGTGAGTCAACTCTTTGCATGAGGTGGCCAAAGCACTGGAGTTTCAGCTTTAGCATCATTCCTTCCAAAGAAATCCCAGGGCTGATCTCCTTCAGAATGGACTGGTTGAATCTCCTTGCAGTCCAAGGGACTCTCAAGAGTCTTCTCCAACACCAGATGTTTAGGCACTAGTCAAATATGTTTGTGGTATTCTGCCCATGAACAGAAAATCCTAAATGCAATGACTGAACGAACAAATTTGCTGGGGGTTGGGGTATACCCTTTCTATTCTATGTCTCCACTGGAAACTTTTAGTTCTTCCTAACAGAAAAAAATTACTATCAAAAGAGCATTAGTTCTGTATTTTCTGTTATAATGTGAATTAAACTTTTCCCTTTGTACTAAACTGTATATTAGTCTTAAAATGATTATACTTGACAGAATTCTTGAGAATGAGTCACAAAATGCAGGAGGAATATGTGGAAATAAATGATATAAATTAATGGCTTAGAGTCAAATATCATATAAATACAAAAATAGATAAAAGTTAAATAGTGTGTTAGTAGCTCAGTCATGTCTGACTCTTTGCAAATCCGTGGACTGTAGGCTCTTAGGCTCCTCTGTCCATGGGGTTCTCCAGGCAAGAAGATACACATGAAGGCTACTTATGTTTTTGCTGATGTTCCATTTTCCACTTACTTTAATAAGGTTTTGTCTTCCATTCTCAAGCTTTGCTTGTAACTAGTCTCTCAGAATCAGTTAAAAAACTAACCTACTTCAGAAGAGGCTGTGTTAATATAAGTGACATGTCAGTACATTTAATCTGCCCTCAGGGTATACAGAGGAACAATTTAATTTCCTGTGAGAATCCAGACAGAGTAACTAGTACTGTACATATTTTTTCTTCTACTGGTAAGTAATAAAGAAAGCTGACTGCCGAAGAATTGGTGCTTTTGAACTGTGGTGTTGGAGAAGACTCTTGAGAGTCCCTTGGACTGCAAGGAGATCCAACCAGTACATCCTAAAGGAGATCAGTCCTGAGTGTTCATTGGAAGGACTGGTGTTGAAGGCAAAACTCCAGTTCTTTGGCCACTTAATGTGAAGAGCTGACTCGTTTGAAAAGACCCTGATGCTGGGAGGGATTGGGGACAGGAGGAAAAGGGGACGACAGAGGATGAGATGGTTGGATGGCATCACCGACTCGATGGACGTGAGTTTGAGTGAACTCTGGGAGTTGGTGATGGACAGGGAGGCCTGGCATGCTGCGGTTCATGGGGTTGCAAAGAGTCAGACACGACTGAGCGACTGAACTGAAGTAATAAAGTATAAGCATCTTAGCACAAACTTAAAATTGAATTTCTAATTTCCCTGTACTGTAGCAGCTAATAAGGCATCACCTCCTATAGTCAAATTTTACAAATAGGCTAACCTGAAATATTAGGGTATGAATTACCTAGTAAGTATTTCTTATATTTGAGTGGGAGTAAAAGTTTAATTGTACCTATTTTCTATGGCCTTTCTTTTTATCATTGAGGTATATCATGTGTTTTAGATAAATGATCATGCTTGAATTAAAATAATGATGTCACTTTCCAATAAGCTGAACGTAATTATGGGACAGGGCATTTAGAGTCATGTTTGGCTTGAGAAGTTTGGTTTGAGATTTTTCACTTTGCTCTAGCTATTTTTTGGTTTGAAGTATTGGTTTATTTTCATGGTTAATTTTTCTGTGTTTACCAGGTGAAAGGCCCAATTCATAATGAAATATTTGTAAACAGTATCAGTTCAGTTCAGTCACTCAGTCGTGTCTGACTCTTTGCGACACCATGAATCGCAGCACGCCGGGCCTCCCTGTTCATCACCAACTCCCGGAGTTTACTCAAACTCATGTCCATTGAGTCGGTGATGCCATCCAGCCATCTCATCCTCTGTCGTCCCCTTCTCCTCCTGCCCCCAATCCCTCCCAGCATCAGGGTCTTTTCCAATGAATCAACTCTTGCATGAGGTGGCCAAAGTACTGGAGTTTCAGCTTTAGCATCAGTCCTTCCAATGAACACCCAGGACTGAACAGTATGCATAGTACCAAAAGTTTTACTAGGTGGCTGCCAAAAATTGCATGCAAAATAGTCAAAGATAAATTGAGCCTTTTGTAGGATATTTGTGGGCATGAAAGTGGTGGTTAATAAGCAAATGTGTCTCCATAAATGGTAACATTCTTTGCATTTACCCAGCTCCTTTTCTTCAAATAATCAGAGCATTTAACCTCTGCCTCCAATTTTCTGATATCTGTCATGTATTTTGAGTGGTCTTTACACAACTTAGATAAGAGAGTAATGTCCCAAATTTACTGTTTGTCAGACATCAACAGGAGCAACCAGCCTCAGGGTCTAGGGAGTTGCCAGGTATGGCACATAAATTGGTAAGTGGAATCAGGCTTTTTTCATTTAGAGACGTCACTCTTGGAGCTATGATCAAATAAGAAATGATAATATAAACATGGATGCGAGGGGTCAGTAAGAATGAGAGGCCTCCAGAAAATGGATCCCTAGAGAACAGATGCAGGCTGATCATAAAATCCAGATCTCGCCGGTGTGAGCACGAGTGCCCTTATCTACTTTCCTGGCAATTTTTCTTTGTCCCCAACTCCTAACAGAATGTTTCTTATAATGTTTCACATATGTGTGTATCAAGACTGTATGAATAGTTTCAAGAAACAAAATTCATACCGCAGCCAAATTCCCTAGAAACCATCAACCTATAAAAGAGCAACTGTTTGCAGCCAAAAGAAAATCCACCTAATTTCAAAATTAACTATTGTTCAATTGTCCATTTTCTCATTGTGCCACAGAGTAAATACTTCATGAAATGGAAACTATAGGTATTTTTTCCCACTTAATACTTAAGAAGACCAATCAAAACCTGGTGAGGGAATAGAAATGACTGAAGAGATATATTTTTTAAAAGATGCTTTGGAAGACACAAAGAGCTTAATTAAAAAAAAAAAAAAAGCCGTTAATAAGGCCTCCTGAAACCTCTGAGTAGAAAGCAATGAGTTCTTGCAAACTCATCACCTGAGATTTTAAAAAAAGGCCAAAGTAATTTATCAGGAGCGCACTAATAAGGCATGGTAAGATGAGGAGAAAACAGGCATTTCAGTCTCCGAGGCTGCTTTCCAACAGAGCTATGCTCTCTCCTGGGAGAACAGGAAAAAGCACCTGATGCTTGTTTTCCCAAACAGCTTTATTACACTTTTATGTACTTTTTTCATAATTGGAACTAAATATATTTTCTGCCAAGGACAACTCTGCTTAATATTAACCTTTGGGACATATATTTTTCAACTCTAGGGATACGGTTAATACAATGTTAAAAATTTTGTGCCAAAGGATCACAGAAATATAAAAGCCGAAGTGAATACCCACCCAGCCAAACTGAATATAAAAAGTCGTTGCTTGCCTTCTCTTGGAACAAGAAGTACACTACTGCCATGACCCAAAGTTCTCCTATTTTATTTGAATTTCTCTAGGTAATTCTGTATTTGATCCATGTTCACAATACAGATAGAAGGACTGGGAAAACAGGACTTAGTAACAGTAGGCCTATAAAAAGTGAAATTGCATTTTTTTTTGGTATTGTAGACTATATTTTCAACAATCATGTAGGAAATATTCTTTTTGATATAACAGCAGACATCTTTTAAAATTACTTTATATTCTTATGCTAATATAATTGCTTACATTCTGTTTTTAAGACACAAAACTATAAACAATTGAAATTTAAAATAGAATAATAAAATGGAACCTTAAATCTGAGGAATGTCTGAAATACCATTGGTGCTAGCCAAAGCTTATAAAACAGCAGAAAGGCTTCAACAGACTGATCTGCAAACACAGCAATGATTGAAAAGTTATGTGCACTTATCTTCTTTATCTACTGCCTGGGTCATAGCACTAGGGTCCAGTGGGACAAATATGGCCTGCCTGCCTCATACATTTTTTAATGAAGTATTATTGGAACACAGTCACATCCAGTTGGTTACATATTGTCCATGCCTGCATTCATCCTTGTAATAGCAGTGCTGAAGAGTCACAACACAGTGCACTGGTGCACAAAGCTGAAAAATTTTGCTATCTGAGCCTTTAAAGGAAAAGTCTGTCAACCCCAGCTCTAAAGCAACTGTTCTCAACAAGATAAACTGCAGATCAGCCCCCTGACCATCCAGTGATCAACTCCTCGCTCCAGTCATGAATGCCATAAATGCCCAGGTCCAGAGAATCTCATAAAATGGCTCAGAATGAAACTCGGAGCCCCTGTGGAGAATTCTTGCCATTACCATTAAGAACTTGGTACTGATGTGGGAGAAAGAACAGACCCAAGCAAACTAGAGAAAGATATAAAGAGCAGATGAGAGGATAAACAATGGAAGATAGAGTGTGTGTCTGTGTGTGTGTGTCTGTGTGTATTTGTGTGCATCTTGGCATTGCAAAATAGATATGATCAAAAGCCATGAGACATTCCCAAAAGGGATATTTCAAAATTTTTCTTGTTTTCACTGAAATGTCATTTACATCAGTAAAGTACATGAATCTCAAGCGCTTTACTAGGTTTTTAATGACATATTGTTTTACTCTTTGTCATTACTTTAGAGATTAACATATATCTCCAAATTATTTTTCTTAATTTGTACTTTTTCCAAAGTAAAATAAGGAACTTATATTTCAATGCCTTCCTTTTCTGCTATTATTATCATGTATTTTAATTTCATATATATTTACTCCTCAGAAAATATTATTATTGTTGTTTTAAACCAAAAGAGAAAAATCTATTTCTATGTACTCAAGTATTTAACATTTCAGAAATCTTTATTGCCTTTTGCATTACTAAACTTCCATCAGGAAAGGGTCCATTTCATTGCTACAAATAATGCTAGTCATTGTCATAATACTCATCTTATCTATCAGACCCCAATATTCAATGATTTTCCCCCTTCCTATCTAATAAGGACCAGATGCCTTAGCCAAACATTCATAGTGCTATAATTCCCAGTTTTATCAACTTTCCTTCCAACTCTATCTTATGTGAGCTCATTGAAATAAAATTATCCTGATCATAAAAATACATGTACCTGATAGGTTGACGAAGAAGGACTCATGACATGGCACCAAAAACCATTTTTATTTTTGTTTCCATTAATCTTTGAAATTTTCTTCCATGGTGGTTACCTTGGAAGAAAACCTAGGTAAGTCCTATCATCCTACAGTCGCTTTCACACATCCATAGAGCATAAATTTAAAAATATGACTATCAGGATAATATGCTAATCCAAAATCAATCTCAAGGCAAAGCTACATCTTCTGTGCCTCCTCCTTATGACCTGCAAGCTAACTGTATGCAGCATAAGAGTGGCATGAAGAATATTTACAGCAGACCTCTTCTCTCACTGGACAGTTTCATGGGTTCTACAAAGACTTCTGTTACTGGTTGACCTCATCTGCAAGATTCTTGACCGTTTTATTTATGACTGCCCTTAACCCCTTCAAAACTCAATCTCCATCTTCAGCTTTCCCTCTAGGTGACCCTATTGGACAAACTCTAAGATAGATTTTAATTATGCTCTGTGTCTGGTCCTTAGGAAGCACTCGGACATTCTTCACCTATACAAACTCTGAAAACACAATTATAACAGAGTAAGCACATTCCTCACACTGCCATCAGGGGACTGGGTGGCCTTCTTTGCCTTCAGTTTTCTTGGCAGGCATCAGCAAGTGATGTAATTCACTTCAGGAGACCAAGGACGCTCTCTTGAGTGTTCTACTAACAATCCTCACATTGTCTTGACCTGAAGGGAAAATAACCTTCCTTCCACTGTACAAATCTAGAGAATAGCAGTCAAACAGTTATATTTAAAGTCTTTGCACCAACCTCCCTACTCTTCATTTGTCTTCATGTGTATGAGATTCTTAGAGTGTGTAACAACTTTGGATTAAGTTTTTGTAACCTGTCTTTGAATCGGACTTGACTGTATCTATCCCTAATTTAAAACTTCAAACTGTATCTCATTATACACATTTGGCACTTGCTCATTATCAACACTCTTTCCAACCCTATCCTTTCTCAATCTGCATTGTATTCATACTTCTATGCTGCAACTTCAGTTCTGACTGCAGCAACAATATTTAGTAAAGAATCTTCCAAAATGGAAAACACCTGCAGTTTATAAATTTCTAATTGCTAAAGAATGTATTTAACTACTTTTCTAGAAACACCACAGCATGGAAGCGATTTTCATTACAAAATGTAAATTGTGTAAATTAGATGGATACAAGCTCTATTTGAATAAAATTTAGAATATTCACTGCTTCCACTGCTAAGTCACTTCTGAATCTGTGTGTCTGAATCTGTGCAACCCCACAGACGGCAGCCCACCAGGCTCCACCATCCCTGGGATTCTCCAGGCAAGAACACTGGAGTGGGTTGCTATTTCCTGCTCCAATGCATGAAAGTGAAAAGTGAAAGTGAAATCACTCAGTTGTATCCGAATCTTTTAGACCCCATGGACTGCAGCCCACCAGGCTCCTCCATTCATGGGATTTTCCAGGCAAGAGTACTGGAGTGGGGTGCCATCGTCTTCTCCAATATTCATTGCTAGCTATGTCCAAATACATTTAACACTTTTTTACTAGTGTAAACTCTGAAGATAGATTTAGAAATCTGTTTAACTTTTCTTTCTCTGAAGAAAATATGAATCAGGCAATCTTCATTAGGTTGCAGCTTAAATAAAGTATACAAGCAATTGTTTCTCTTTTTAGGTCTATCTGCATATTTTATATTGATATGTTTTCAATGTAGTGTAAATAGGGGGAAAAGTGTTTAGAGACAGAATGAACTGGATTAGAGTCTCAGTTCACTATTGAACAACTTTGTGTCCCTCAGTCAGTTCAGTTCAGTCGCTCAGTCGTGTCCGACTCTTTGCAACCCTATGAATCGCAGCACACCAGGCCTCCCTGTCCATCACCAACTCCCGGAGTTCACTCAGATTCACGTCCATCGAGTCAGTGATGCCATCCAGCCATCTCATCCTCTGTTGTCCCCTTTTCCTCCTGCCCCCAGTCCCTCTCAACATCAGAGTTTTTCCAATGAGTCAACTCTTTGCATAAGGTGGCCAAAGTACTGGAGTTTCAGCTTCAGCATCATTCCTTCTAAAGAAATCCCAAGGCTGATCTCCTTCAGAATGGACTGGTTGGATCTCCTTGCAGTCCAAGGGACTCTCAAGAGTCTTCTCCAATACCACAGTTCAAAACCATCAATTCTTCGGTGCTCAACTTTCTTCACAGTCCAACTCTCACATCCATACATGCCCACTGGAAAAACCATAGCCTTCACTAGACGGACCTTAGTCAGCAAAGTAATGTCTCTGCTTTTGAATATGCCATCTAGGTTGGTCATAACTTTTCTTCCAAAGAGTAAGCGTCTTTTAATTTCATGGCTGCAGTCACCATCTGCAGTGATTCTGGAGCTCAAAAAAATAAAGTGTGACACTGTTTCCACTGTTTCCCCATCTATTTCCCATGAAGTGATGGGACCGGATGCCACGATCTTCGTTTTCTGAATGTTGAGCTTTAAGCCAACTTTTTCGCTCTCCACTTTCACTTTCATCAAGAGGCTTTTTAGTTCCTCTTCACATTCTGCCATAAGGGTGGTGTCATCTGCATATCTGAGGTTATTGATATTTCTCCAGGCAATCTTGATTCCAGCTTGTGTTTCTTCCAGTCCAGTGTTTCTTCCATGATGTACTCTGTGTCCCTAGGTAAACTATTTAACCTCCTTGATTCTCAGTCACCCTGTTATAAAATAGTAATCAGCAAAACTCATCTCACAGTGATTTAGCGGTTAAATGACTATTGTTTAGTCGCTAAGTTGTATCTGACTCCTTTGTGACTCCAGGGACTGAAGTCCGCTAGGATTCTCTATCCATGAGATTTCGCAGGCAAAAATACTGGAGTGGGTTACCATTTCTTACTCCAGGGAATTTCCCCACCCGAGAGATGGAACCTGTGTCTTCTGCATTGCCAGGTGGATTCTTTACCACTGAGCCACCAGGAGAGCCTGATTAAATGATCAGCCTATGCAAAATGCTTTACAGGATCACTAGCAAAAGAAAGTGCTAAAAGTCACTTCACTTCTATTCTCTCTCTCTTTTTTTTTTAATCGTCTCTCCTGATTTTAACCATGCTACAGTAATTTTTACTTCATGGCAAATAGATGGGAAAACAATGAAAACAGTGACAGAATTTATTTTCTTGGGCTCCAAAATCACTGCAGATGCTGACTGCAGCTATGAAATTAACAGATGCTTGCTCCTTGGAAGAAAAGCTATCACCAACCTAGACAACATATTAAAAAGTAGAGGCATTACTTTGCTGACAAAGGTCCATATAGTCAAAGCTATGTTTTGTTCCAGGAGTCATGTATGGATATGAGAGTTGGACCATAAAGAAAGCTGAGCACTGAAGAATGATGCTTTTGAACTGTGGTGTTGAAGACTTTTGAGGGTCCCTTGGACTGCAAGGAGATCAAACCAGTCAATCCTAAAGGAAATCAGTCCTCAATATTTGGAATGACTGATGCTGAAGCTGCAACTCCAATGCTTTGGCCACCTGATGAAAAGAAATGACTCACTGGAAAAGACCGTGATCCTGGGAAAGACTGAAAGCAGGAGGAGAAGGGGACGACAGAGGACTGAGATGGTTGGATGGCATCATTGACCTGATAGACATGAGTTTGAGCAAGCTCTGGGAGTTGCTGGTGGACAGGCAAGCTTGGTGTGCTCCATTTCACAGGGTTGCAAAGAGTCAGACATGACTGAGTGACTGAACTAAACTGTCAGTAATTTTATGTATGACTTTTAAATCATTTGGGAGAAAGTAATTTGGGAAAAGGTAACATTTCGTTTAAATGCTTCCTCATTCTCCCTTGCCTAGACCATCTTAGGGCACACTGTTATCTATCTTAGTCTTCTCACCATCCACTGGGTATTTCCTATTTGTTAGGAGGCATTAGTTTCCTTTTCATTTCTCATCTCTGTAACTGATTTTTAAACTCATATGGAACACGAATTTAATCTCATATTTGCTTTTTCTATTCCCTAATATTCCATACAGCTCATTTTGAAAGAATAAAATTGTTGATTTTTAAAATTTATTGTCTCTTCTGGTGGATATTTAGGACTTTCAAGTTTGGTAAGGCAACATTTTAGTGTCCCTAGACATCAGTGAAGAGATGATGCTTGCTCTAGAAATTGTGAGAATTCTGACAACCACATAGTGATATAAACAGTAAGCAACTGGTGTAGTTATTTAAGATTAACTGTAACAGATGATCTTTACTGATTTGGAAAGACAAAAGGAATCTAC
Source organism: Oreotragus oreotragus (assembly GCA_006410675.1). Taxonomy (NCBI): domain Eukaryota; kingdom Metazoa; phylum Chordata; class Mammalia; order Artiodactyla; family Bovidae; genus Oreotragus; species Oreotragus oreotragus. Next base: position 29,803 of record SJYX01011194.1, read on the forward strand.
ATGGATTTAAAATAGGAGGACTAGCATTCAAAATCAAACTCATAAGGCTATCCTGTATATAAGATCAGTTAAAGGAAGGTAAAACTTGAATAGATAATCATTAACATGGACAAACTATAGCCTGGGGCCAAATCTGGCAACACGTTTTTGTAAGTAAGCTTTCATGGGAACACTGTCATGACCATTTATTTATGTAATGTCTATGGCTGCTTTTGTTCCTCAAGGGCATAGGTACAGAGAGGTCACAGGACTAACAAAGTCTGCAATATGTATTGTCTGTTCCTTCACAGAAAATGTTTGCTGGCCTCCATTCTAACATATTTTGAGATTTATAGGGGTACATTATTAAGATTGATCTTCAATATACAAGTGATAGTGATCTGGGATTCTCTAATTTTACTTTTTTGAGCAACACGTGCACACACAGGAAAATGTATTATCCTTGATTATTAATCACATTCTATTTCCTGATTCTATTGAGTGTAAGGCTCACCATTATAAAGAACTCTTCTTTTAAATACCTTTCATCTATTCATTTTCATTATTATCATCATCATGATACAAGCTAAACAATGAACATGAATTTAATATAACTCTAGATAAATGAGGTTTGGTTAAAATGGTGTAACAGTAATTAATGGTTAGATGCCACCCTAGATGAAAATACTCTGTAGTATTCTATAGCAGTTTATACTCTTTTCAACATTTTATCAGAGATATGAATGTAAACAAAAAGCATGTTTATCCAATTTGTGTATGACACAAAACTGTGGAGTTACTGTATTGAATGACAGAAACCGTATTCCAAGGCATGGCAAAAAGTTGGAAATATGGACCAAAGCAAACAAAGTGATATTTAACAGGGCTAAATATAAAGTTCTGTATTTGGATTTAAAAAACCAAAACACAATTGTACAAATACAGGATGGAGAACACATGGCTAAACAGCAATGAAAGGTGAGCGCTTTAGGATTATAGCTAACTGCAAGCTTAATTATAAACCAGCCTTTTGATGTGGATCTTAAAAATGTTCATATCATCTTAGCATGTGCTTTAGTATAATTATGTATCCTGTCCAGATGAAGAGGGTTAATTGTGCTGCATACTAAATATTGCATAAGCCATGTGGAATGATGCGTTCAGTTTAGGGAGTCATTCTGTAATAGGGACCTTGAAAAAAGCAATAGCTGTTTGATATTTTTTCCCCCACCATAGACATCAGATACCTGCTTGCTCAGACCTTTGAAGCTATGATGCCGGCATAAAACTAAGCTCTAATCAGAAGCACCTGCAGTTGAGTTTGGCTTGGGAGCCAGAAATGTAAAGCAGCAGGGAATACCTAGAATTCATTCTAGGAGGGATAAAATCAGGGGCTGTGGATCCCATTTCTTGAGGCATCACCAGTAAGTAATGTACTAGATGTCGTGAGCAGCAAAAGTCATGCTTTCTGTGAAGTTATGTCTTTCCCAGATCAATTCTTTGTGTGATTTCAAGGCTTGTTCCTGGCCATATACCTCACAGGCATTATGAGGGATGGTGATCCAGATCCCTTGTTTGGGCTATCTCAATTCTAAATTCCTCTATGCTCTATTTTCTGGCAGTTACTCTACAGACTGACAAATGTGTAGTCAGAAAAGTCATAGGGCCAGGGACAAAGCAACATTAATGGAGGGAGAACAGGAAGGGAAGTGGGTGGAATCTGTTCTGTGCTGTGCTGAGTCGCTCAATCATGTCTGACTCTTTGCGACCCTATGGACTATAGCCCGCCAGGGTCCTCTGTCCCTGGAATTCTGCAGACAAGCGTACTGCAGTGGGTTTCCGTGCCCTCCTCCAGGGGAATCTTCTGACCCAAGGATCGAACCCATGTCTCCCCTGTCTCCTGCACTGTAGGCAGATTCTTTACCACTGAGCCACCTAGGAAGCCCTAAGTGCTTAATAGTGAGTCCTTATTTTATAAGGAGAAATTCAGGTTTTTAATGCCCTTGCTAATAAAATCTCTCACAGACAAAAGGAAAAGAAACTGTGTGGCACATGCCATAAAAATAACAGCATAATTGGAAACTTAAAAAAAGAAAAATGCAGTGTAGAAGCAGCAGCAGTTATGTTGCCACCTGCAGTGTGATATGCTGCTGAGACTGACAGGGTACAAGTGACAAAGTGGCCAAGAGGCCAGGCTTTAATTGTTTCCATTTTACTCAGGCACATTCTATATGTTGTCTTTATTAATTATGGCCTATTACTGCAGTCTTATGCCTAGTATTCCTTCCATTTGTACTTACTGATTTATGAGTGCCAAAGTGGTCTTGATGTTGTTATGAAGTACAGCATAGTGAAAGTCACAGCACAGTAAGTATACAGCTACTATTAGTTCTCATGCTCAACTTTATATTTTTGCCACTGACATTTTTTTACTTGCTTGCCCAAAGAAGATGGAAAAATTAATAAGCTTTGGATAAAGTAGGTTTATCTTATGAAAATTTATGTTCCCTGTACTCCAAAAACTATAAGACACTGATGAAAATAACTGAAGATGACACAGATGGAAAGATATACCATGTTCTTATATTAGAAGAATCATTATTGTTAAAATCAACACACTACAAAGGAAATCTACAGGTTCAATGCAATCCCTATCAAAATACACACGGCATTTTTCATAAAACTAGAACAAATAACTTTAAATTTTGTATGGGAACACAAAGGATCATGAATAGCCAAAACAATCTAGAGAAAGGAGAACAGAGCTCGAAGAATCACATTTCCTGAGTTCATACTATAATACAAAGCTACAGCAATGAAAGCAGTATGATACTAGCACAAAAACAGACACACAGATCAATGGAACAGGATCGAGGGCCCAGAAAGAAACAGATGGACTTATGGTTAATTACTCTATGACAAAGGAGTCAGAAATATACAATGGAGAAAAGACAGTCTCTCCAACAAGTGGTGCTGGGAAAACTAGATAGTTACATGTATAAGAATGAAATTAGTACATTCTCTAACATTGTATACTAAAAGAAATTCAAAATGATGAAAAACATGAATGTAAAACCAGATTCAATAAAATTCCTTGAAGAACACATAGGCAGAACATTCTGACATAAATTGAAGCAATATTTTTTTGGATCTGTCTACTGAAGCAAAGAAAATAAAAGCAAAAATAAACAAATGGGACCTGATTAAACTTAAAAGCTTTTTGTACAGCAAAGGAAACCACAAACTAAACTAAAAGACAACCCTCAGAATGGGACAAAATATTTGCAAAGCAACCAATAAGGTATTACTCTCCAAAATATACAAACAGCTCCTGCAGCTCAATATCAAAAAACAAACAAGAATCAAAATTTTAAAAATTAAAAGACACTTGCTCCTTGGAAGAAAAACTATGACCAACACAGACAGCATATTAAAACGCAGAGACATTACTCTGTCAACAAAAGTCTGTCTAGTCAAAGCTATGGTTTTTCCAGTAGTCATGTACAGACCTGAGAGTTCAACCATAATGAAAGCTGAGCACTGAAAAATTGATGCTTTTGAACTGTGGTGTTGGAGGAGACTCTTGAGAGTCCCTTAGACTGCAAGGAGATCAAACCAGTCAATCCTAAAGGAAATCAATCCTGAATATTCATTGGAAGGACTGATGCTGAAGCTGAAGCTCCAATACTTTGGCCACCTGATGCAAAGGGCTGACTCGCTAGAAAATAACCTGATCCTGGGAAAGATTGAAGGCAGGAGAAGAAAGAGATGACAGAGGATGACATGGTTGGATCACATCACCAACTTGATGGACATGACTTTGAGCAAGCTTTGGGAGTTGGTGATGGAGAGTGAAGCCTGGCATGCTGAATTCCATGAGGTCTCAAAGAGTTGGACATGACTGAGCAACTGAACTGATTTAAATTTACTAAAAAAATGGGTGGAGGACCAAAAGAGACACTTCTCCAAATAAGACACACAGATGGTCAACAAACATATGAAAAGATGCTCAACATTACTCATCATCAGGGAAATGCGAACCAAAACCACAATGAACTATCACCTCACACCCATCAGAATAGCTATCACTGAACTGAACTGAACTGAACCACAAAACAAAGCTATAATCAATAAATGCTAGAGAGGGTGTGGAGAAAAGGGAACACTCTTACACTGTTGGTGGGAATATAAATTGATAAGCCACTATGGAAAACAGTATGGAGGTTCTTTAAAAGCTAAAAACAGAACTTTTATATGACCCAGCAATCCCATTACTGGGCATATAACCCATATAAGCAATAATTCAAAAAGACACATGCACACCAGTGTTCACTGCAACACTATTTACGATATCCAGGACACAGAAGCAACCTAAATGTCCATCAACAGTGGAATGGATGAAAAAGATGTGGTACATATACACAATGTAATATTACTCAGCCAGGAAAAAAAGGGAACAAAATTGGTCATTTGCAGAAATAGGGATGGACCTAGAGACTGTCACATAGAGGGAAATAAGTCAGAAAGAGAAAAACAAAAGTTCATTTTCAGTTCAGTCGCTCAGTCGTGTCCAACTCTTTGCAACCCCATGAATCGCAGCATGCCAAGCCTCCCTGTCCATCACCAACTCCCGGAGTTCACTCAAACTCATGTCCATAGAGTCAGTGATGCCATCCAGCCATCTCATCCTCTGTCGTCCCCTTCTCCTCCTGCCCCCAATCCCTCCCAGCATCAGGGCCTTTGCCAATGAGTCAATTCTACGCATAAGGTGGCCAAAGTACTGGAGTTTCAGCTTTAGCATCATTCCTTCCAAAGAACACCCAGGACTGATCTCCTTTAGAATGGACTAGTTGGATCTCCTTGCAGTCCAAGGGATTCTCCAGAGTCTTTTCCAACACCACAGTTCAAAAGCATCAATTCTTCAGCGCTCAGTCATCTTCACAGTCCAACTCACATCCATACATGACCACTGGAAAAACCATAGCCTTGACTAGATGGACCTTTGTAGCAAAGTAATGTCTCTGCTTTTGAATATGCTATCTAGGTTGGTCATAACTTTCCTTCCAAGGAGTAAGCGTTTTTTCATTTCATGGCTGCAGTCATCAACTGCAGTGATTTTGGAGCTCAAAAATATAAAAGTCTGACACTGTTTCCACTGTTTCCCCATCTATTTCCCATGAAGTGCTGGGACCAGATGCCATGATCTTCGTTTTCTGAATGTTGAGCTTTAAGCCAACTTTTTCACTCCCCGCTTTCACTTTCATCAAGAGCCTTTTTAGTTCCTTTTCACTTTCTGCCATAAGGGAGGGTGGTGTCATCTGCATATCTGAGGTTATTGTTATTTCATCTGGCAATCTTGATTCCAGCTTGTGCTTCTTTTAGCCCAGTGTTTATCATGATGTACTCTGCATGTAAGTTAAATAAGCAGGGTGACAATATACAGCCTTGACGTACTCCTTTTCCTATTTGGAACGGGTCTGTTGTTCCATGCCAAGGGAAAAGAGAGGGTTGTGAAGAATTGGGAGATTGGGATTGACATATATACAATATTGATACCATGTATAAAAGAGATAATAAAGGAGATCATACTGTTTAAAACAGGGAATTCTACTCATTGCTCTGCGGTGATCTAAATGGGAAAGAAATCCAAAAATGAGGGGATATATGTATAGTAGAGCTGATTCACTGTGCTGGACAGCAGAAACTAACACAACATGGTAAAGCAACTGTATTCCAACAAAAACTAATTTAAAAATAATAAGGAAAAAACAGCCTATTGAATGGGAGAAATAATTTGCAAATCACCGACTAATAAGGGGATAACACACATCAAAAAAAAAAAAAAACCCACAATAGTCTAATTAAAAATGAGTAGAAGTGAATAAACATTCTTCCAAAGAGGAAATGCAGATGGCCAACAGGCACATAAAAAGATGCTCAACAGTACTAATCAGCAGAGAAATGTAAACCAAAACCACTATGAGATATCATCTTACACACATCAGAATGGTTATCATCAAAAAGACCACAAATAACAAATGTTGGCAAGGATGCGGAGGAAAGAGAATCCTTGTACACCATTGGTGGGAATATAAATTGGTACAGCTATTATGGATGACAGTATGGAAGCTTCCCAAAAAACTATAAATAAAACTACTATATGAACCAGTAATCCCACCCCTGAGCATGTATCCAGAAAAGATGAAAACACCAATTCAAAAGGATACATGCACCCCAATGTTCACAGAAGTATTATTTACAATTGCTAAGATATGGAAACAACTTAAGTGTCCATCAACAGATGATAGGATACACACACACACTGAAATACTACTCAGCCATAAAAAGGAACACAATTCTACCAATTGGAGCAACACAGGTAACCGTGGAGAGCATTGTACTAAGGGAAGTATTTTAGATGGGAAAGACAAAAACAGTGATATCACTCGTATGTGTAGAATCTAAAAAATACAACAAAGTAGTTTATAACGAACAAAATGCAGTCTTGCAGATTTAGAGAACAAATTAGTGGTTACCCGTGTGGGGAAGAGGCAGTGGAGGAGTTGGGTAGCAGGAGGTACAAACTATTGGATATAAAATAGACTCAGAGATACACTGTACAACACAGGGAATACAACCAATATTCTGTAATAACTAAATGAAAAAAGTAACCTTTAAAAATTGTATAAAATTTTTAAAATAAATAAAATTTATTTTCCCATTTTACTACCTCATCTCTAAACCCCACTCCACTTCACTGTCATCCCATTTAGAAAATCACTTCCCTACTTTCCTCAGTTTCTATGCAAATATTCAACCTGGCATCATGAAGAAGACTTTTTTATATAAACATAACTTCATAAAGCTTATCTCATAAAGAAAGACTCAAAAGTCAAACATTTTTGGAAATAGTAAGGGTGTGAGAAAAAAACAAAATCCTTGGTGCCTATCAGCAACTTAATGCTAAGTCAACCATAAGTTTTTCTTTCTAGGACTGGCCCAACATACACAATCTTTTTCAAACAATTCCTATGAAAATAATTACTGAGAAGAGATGAAAAAGTTCACTTAACTTTCAAGTATGCAATATGTTTCTAGGATTACTTCAACAGAATGGAATTGCTTCTATTTTTTAAAAAATGGGCAATAATATTTCTAAAATAAGATTAACATGTGTATATAAATATATTATCCATACGAATTACATTTTTTTAAAAAACTGAATCTCTTCAGAAAACAGAATCAGGTGAGAACTCAAACTATATTTATTATAGAAAAACAATATTTTAGGGATATCATTACTTTTTCATAGATGTAGTTTATTAGTTTTCCATAAGTTCACACATTAGACAGTGGAATTAAACATATAAGACAGCATTTTTTAAAAGATACCACTGCTTTCTAAATTACTTTCTATATATACTATGATACTAATATTCTAATTAGGGGCTTCCATGATAGCTCAGTTGGTAAAGAATTTTCCTGCAATGCAGCAGACCCTGGGAATTGTTCATTAACTTTAATAAATATTCCACACAGTGAAAAATTTTAATAATAGGAGAAACTGTTTTAATATAACTGTTATTGTCAAGTTAATCTGAAAAAAATATTAAGAGTCAGGAAATGTTTAAAAAAATGAAAGAGTCTACCTCAAGAAGTATTTAAAATATGAAATAATTCTTTACATAAAATGAAGTTTAAAATCTTATGAATTTAAAGGAATATTCAATTTTACTTATAATTATATGAACTAAATCAAATACCTTACAATTATACAGAGGAAGTGAGAAATAGAATTAAGGGACTATATCTGATAGAGTGCCTGATAAAATATGGATGGAGGTTCATGACACTGTACAGGAGACAGGGATCAAGACCATTGCCAAGAAAAATAAATGCAGAAAAGCTGTCTGATGAGGGCTTACAAATAGCTGAGAAAAGAAGAGAAGCAAAAAACAAAGGAGCAAAGGAAAGATATACCCATTTGAGTGCAGAGTTCCAAAGAAGAGTAAGGAGAGGTAAGAAAGTCATCCTCAGTGATCAGTGCAAAGAAACAGAGGAAAACAATTGAAGGGGAAAGACTAGAGATCTCTTCAAGAAAATTAGAGATACCAAGGGAACATTTCATGCAAAGATGGTGGTGTTGGAGAAGACTCTTGAAAGTCCCTTGGACTGCAAGGAGATCCAACCAGTCTATCCTAATGGAGATCAGTCCTGAGTGTACCTTGGAAGGACTGATGTTGAAGCTGAAACTCCAATTCTTTGGCCACCTAATGAGAAGGGCTGACTCATTGGAAAAGAGCCTGATGTTGGGAAAGATTGAAGGCAAGAGGAGAAGGGGGCTACAGAGGATGAGATGGTTGTATGGCATCCATGACTCAAGGGACATGAGTTTGGGTAAACTCCGGGAGTTGGTCATGGACAGGGAGGCCTGGTTTGCTGCAGTCCATGGGGTCGTAAAGAGTCAGACATGACTGAGCAACTGAACTGATACAAATATTATTTTCAAACACAAATTTGAAATGAAATAAGATACCATTTTTCACCTACTGGATTGATAAAATGGATGTAGGAAAATTGATTTTTTAACTCTGGAGAGAAATTTGGTAATGCGTGCATGCTCAGTCACTTTAGTCAATTCTGACTCTTTGCAACCTTATGGACTGTAGCCTGCCAGACACGTCTATCCACAGGATTCTTGGGTCAATTGAAATGAAATAAGATACCATTTTTCACCTACTGGATTGATAAAATGGATGTAGGAAAATTGATTTTTTAACTCTGGAGAGAAATTTGGTAATGCGTGCATGCTCAGTCACTTTAGTCAATTCTGACTCTTTGCAACCTTATGGACTGTAGCCTGCCAGACACGTCTATCCACAGGATTCTTGGGTCAAGAATACTGGAGTGAGTAGCCATTTCCTCCTCCAAGGGATCTTCCTGATCCCTGGATTGAATCCACATCTGCAGCTCCTGCACTGCAGGAGGATTCTTTACTGCTGAGCCATTGGGGAAGCCCAATTGGCAATACGTATTTAAATTTAAAACATACATGTCCTTGGACCTAACAGTTCCATAGTCTGAAATCTATGCTGTACCTACAGTTATAGAAAAATGCCAAGAATTTATACAAAAATTATTATGTAAACTGCTTATAATGGGGAAGACAAGACAATGGTAAGAACAAAAACTTAAATAATCATCAATGTTGGACAAATGTTATCCATTTCTAATAACATGATGAGACAGCCTGTATGTACAGATAGAGGACATCTCCAAGTTATATTTGCAATAAAATCAGTGCTCAATTATATAAATAAAAGAGGTATAGATATCCACATATATAGATGTACATATGAACATGCACATATGCTCAAGCTAGTGAGCAGACAATAATGTTCTGCAAGGAAACAAAAGAACATTTCCACCATGGGAAGTAGGATTATAGATCTAAAAGAAATATATTTCCATTTTGTAACTTTTTATAGTGATGTACATATATTTACCTGTGCATATATTACATTTTTTATTAGCAGTATTAGGTTTACAGAGAAATTGAACAGGAAATTCAGAGTTCTCAAATCCTACTACCTATACCCACCCTGCTCCAAGTTCCTCCTATTATTAAAATTTTGTTTTAATGTGGTACATATATTACAATTGATAAACCACTATTGATACATTATCATTAACTAAAGCCTATAGTTTGCAATAGGGTTCACTTTTCACATTGTACAGTTCTCTGGATTTGACAAATGCATAATGTTGTATAGCCACCATTATAGTATCATACAGAATAGTTTAAATTCAAACAACTACTGATATTTTTACTGTCTATATAGTTTGGCTTTTCCAAAATGTCATGCAGTTGGAATCATACAGTATATATTAATAGCATTTTCAGGTTGACTTTCTTCACTTAGTAATATGTATTTAAGTTTCCTTCATGCCTTTTGGTGGCTTGATAGCCCATTTATTTTTATTGCTGAGAATTACTTTATCATATGGATGTTTGTTTATTCATTCATCTTTTGAAGACATTTTGTTTGCTTTGGCAGCAATTATGCATAAAGCTGATAAAATGAATCATGTGCAATTTTTTTATGTGGTCATGAGTTTTCATCTCATTTGGTTGTATTGTACAGTGTGCCTACGTTAGCTTTATAAGAAATTGCCAGGCTGTCTTCCAAAATGGCTCTATAATTTCACCTGAGCAACAAATCAGAACTCCTGTTGTTCCACATTCTTGCCAGAAGTTGATATTGAACGTGTTCTGGATTTCATCCATTCTAAAACACATGTACTGATATCTCAATGTTTTATATGCAATTCCTTAACAATATATGATGTTGAACATCTTTTCATATGCTGATTTACCATTTCTTGTAATAAGGGTGACAGTGATGACTTCCAAGCCTTTTCTGTATTAGACCAGAAAACTGAATTCCATATATTTTATTCACTAAAGGCTGTGGGATGGCTGGATGGCATCACGGACTCGATGGATGTGAGTCTGAGTGAACTCCGGGAGATGGTGATGGACAGGGAGGCCTGGCGTGCTGCGATTCATGGGGTCGCAAAGAGTCGGACACGACTGAGCGACTGAACTGAACTGAACTGAAAGGCTGTGGGTATATAATATTCATAAAGTTAAAGAAGATTGCTCTCTCTCATCTCTTCCTTGCCTTGCTTTCCTTTTTCCCCCTTGCCTTTCTGAAAATTAAGTTCTAAAAACCATTAGTGGGACAGTACAAGTCAGGCTCAAAACGACATCCTCATGGAAGGGTGGTCTGATGTCGGGTGTCGTCAGAGTGGGATGAGAGCATATGTTCCAGTTCCAGGACATTGAAAATGGCAAACAGGCTAGTATGGGAAGTCAGCTTGAGTAGGATGATCAAAGTCCACATCAGTAATATTGGAAAACATAGAAATCATGAGCCAATGGTAGTTTATAACAAGACCCCAGTATCAATATTTCTGACAATGATAGATCACCTGAATCTAATCATGAGGTCACATCAGAAAGACTCAAACTGAAGAACATTCTATAAAATCGCCTCTAGCCTCCAAAAGTATCAAGGTCATGAAAATCAAGGAAAGACTCTGGAACTATTTGAGACTGAACAAGTTTAGAGACAAAATGCCTAAATGCAACTTATAATGCTGACCTGAATCCTTTCCTATAAAAGCATTATTGGAGAAACCGGTAAAACCTGAGTGGAGTCCGTGGATGCATTCATAGTAATACAATGATGATTTTTTTTTTTTTTTGGTGGTTGTGGTTATGTAGGGGTCAGACCTTGTATTTAGTAAATAACCAAGTGTTTGAGTGTAGATTGTGTTCACAGCTTACTCTCAAAAGCAAGGGAGGAAAAAAACAGTATTTTGCATTGGGTTTGTTTATCTGCTTATTTCAAAATTTAATAAAAAAGATAATTACAGCAAAGGATGAAAAATACAAAATTAACTGCTTATGACATCTAAATGAACTGTTTCTTCACAACTTAGGTCTAAATCTTGCATCTGTTTTATTGGTTTCAGTGAGCTTGTTTTTTCACTTTTTTAAATTTATTTTTTAATTGAAGGATAATTGCTTTTAAGAATTTTGTTGTTTTCTGTCATACCTCAACATGAATCAGCCATAGGTATACATATATCCCCGCCCTTTTGAATCTCTCTCCTATCTCCCTCCCCATCCCACCTCTCTAGGTTGTTACAGAGTCCCTGTTTGAGTTTCCTGAAACATACAGCAAATCCCATTGGCTATTTATTTTACATATGGTAATCTAAGTTTCCACATTACTCTCTCCAAACATCTAACCCTCTCCTCTTCTCTCCCCATGTCCATAAGTCTATTCTCTCTGTCTCTTTCTCCAGTGCTGCCCTGTGAATAAATTCTTCTGTACCATTCTTCTAGATTCCATATACATGTGCTAGGATACAATATTTATCTTTCTCTTTCTGACTTAACATTACTCTGCATAAGAGGCTCTAGGTTCATCCACCTCATTCAGTTCAGTTCAGACAGTCTTATCCGACTCTTTGTGACCCCATGGACAGCAGCACACAAGGCCTCCCTGTCCATCACCAACTCCCGGAGTTCACCCAAACTCAAGTCCATTGAGTCAGTGACGCCATCCAGCCATCTCATCCTCTGTTGTCCCCTTCTCCTCCTGCCTTTAATCTTTCCCAGCATCAGGGTTAAAAAAAAGAAAACTTTATTGAACAAAGTTATCTAGAAATAATGTTTTAGTAAGGAGAGGAAAGTTTAAATAGATTTAACTGCTCTTGTAGTGTGGAAACATGAAGCATTTTCGGGAACCTGCTCTTCTGTGCCCTACGCAGTCCATGGTTTCCACACACAGGCCACAACAGATTCAACAGCTGAATGGGCATATTTCTAAATTTGGGGGTAGTCTGAGTCTGTGCCATCCACAAAGGAAAAATTGTAAGTTTCCCAAATCTATCAGTGGATCTAGACTCCTCAAGACTGTCATGAGACACAGTCTCTGCTTCTTACATCCTCTCCAGAGAGGATCTCAGGATGCAATAGATGAGATCCTCATCTATTGCTCTCAGGCCCATCTCTGGAATAGGTGCACAAGGTGAAGAAAATATAGATGAATGCATGACACTATCTGGTAATTATGGATTTCTCTCCCATTTTAATCTCTCTTTAGTCTTGAGTTGATTTAGGAGAAGAATGAAAAGAAAACACTTATTGCCTCTCCATCTAGAACTGTCAGTTTGCTTTGTCTGAATATTGAGGAAACACCTTATATGGGTTCAGTGGCTCTATGCTTATCAAAGTTTCTCTTGAAGTTTTTGGATGATGTGCTCTTTCTTTGGTGCTTAAATAAAGATGTGGGCTGTACACTGTTTATATAGGGTGGTCACAGAGAAATGATGAGTGAGGCAATTTTTGAATGCTGGAGTTTGTACAGTTACATAAGGTGAAAAATATACACTTTAAAGGAGTAGAGGTTAACATAATCTTATTGTCACAATTCAACTTTTTTTGTATTTCCATTAAAAAAAAATTACTTTGTGAGGCAAAAAGGGCAAACTCTGAGAATTACTTGAACCTCATTACTTCAGATCCTACTACAGAGAAACATGTATTCCCAAAAATGAAATGTTGGGAACCAACGAACATCTGAATCTAGGAAAATTAATAGAAAATAAAATCACAGAAACTCACATGACTATCATAAATGACAAATAATGAACACTTATTTCATACTAAAGGCACTACTAATATACAAATATCCTATTAACACTTAAGAGAAACTCTTAACATTTAGCAGTCAGAGAAAGAAATCCATTTAACTCAATACTAGCGTTTTAAAAAACAAACAGACTAAGACACGTGGCAGAGTTTTCAATGAGCAAAATGAAACTAGATATAATAATAAGCAGCTCCATACAAAGACTGTGGTTCCTACTTTTAAAATACTTTTAAAAAAGTATGATAACTTACTTCCTTAAAAATATAAGCATATCACAAAAACTAAAGCATAAATATATATGTATATGTATATAAATCCAGGCCCTGGTACCGCTGAGAAATTTTCATAAACTCTGATATAATTTCAACAGCCACAGATTGAATAACACACACCCACACATGACATGTCCAGACAAAACGCCAGAGTCACTGCACAGTTCAGCATAAAGCTAAGAGTATGGAAAGAGAACAAGGACGGGCACTTGTCATGTAAATAATGCACATTATATACTAGTTGTGCCTGTGCAAACCTTGGAATTTTTAAAAATTTAGAATTTCATTGTCCCAGGAAATACTACACATGGATCAACAATGGAGCTGTCATGTATGTTTAAGTAAGCAAGTAAAAAGCTAAACAAAAGGATAATACATTTTAATTAATGACATGATTAATATTTTGTACTTCTATCAGAAGATTAATCTGTAATCATTATACCCTGTAGATTTTGAAACTTAATTTTTTATTAGAGGTTAACTAATGCTGGTTCTTGAATAATCTAAAAAATTGTAATTATTTCCTCAAATCTAGATCACTATGTATAGTTCTAAGCAGTTAAATGACATATTCTGATCAGTATTCTGAAATTGCTTTGGTACAAAATGGAGAATACAGCAAAACAGGCAGCACCAGCACAGTATGATCACATCACAGCAGGTCCAAAGGCTCCTCAGAGATAACAGAACGTAAGTTAAAAATACCTATAAACAAGCGCAACTCTCCTGACAATTCTATTACATCATTAAAAAGAGAAATAAAATCTACATTCAGTAAATCATACTTGAGGCCCAATTTTCATGCTCCATTTAATTATCCCTCAATGATAGTGTAAAAAAAATGTTTATTATTATTGCAGTACCATGTCTAATTCATAGTTCAGGATGCTTTTAATGACAAGGCCAATGGTTAGAGTGGTACATGTGAATGCTCAGTCCACTGATAGTATTTTAACACAGGTTTTAGTTTATTTTTTTTTTTTACCGCTTTATTGAGGTATAATTGATGTAAAACAAATTGTACATACTTAAGATGCACAATTTGATTTACAGTCTTTTAAATAGCATGAAAAGTGCCTGGCAACTAGAAAATTAAAAAATTTAATTGAAATGTATTGTTTTAAAATAGTACATTGTAATTTCTTGTGAGACACAGGTATGGATTTATAAAAAGGTGGGAGGAAAGGAAAGAAATTTAATTCTAAGTACCAAATTTATTCAGAAGGTTTAGAAACGCCAAAATTGACAGCCAGTTTTCTTGATTTTCTTCTTGAAGAGCTTGGTGCCGACTTCTGGTGAGGCATACTATGGCCTGGGGAGGCAGCTGCAACTTGAAAAGAAGATGCAGGTTGAGGGATCTGAGAAGATGGTAAGGAAGCTGATGAAGTCTCCTGTGGAATTCCTTTGGTGACATCAGAAGATGCTGACTGGCTAGTGTGAAGTGAGGTGACTTGATAACTCTGGGCCTCCTTATTCTCAAAGTTCTTTTTGTTTGCAACTCTTTTTTTAGTTACCTTTGAGGAATAAAAGAATAATTAATTAACAATGTAGGCAAAAAAAACTAGTGTCAGAAAATACCATAAATCATGCTGCTAATGCTTGTCAAGCACTGCTGACGTGTGACTTTCACTTACAATCTCCAAACCAGACTTTAGAAATTCAAGGAATCTAGTTATGAATAAGATATTTTAAATTTATCCATAATTTCAGCATAAAGAAAATTTATGTTCCTGATTTTAAATCATTGTTTTAGAAAAGGATATTATTACTTGTTATAATTATTTATTAGAAGACAAACTCAGGCAGCAGGAATTAAGTTAGACGGTTCACCAGTGGTCAAAATATATTCTCAGTACCCACTCCAGTACTGATCAGGCTTCTACTTGGCACTGAGTATGAAATCACTGAATAAATAAAATTTTATCAATAGGTTTTGAACAGTAAAAAAATTCTCTTAAAAATATAACAATTCTCTTCTAGGTCTCACCTGCAGAGGTATGAACTGATTGTGCACACCAGCTGGCATTCCCCCAGCCATGGGCATGGTCCCAGCATACGATGTATGATGGAAGGGCTTCCCAGGAACTGGCATTGGTGGTCCCCATGGCACTGAGCCAAAGAGATGAGATGATGAAGGCATGATATTAGCTATTAAAAATCATGGAAAAGCTATTTTAGTAAAATGGCATCATTAAAGCCCTGAAATTTAAGACTTCCCTTTGCTACTTTTCCTTTTAGCTTATTTCACTTTGGCAAAGAGCATACACTTAAGTTCTGTTTAACCTTGCTTTCAACATTCAAAGTCCTCTTAAGGAATATGAAACACCTACATTCAGCTTATCATTATGCTGTCTGGCCTATGAAGGCCAATAGTACCTTATATTGATACAAGCCTTAGGAAGATTTGTAATACCATTTTAAAAAAATAATAGGGTCATTAATCTGTCCCTTGGGGGAGAAAAGCCAGGGCAGAAAGAGAGAAATCTTAAGCATCTCACCTGCCCCCAGTGCTAAGTTACTTCCATAGTGATCCCAGCCTACAAAACAAAAAACAAAAAAACACAGAAACGCTCAAGTCTTGAAATCTGATCACTTTCATATGATATACACAATCTTTCTTTTCCCTATTCTAACATTTGTAATTTAAGAATTCCCTATTCTAACATTTGTAATTCACAGCTTGTTTCTTGCTCAAAGTGCACTGAATCAGTGGTTCCCAAAACTGATTTGTTTATCTGAATCACATGGAAGCTTGTGAAATACAGATTCCTGGGGAAAGCTCCAGACCTACTAATCAGACTCTGAGGGCCCAGGAATCTGCATTGTTAATAAGCTCCACAAGTGATCCTTACACAGTCAGCACCAGTGCAGTATTTTTGAACTACTGCATTGAACAATAACAACCAAGCCTCTGGCACACTGCCACCAAAGAAAGTCTGTACTGTGCTCAATGTTTCTTTTTAGAGAGAAAAAAGCAGACAGAAGTTAAGACTATAATAGCTCAACTAAAACTCAGCTACATTTGAGAGAGGCTTGTGAGTATACCTTTAGATAACCTATATGTACTAATTACTTAAAACTAATTTATATAGAGTTGCTGGATTTTTTTGATGTGGGTAATTTTTAAAATTTTTAATGAATTCATTATAATATTTGCTTCTGTTTTTGTTTTTGGTTTTTTGGGCCATCAGGCATACGGGATCCTAGCTTGCCAACCAGGTATTGAACCTGCATTGGAAGGTGAAGTGTTAACCAATGGACCGCCAGGGAAATCCCCTGGATTCATTTTTGAAAGTGAAAAAACAATCAAAATGGATTTTCTACGTTATAGTGGACTTACTACCTTGAGTTATATGAAAACATCAGATTTATTGTGTCATAAAAATTTTATGACTAACCATTGTTTATACAGGCAAAGGAATGCCAGTGTAGTATAGTAACAAAATTGTGGGTTTTGTTATCAGATAGATTTGCTTTTGAATGCTACTACTGCTACTTAGTAAGTTATGGCCTTAGACAAATTGCATTTTTTAAACAAATCAAAGTAAAAATAATTATACACATACATATTGTAATAAAAGGGGTTTTCAACAAAATATAGCAGTCATCTGGTCCATCTCAGGTTTAACTGTTTTAGCTATTTATTTGCACACTGTTCAATAATTTGCTTATACTACTAGCTGATTTTTCAACTTTAGGCATTTTTAGACTAAAACTACTATGATAGATCAAAATTCAGTTCTTTTATACCACCCTTCATTACTTGCCCTGTCCTCCCAATATATTATAATATTCATTTAAAAAATACAGTGTTTGTGGTATGTCATTATATAAATATTATCACTTCAAAGCCAAGTAGGGTACTCTGATTATTTTTTGTTCCTTATAAAACTTAAAAAACTCTTTTAAGAGTAATTACCTTTTAAAAGCACCTTAGTCTTCTATATACTTATCCTTCATGTTTTTTCCCAAATGCTGCCCATCTATCAGATCATTATCTCACCTGCCAAGACCTTCCTCTGCCCTCTCAATTGAGACCAGTTACTTTCTACACCTGCTGAGCAGCTGGCATTCTGGAATTTCCATTCATCGCGTAAGTATATTAGGTATCATGCAGTTTAGTTTCATGTGTGTGTGTGACAGTCATGTCTGACACTTTGCAACCCCATGGACAATTCTCCAGGCCAGAATACTGGAGTGGGTAGCCTTTCCCTTCTCCAGGGGATCTTCTGAATCCAAGATTGAACCCAGGTTTCCCACACTGCAGGAAGATTCTTTACCAGCTGAGACACAAGGGAAGCCCAAAAATACTGGAGTGGGTAGCCTATCCCTTCTCTAGGGGATCTTCCTGACCCAGGAATTGAACCAGGGTCTCCTGCATGCAGGCAGATTCTTTACTAACTGAGCTATCAGGGAAGTCCTTAGTTTCATGGTTTTCTTTAAAACAAACAAACAAAAATTATTGCTTTGCTTTTTGGAGTGCAGAATTCAGCAACTTCTAAAGAACAGTACATAATAAGTAAATTGGCCTGTTTGAAATGTCTTCATTCTACCCTTGCACTAGATTCACGCTTTATCTTTAGAGAGAAATCTAAGATGAAACTAATTCTGTCTCAGGATTTTGAGGTAATCGATGTTCAACTGCTTTCTAGCTTCTAGTCTCTGTTCAATGATGCAATAACATTCTGATTTTTGATCTTTTATTTGTATTTTTCCTTCTTCTCTGACCTCTCTTTATTCAGTTCAGTCGTTCAGCTATGCCTGACTCTTTGCTACCCCATGGACTGCAGGATGCCAGGCTTCCCTGTCTGTCACCAACTCCTGGAGTTCACTCAGACTCATGTCCAGTGAGTCGGTGATGCCATCCAACCATCTCATCCTCTGTCGTCCCCTTTTCCTCCCGCTTTCTATCTTTCCCAGCATCAGACTCTTTACAAATGAGTCAGTTCTTTGCATCAGGTAGCCACAATACTGGAGTTTCAGCTTCAGCATCAGTCCTTCCAATGAATATTCAGGACTGATCTCCTTTAGGATGGACTGGTTGGATCTCCTTGCAGTCCAGGGGACTCTCAAGAGTCTTCTCCAACACCACAGTTCAAAAGCATCAATTCCTTGGTGCTCAGCTTTCTTTACTGTCCAACTCTCACATCCATACATGACCACTGGAAAAACCACAGCCTTGACAAGATGGACCTTTGTTGGCAAAGCAATGTCTCTGCTTTTTAATACACTGTCTAGGTTGGTCATAACTTTTCTTCCAAAGAGTAAGTATCTTTTAATTTCATGGCTGCAATCACCATCTGCAATGATTTTGGAGCCCAAAAAATAAAGTCTCTCACTTTTCCCCCATCTATTTATTTGCCATGAAGTGAAGGCACCAGATGCCATGATCTTAGTTTTCTGAATGTTGAGTTTTAAGCCAAGTTTTTCACTCTCTTCTTTCACTTTCATCAAGAGGCTCTTTAGTTCTTCTTCACTTTCTGCCATAAGTGTGGTGTCATCTGAGTATCTGAGGTTATTGATACATCTCCTGGCAATCTTGATTCCAGTTTGTGCTTCATCAAGACCAGTGTTTCTCATGATGTTCTGTATATAAGTTAAATAAGCAGGGTGACAATATACCGCCTTGATGTACTCCTTTTTCGATTTGGAACCAGTCTGTCATTCCATGTCCAGTTCTAATTGTTGCTTCATGACCTGCATACAGATTTCTCAGGAGGCAGGTCAGGTGGTCTGGTATTCCCATCTCTTTCAGAATTTTCCACAGTTTATTGTGATCCACACAATCAAAGGCTTTGACACAGTCAATAAAACATGTTTTCTGGACTCTCTTGCTTTTTTGATGATCCAGTCGATGTTGGTAATTTGATCTCTGGTTCCTCTGCCTTTTCTAAAACCAGCTTGAATACCTGGAGGTTCATGGTTCATGTACTGTTGAAGCCTGGCTTGGAGAATTTTGAGCATTACTTTGCTAACGTGTGAAATGAGTGCATCTGTGCAGTAGCTGGAGCATTCTTTGGCATCGCCTTTCTTTGGGATTGGAATGAAAACTGACCTTTTCCAGTCCTGTGGCCACTGCTGAGTTTCCAAATTTGCTGGCACATTGAGTGCAGCACTTTCATAGCATCGTCTTTTAGGATTTGAAAAAGCTTAACTGGAATTCTATCACCTCTACTAGCTTTGTTCGTAGTGATGCTTCCTAAGGCCCACTTGACTTCACATTCCAGGATGTCTGGCTCTAGGTGAGTGATCACACCCTCATGGTTATCTGCATCATGAAGATCTTTTTTGTACAGTTCTGTGTATTCTGGCCACCTCTTCTTAATATCTTCTGCTTCTGTTAGGTCCATATCATTTCTGTCCTTTATTGAGCCAATCTTTGCATGAAATATTTCCTTGGTATCTCTAATCTTCTTGAAGAGATCTCTAGTCTTTCCCCTTCTATTGTTTTCCTCTATTTCTTTGCACTAATCACTGAGGAAGGCTTTCTTATCTCTCCTTACTCTTCTTTGGAACTCTGCATTCAAATGGGTATATCTTTCCTTTGTTCTTTTGTTTTTCACTTCTCTTCTTTTCGCAGCTATTTGTAAGGCCTCCTCAGACAGCTATTTTGCTTTTTTGCATTTCTTTTTCTTGGGGACAGTCTTGATCCCTATCTCCTGTACAGTGTCACGAACCTCCAGCTATCTTCATCAGGTACTCTCTCTATCAGATCTAGTCCCTTAAGTCTATTTCTCACTTCCAAGGTAAATGAGGTATAAAATCATAAGGTATTTGATTTAGGTCATACCTGAATGGTCTAGTGGTTTTCCCTACTTTCTTCAATTTAAGTCTGAATTTGGCAATAAGTAGCTCATGATCTGAGCCAAAGTGAGCTCCTGGTCTTGTTTTTGCTGACTGTATAGAGCTTCTCCATCTCTGGCTGCAAAGAATAAAATCAATCTGATTTTGGTGTTGGCCATCTGGTAATGTCCATGTGTAGAGTCTCTCATGTGTTGTTGGAAGAAGGTGTCTGCTATGACCAGTGCTTTCCCTTGGCAAAACTCTATTAGCCTTTGCCCTGCTTCATTCTGTAGTCCAAGGCCGAATTTGCCTGTTACTCCTGGTGTTTCTTGACTTACTACTTTTGCATTCCAGTCCCTTCTAGTGAAAAGAACATCATTTTTGGGTGTTAGTTCTAAAAGGTCTTGTAGGTCCTCACAGTACCGTTCAACTTCAGCTTCTTCAGCATTACTGGTTGGGGCATAGACTTGGATTAGCTTGATATTGAATGGTTTGCCTTAGAAACCATTCAACAGAGATCATTCTTTCATTTTTGAGATTGCATCCAAGTACTGCATTTTGGATTCTCTTGTTGAGTATGATGGTTACTCCATTTCTTCTAAGGGATCTTGCCCACAGTAGTAGATATAATGGTCATCTAAGTTAAATTCTCCCATTCCAGTCCATTTTAGTTTGCTGATTCCTAAAATGTTAATATTCACTCTTGCCATCTCCTGGCATTTGACCACTTCCAATCTGCCTTGATTCATGGACCTAACATTCCAGGTTCCTATGCAATATTGCTCTTTACAGCATTGGACCTTGCTTCTATCACCAGTCACATCCACAACTGGGTGTTGTTTTTGCTATGGCTCCATCTCTTCATTATTTCTGGAGTTAGCTCTCCACTGATCTGTACAGTAGCATATTGAGCACCTACCAGTCTGGGGAGTTCATCTTTCAGATGTCCTATCTTTTTGCCTTTTCATACTGTTCATGGGGTTCTCAAGGCAAGAATACTGAAGTGTTTGCCGTTCCCTTCTCCAGTGGACCACTTACTGTCTGACCTCTCTACCATGACCCATCCATCTTGGGTGGCCCTACATGACATGGCTTAGTTTCATTGAGTTAGACAAGCTGTGGTCCATGAGATCAGATTGGCTAGTTGTCTGTTACTGTGGTTTCAGTCTGTCTGCCCTCTGATGCCCTCTCTCAGTGCCTGCCATCTTACTGGGGTTTCTCCTACCTTGGACATGGGGTATCTCTTCACAGCTGCTCTAGCAGAGTGCGGCCACTGCTCCTTATCTTGGACATGGAGCATCTCCTCATGGCCACCACTACTGACCTTGGACATGGGGTATCTCCTCTTGGCCACTCATGGCTCCAGTGACACGCAGCAGCTGTTCCCCACTCCAGCAGCACACAGCCTCATTAGAACTGACTCAAATGTGTTTTTTTAAAGCCTGAGTAATATTCCATTGTCTAAATGTACCACAACTTCTTTGCCTATTCATCTGTTGACGGACATCTAGGTGGCTTCTATGTCCTAGCTATTGTAAATCGTGTGCAATGAACAATGGATACATGAGTCTTTTTCAATTTCAGTTCCCTCAGGGTATATGGAGAAGGCAATAGCACCCCACTCCAGTACTCTTGCCTGGAAAATCCCATAGACAGAGGAGCCTGGCAGGCTGTAGTCCACGGGGTCGCAAAGAGTCGGACACGACTGAGTGACTTCACTTTCACGCATTGGAGAAGGAAATGGCAACCACTCCATTGTTCTTGCCTGGAGAATCCCAAGGACGGCAGAGCCAGGTGGGCTGCCATCTATGGGGTCGCACAGAGTCAGACACGACTGAAGCAACTTAGCAGCAGAGTATATACCTAGGAGTGGGATTGCTGGGTCATATGGTGGTTTTATTCCTAATTGTTTTAAGGAATCTCCATACTGAGTGAGCTTGTTTTAATTCTTTCTTCACTTTCCTTAGAGATATGGAATCTAAGTAGAGATATGCAATTTAAGACCACTGAAGACATGATGAATGACTTATAGTTTGTCATATTTGTGGTTTAGAATTCCTTATCTTATCTATAGGTAGGTATGTAATAACATAGCAACATAATATATATTAAATATATTCTTGCAACTATAGTGAGAGTAAGAAAAATAACCAAGTTATCCTTGATTAGAAAAAAGATACTTTAAAACAAAACCATTTTTTTCTTTCATGTGTTAGCATTATTGTCTGTCATGTCAGCAGTCATATTTCAGAACACTTGTATAATGATAGGCTCCCCTTTTCTAGGCCTTCCAGGTCTAGAAAATCTGTTTCTTAACCAATCAAATCTTATCAAAATGTGACCAATCAAATCTTATCAAAATGTGACCTGCATACTTATAGTATAGTATTCAAGACATTTATCTTGAATAAATGTAACTATCAAATTAATATTTTAAAAATAAAATATGTACATTTAAAAATTTATCAGATGTATTACCACTTCTCCTTACTGTTAACATGGATCTGAACAATACAATGGGAAAGACTAGAGATCTCTTCAAGAAAGTTAGAGATTGAAGGGAATATTTCATGCAAAAATGGGAACCATTAAGGACAGAAATGGTATGGAACTAACAGAAGCAGAAGATATTAGAAGAGGTGGTAAGAAAACACAGAAGAACTATACAAAAAAGTTCTTCATGACCCAGATAACCACGATGGTGTGATAACTCACCTAGAGCCAGACATCCTGAAGTGTGAAGCCAAGTGGGCCTTAGGAATAATCAGTACGAACAAAGCTAGTGGAGGTGATGAAATTCCAGTTGAGCTATTTCAAATCCTGAAAGATGATGCTGTGAAAGTGCTGCACTCAATATGCCAGCAAATTTGGAAAACTCAGCAGTAGCCACAGGACTGGAAAAGGTCAGTTTTCATTCCAATCCCAAAGAAAGACAATGCCAAAAAAAGATCAAACCACTGCACAACTGCATTCACCTCACACAGTAGCAAAGTAATGTTCAACAGTATCAACTGTTGAAGCTAAGCTAGGCTTCAACAGTATGTGAACCATAAACTTCCAGATGTTCAAGCTGGATTTAGAAAAGACAGAGGAACCAGACATCAAATTGCCAATATCCATTGGATCATCAAAAAAGCACATGAGTTCCAGAAAAACATCTATTTCTGCTTTATGCCACAGGACTGGAAAAGGTCAGTTTTCATTCCAATCCCAAAGAAAGACAATGCCAAAAAAAGATCAAACCACTGCACAACTGCATTCACCTCACACAGTAGCAAAGTAATGTTCAACAGTATCAACTGTTGAAGCTAAGCTAGGCTTCAACAGTATGTGAACCATAAACTTCCAGATGTTCAAGCTGGATTTAGAAAAGACAGAGGAACCAGACATCAAATTGCCAATATCCATTGGATCATCAAAAAAGCACATGAGTTCCAGAAAAACATCTATTTCTGCTTTATTGACTACACCAACGCCTTCGCCTGTGTGGATCACAACAAACTATGGGAAATTCTTAAAGAGATGGGAATACCAGATGACCTGACCTGCCTTCTAAGAAATCTGTATGCAGGTCAAGAAGAAACAGACTGATTCCAAATTTGGAAAGGAGTTTGTCAATGCTATATATTGTTATTCTGCTTAGTTAATTTATATGCAGAGTGCATCTTGCGAAATGCCAGGTTGGATGAAGCACAAGTTAGAATCAAGATTACCTGGAGAAATATCAATAACGTCAGATATGCAGATGACACCACCCTTATGGCAGAAAGTGAAGAATAACTACAGAGCCTCTTGATGAAGGTGAAAGAGAGTAAAAAAGTTGGCTTAAAGCTCAGCATTCGGAAAACTAAGATCATGGCATCTGGTCCCATCAATTCATGGCAAATAGATGGGAAACATTGGAAACAGTGACAGACTTTATTTGGGGGGCTCCAAAATCTCTGCAGATGGTGACTGAAGCCATGAAAGTAAAAGACACTTGCTCTTTGGAAGAAAAGCTATGACAAACCTACACAGCATATTAAAAAGCAGAGACATTACTTTGCCAACAAAGGTCCATCTAGTCAAAGCTTTGGTTTTTCCAGTAGTCATGTATAGATGTGAGAGTTGGACTAAAAAGAAAGTTGAGTACCAAAGAATTGATGCTTTAGAACTTTGGTGCCAGAGAAGACTTTTGAGAGTCCCTTGGACTGCAAGAAGATCCAACCAGTGACTCCTAAGGCAAATCAGTCCTGAATATTCATTGGAAGGACTGATGTTGAAGCTGAAACTCCAATACTTTGGCCACCTTATGAGAAGAACTGACTCATTTGAAAAGACCCTCATGTTTGAAAGATTGAGGGCAGGAGGAGAAGGAGACAACAGAGGATGAGATGGTTGGATGGCATCGCCAACTTGATGGAGATGAGTTTGAGCAAAGTCTGGGAGTTGGTGATGGATATGGAAGCCTTGCGTGCTGCAGTCCATGGGTTCGCAAATAACTGAACAGGACTGAGCGACTGAGCTGAACTGAGATCCCCTTTAGAGGTGTAAAAACTGAGGGCCAGATACCTTTAGTGAATAGAAGATGGCCTGTAAATTATACTAAATAACTACCATTGTTGTTTAGTACAATTGTTATAGGGCCAAATGGTAGCACACATTTATGGATACACATATTCATTTTTTACTCATTGTGTCAACACATCTTTTTTCAGCACATAATTTAGGTACTGAACTATAGCATACTATTGTTTCTGTATTTGCTTGAAGTGTCCTGACCCAGCTTTGAGGCACTGGCTAGAGATCAGTCATCTTGATCACTCATCTTGAACAGCATTGAGTCCAAACTCCAACCACTTTCATCGTTGGGTTGTTATACTCCCAGCTGCCCAAAGGCCAAACACCAGGCTATCTGGGCAGAACCCTTTTGTCCCAGAACCACCCAAACTCTTCAAATTGCCCAGTGCACAGGGAGTGCGGGAAATCTGGCTAACCCCCACCCCACTCTCCACACATAAGCTGCCTCTGCTGCTCCAGCTTGCTGGTAACCTGTCCCAGGTGAAGCAACCTAGAGCTATGACCCTGACTGGCAGTCTTCTCACCACTGGTGCTGATGGTAACAAAGGGTTCTTCATTCCACCTATCCAACTGTCACTCTGTTGTATTGTCTCCTGCATCAAGAGAGTCTTTAGATCTGATAAATCATGGAGATGTGATGCTGTGCAAGATCCCTGAGTGACCTTTCATACTTATTGGGAAGACAGACACATAAGCTATCTCTATAACCCAGGAGATTCTTCCATTCTAAGACATGACAGAACAATTGTTAGAAGTTAGCAGATGACTGGTATGAGAGGCAGGGGGAAAATATTCCAGGAAAAGTTTTAAAACATTGCAAAGACTGGGAGATAAATGAAAGCTTCATACAATATTAGAGCATAAGGTGGGTAAATGTAAGAGGTAGGAAGGAGAGGGTTATGAGGGATGACATTAATTGAACAGGGGTAGACCCAATGCTTGGAGAAGGTGATGGCACCCCACTCCAGTACTCTTGCCTGGAAAATCTCATGGATGGAGGAGCCTGGTGGGCTGCAGTCCATAGGGTCACTAAGAGTTGGACTCGACTAAGCGACTTCACTTTCACTTTTCCTTTCACGAATTGGAGGAGGAAATGGCAACCCACTCCAGTATTCTTGCCTAGAGAATCCCATGGACGGGGGAGCCAGGTGGGCTGCCATCTATGGGGTCGCACAGAGTCGGACACGACTGAAGCGACTTAGCAGCAGCAGCAGCAGCCTCAATGCTGTGTAAAGGTAAAGGATTTGGACCTCATTTTGAGGCCAATGGAGAGGTATTAGGCAAAGAGCTGGCCATGATTAGAATAGTATTTTAGATCATTTTGATTTTGGAATAAAAAATGAATCAAGAATTTTAAGGCAGAGTGCAAACTGTACACAAGGAATGCTAGTCAGAACACCAATCATTCTGGCTACAGTAGATGGTGGCATGACTTACAGGAAAGGAAGTAGGATAAGGAAGGATATGAGGTGGTTGGGTGGCATCACCGTCTTGATGGACATGAGTGTGAGCAAGCTCCAGGAGTTGGTGATGGATAGGGAAGCTTGGTGTGCTGTAGTTCATGGGGTTGCAAAGACTCAGACATGGTTGAGCAACTGAACTGAACTGAAGGAAAGGTATGGCAAATGGAGGTAGGCTTCACAATACACACACACACACAATTTGTTTCCTGATTCAAGGTTTTTAAGGACTTTAAAATTTCTAACATGGTTTTAATATACGCTGTTATCGTTTACCAGGGATTGGCTCCAGTTTAGAGTTTTATAAAAATTATCTTATTGAAACTCTTCAGCCTAAACAAAACCTTAATCAAAAACATAGTTCCTTCTGACTTTTCCAATGCTAATTTATACAGTAGTAAAAAATGCTGTCTTAAATTAGCTTTATTCTTCATTTATATCATATCATTTAAAATTGAGTTAACTTGTTAAATATAATTGATTACAGATTACGCTTTCCAGCAAATAAATATATCCTCAAAATAAATGAACACAGGGAAAATCAAAGTCCTTGATACAGGCAAATCCTGAACAGTCTACTAGAACTGAAGGAAGAAAAGTTTTTTCTTATCTTATATGTTTTATCTATTATTTGGTTACATCTTTATTTGTGCTCAAGTGAACAAAAATGACTGCATTCCACCTCCAACAACTGGTAGGTAAATATGCAAATCAAGGATCAAGAGCTTAACCAAATAATGTGTTTTTTCCTAAACCTTGGAAATTTACTGGTTACAGTTTAAATTTTAGCAGCATGTTTTGCTTATTTCGTTTAAGTAAACATTAGGTTAAGAAATTATGCCAGGGCAAAACACACTACTGGGAATATGACATAACTTTTAAAGGCTGTGTTACTTTTTGATAAAGTTGAACTTCATCCTGATTTCTTCATCAATTTCTAACAAACTACATTCCCAAGTATTACATAGAAAGGAGCAATCATACTGTTCCTCACTATCTCCTGTCATTCTGAGGTCCTCATATGGCCTTAGAGATAATAGTATACATAATCCATCAGATACAAACTATTTGAGCAATTGCAGGCCAGGTCACTAATCAGAATGCAGAATCCATAAATAGAATTGTCTTAATCTGATCCAGTATCCCGTGAGAAATTCAAGATATAAAGTCAGTCACACATAATTAGAAAAATCATATTGCATTTTGGGAGGAAGGTAAAGTTCTCTCAGTGATAAAACTATATGTTAAAAGAAAAAATTCCAAGGTAAAGGATTTGGACCTCATTTTGAGGCCAATGGAGAGGTATTAGGCAAAGAGCTGGCCATGATTAGAATAGTATTTTAGATCATTTTGATTTTGGAATAAAAAATGAATCAAGAATTTTAAGGCAGAGTGCAAACTGTACACAAGGAATGCTAGTCAGAACACCAATCATTCTGGCTACAGTAGATGGTGGCATGACTTACAGGAAAGGAAGTAGGATAAGGAAGGATATGAGGTGGTTGGGTGGCATCACCGTCTTGATGGACATGAGTGTGAGCAAGCTCCAGGAGTTGGTGATGGATAGGGAAGCTTGGTGTGCTGTAGTTCATGGGGTTGCAAAGACTCAGACATGGTTGAGCAACTGAACTGAACTGAAGGAAAGGTATGGCAAATGGAGGTAGGCTTCACAATACACACACACACACAATTTGTTTCCTGATTCAAGGTTTTTAAGGACTTTAAAATTTCTAACATGGTTTTAATATACACTGTTATCGTTTACCAGGGATTGGCTCCAGTTTAGAGTTTTATAAAAATTATCTTATTGAAACTCTTCAGCCTAAACAAAACCTTAATCAAAAACATAGTTCCTTCTGACTTTTCCAATGCTAATTTATACAGTAGTAAAAAATGCTGTCTTAAATTAGCTTTATTCTTCATTTATATCATATCATTTAAAATTGAGTTAACTTGTTAAATATAATTGATTACAGATTACGCTTTCCAGCAAATAAATATATCCTCAAAATAAATGAACACAGGGAAAATCAAAGTCCTTGATACAGGCAAATCCTGAACAGTCTACTAGAACTGAAGGAAGAAAAGTTTTTTCTTATCTTATATGTTTTATCTATTATTTGGTTACATCTTTATTTGTGCTCAAGTGAACAAAAATGACTGCATTCCACTTCCAACAACTGGTAGGTAAATATGCAAATCAAGGATCAAGAGCTTAACCAAATAATGTGTTTTTTCCTAAACCTTGGAAATTTACTGGTTACAGTTTAAATTTTAGCAGCATGTTTTGCTTATTTCGTTTAAGTAAACATTAGGTTAAGAAATTATGCCAGGGCAAAACACACTACTGAGAATATGACATAACTTTTAAAGGCTGTGTTACTTTTTGATAAAGTTGAACTTCATCCTGATTTCTTCATCAATTTCTAACAAACTACATTCCCAAATATTACATAGAAAGGAGCAATCATACTGTTCCTCACTATCTCCTGTCATTCTGAGGTCCTCATATGGCCTTAGAGATAATAGTATACATAATCCATCAGATACAAACTATTTGAGCAATTGCAGGCCAGGTCACTAATCAGAATGCAGAATCCATAAATAGAATTGTCTTAATCTGATCCAGTATCCCTTGAGAAATTCAAGATATAAAGTCAGTCACACATAATTAGAAAAATCATATTGCATTTTGGGAGGAAGGTAAAGTTCTCTCAGTGATAAAACTATATGTTAAAAGAAAAAATCCAGTGCAAGTTTAGCAGTGAAAGTGTACTTGGTCATCGCAAAACCTGCCACCTACCCATGCTTCCATATAAGATATCAACAAGCAGCCTAGGACTATTGTTTGATTTGTCTAATTTACTGCCTCAAACTCCAAAAAGTCAAAGAACTAGAATAATAGAAGAAAACCATCTTTAAAGTTAGCTATATCAGAGAAGGCAATGGCAACCCACTCCAGTACTCTTGCCTGGAAAATCCCATGGATGGAGGAGCCTGGAAGGCTGCAGTCCATAGGGTCGCTAAGTCGGACATGACTGAGCGACTTCATTTTTTCTTTTCACTTTCATGCATTGGAGAAGGAAATGGCAACCCATTCCAGTGTTCTTGCCTGGAGGATCCCAGGGACGGGGGAGCCTGGTGGGCTGCCGTCTATGGGGTCACATAGAGTCGGACACGACTGAAGTGACTTGGCAATAGCAATAATACTTTAAGCATGCACCCTCCATTCAGTGAAAATAGAATTTATGCTTAAAAGAGTACTTGACCTGCATTTCTATACCCAAATCAGAATCATAGTTTTATATGCATACATTTAACTGGGTAGTTTACCCAATTTCACTCAATAAAAACATATTGTGGAATTGTAGTACAGTAGCACATTCAGTCGGAGAAGGCGATGGCACCCCACTCCAGTACTCTTGCCTGGAAAATCCTCTGGATGGAGGAGCCTGGTAGGCTGCAGTAAGTACATGGGCTCGCGAAGAGTCGGACACGACTGAGTGACTTCACTTTCACTTTTCACTTTCATGCACTGGAGAAGGAAATGGCAACCCACTCCAGTGTTCTTGCCTGGAGAATCCCAGGGACAGGGGAGCCTGGTGGACTGCCATCTCTGGGGTCGCACAGAGTTGTACATGACTGAAGCAACTTAGCAGCAGCAGCACACTCAGTATACTGACATGGGTATGATCTACCGATGTTGTTAGACCCATATTTTTAACCAGCTTGTGAACATACTCCAAACTGCACTAAGTATCTCACTCTATTCTTATATTGTTCCCCATACTGTTCTCCATGATTATGTGTTTGATTCCTGAGTGAGTTATTTGCCATGTGCTGAGATGAAGAATTAAAGAGAGATAACAGGTACTTGGGGGAGGGGGTGGTTGGAGGCAAGAACTTGAACATGTAGAGCAGGGGATCACACAGGACACCCAGTTCAAGATGTTTGGCAGCTATTTGGCTTGACAGCTCTGCAACTCTAATCCCAACACTGTCATGCCTAGCTGGAAAGCAAGTATTATAATTAGGTCAAAGAAACCAGGAAAAACTTGGCCACCTTTAGAAAAAAGGCACCATCAACAACAGTTAGTGTATCTCCTGGAGTATGTTCCTCTAGGAAAACTACTTCTTCCATTCCTTAGGGCTTCTATTTACACCTTTCCTTGGCCTCTACAGTGAAATGTCAAGAAAACAAAGAATTATTTGATTTTGTCTGAGGATAGAGTTTATTTTAAAGATGCTAACCAATTCAAGTGATGGCAGAGTCTAGTTTCTATAATATAAAATTTCAAACAGCCAGTTTCTGTTCTTCCATCCCTTTGATGGGGCCCAAACTAAACATCTCCACATTCATTACAAAAGACCTCTGTAGAGTACCTTATTATGCATCATTTAAAAAGAGCAGAAGAACACAAATCCAGGAATCCTTTGGAATTTCAGACTGTATAAATAGCCCTTCGGTGAATGACAGCTTAAGCTGTGCTATGCAAAAAGCATGGCAGAGACAATAAATTATGTGAACTGAGTTGGTTTTTCCATATTATTCTAACCCTTGAGCATCACAGGGACAATTTCCCTTTGCTATATTTCTATGCTAAAGTCCAAGGGTAATATTTAGAGTGATTTCCCACGAGCTCTTGTGATGATCTGCATTATTAAAAACGATTATTTCCAACCAGCGGCCATATCTGCCAGCAGCTAGGCAGGCAGGAAGCATTGGGTGAGCTCCTGGCTCCAGAAACACTGCTGTAGATCCCGGGACTAAGTGCCAGAGACTTTTTTCACCTGACTGGAGGGTTTGAAAATAGTTTTTCTTTGTGTCTGCAATCCGTTTTAACAAAATAGTTTCTGTGCTTAGTTAAAACTAGGATAATGCAGATGAGGCCTTTGAGAATGGCTGTTTCATCAGTTAGGGATACCTGGCAAATTTAAACAATGTAGGCTTTTTCTCCTTCTTGATTATTTCTCTGGCTAAAATAATATAACTGGTGACACAACTGCCAGTAGACTCTTAGCTTAGTTGTGGCATAACGACATGAAACTGAGATTTATACAGATATTAGGGAAATTAATGTAGTTGTCTAAACATCAGTTAATATCAACCAGTGCCTACATCTCTGTTGTGCCTCTAACACTCTTACACACTTTGTACTTGAAGACTTTCCAAAACACTTCTTACCTGAACCTGGTGTTGTGCTCTGAGCAGAGCTGGTAGAAAACCTCTAAAAGTTGAGAGAAGTGCAGAGGCATTTCCCTCCAGAAAACCACGGCCTCTGAATAATAACAACACCCTGATGTCAACTGCCCCTTTCCATTCTCTGGCCATTGTCCATCTTGACCTGAAACACAACTCCCTTCACTCTCTTTCATAAGGAATCCAAGCATGTTTAGTGTATTATTTTTGAATTTTTATGGGACTGTGGCTTGGGTTAGGTAGGTAACATCCCACAGCACACTGGCATTTCACTTAAAAAAAAAAATGTTTCCCTTCACCAAGTCCTTCCTTCCTACTGCCAACAGCTCTAAGTGGTCCTCCCACACAGTCTTCAGAACCATTTTCCTTTCCTTCCCCTCTTTGAATGTTACCTTCTTCCTTGCACTAATCCTGCATACCAGTCTCAGTCTAGCTTCTCTCCCACCATAGACTTTTTCAAAGGTCTTCTCGTCAAAGCTTAGCTTTCCCTATGTAGAAATTCTTCCATGAGCTGTTCAGAAAACTCAGTTTCCTTTGTATCATTAGATTAATGACAACAATAATGATCTCAGAAGAAAACTAAGGAGGAGAGAGCATGTCTCCCATTCTATATCCGAAATCTTCAAAGTAGAAAGAAATTCCACAAACATAGAGAGGGTAACATACTATGGAATGGGGAAAGAGGCAAGCATCAGGACCAACTGAAGTCAAAAAGTCACTGACGCCACAAACTGGAGAGCAGAACTGGCGCTCAGGGAGAGGGGCTTTTTTGAGGACCTACGCAGGAAGTATCTTTAAGTTTTCCAATTGCCAACATTTCAGAATGTACATTTTGCTCCCTAAGTTACTATCTCTTCACTCCACATTGATATAGTCATCCCAATAAGGATTTAGACAGTTTCGATTCTTCTAGAAAACCCCCTTCTTGCTCAGAAAGTAAATATTTGGCATCTTTGCTATTTGCTAAGTCGCTTCAGTCGTGTCCAACTCTGTGTGACCCCATAGATGGGAGCCCACCAGGCTCCCTGTCCCTGAGATTCTTCAGGCAAGAACACTGGAGTGGGTTGCCATTTCCTTCTCCAATGCATGAAAGTGAAAAGAGAAAGTGAAGTCGCTCACTCGAGTCCAACTCTTGGCGACCCCATGGACTGCAGCCTACCAGGCTCCTCCATACATGGGATTTTCCAGGCAAGAGTACTGGAGCGGAGTGCCATTGGCATCTTAGGAAAAGCAAATTTCATGTCGACTGAATAGTGCCTAGGTTTATCTGAGAAAAACCTTTAATTAGAGACCAAACTATGTAAGGCTACACACACACATACACACAAACATACATATATATTATATTATGTATAATATGTATTATAGTTGTAAACTATTACTCTTTAAGTATTTCAATGTATAGTATGATCACAATATTTTTTTCCTTCCTTCTTTTTCATTATCTCTCTCTTTCTGAATCACTGCCCTGCCTTCCATGTACATCATAAATAACATTAATTTCCATTATTTATGTCAATCAGTATTAATTTTTGAGAATTTCATCTCTAAGTTCTAAATATTTATGATTCACCCAGAAACTACTAATAAAGTTCATAACTGATTCATCTCTCACATTTCTCATCCCCAGTAGGGCTAGAAAGTGCCATTCAGAGAGAATGATGCCTGCTAAAAGCATGGCTATACCAGAGCACGTGAAAGGGTAGCAGATATGGGCTACTGGAGCCCTTAGCATTTTCCTTCAAGACGTACATGGAGGGTGGGATGGAAGTGAGAGGCACAGACATTAAACTTTTTGGATGTGGATAGTAAAGGAGAAGAAAGTGCATTAGGCTTGTTTTGCTTGATTACTACAGGGAGCAAAAGAAGAAAGGAAAGAATGAGAGAAAGTTGGGCAGCCATCAAAGGATGGTTGTTTAGAAGTTCCTCCCTTCTCTTTGTTTCTACCAGCCAGTGGAAAACTGCCAGCTTTGCCTTCAATTTAACTCTACTCTACTGCCAATAGCATGTAAGTTCCATTTAGAGAAGTCTCTCTGTGCAGAGCCACTATTATTTCAAAGAAACAAAAAGATGAAGGATAGAGTAGCTAAACAGAGTCAAACAAGAGGAAATGGATGGCAGAAACAAATAAGTGAAGAACTACATACCGGATTTCAAAAGCAGTAGGTTTACTTGGGCATGCAACTAATAGTTTGGGAAATCTGAATTCAAATGTTCATAGAATTTTGGAGTTATAAGTTATTTCAGAGAATGCAAAATACAACCACTCCCTTTTACTCTTACATAAAGAAACTCGAGTCCACAGAGATGGAAACATTTGTCCAGTCAAACGTAATAACGGTGATTAGTTTGGAACTTAAACCCAGGTCACCTGAAAGAATGGTGGACTTTTGGGAAGAGCTTGTCATATGCTACAGTCAGAGTCATAGGTAATTGTGTACCAAGCATTCATCAGTCAACTGACAGTATTATTAGGATCACTAATTACTCAAAAACTATACTTAGATTTTCAATAAAAAATAAAGTAATTTAGAATAGAGTAAGAGATCAGTCACTTTACTTTGACTCATTTTCATCTGTTTCATATTTTCAAAGAAAAGTAAAGGACTCCAAAACCATACAAGTCAGTATTCTGATCTCTAAATGATAGATATTAATGATTTTAAAAAATCAAATAGTTTCCATCTCAGACATCCTCATGATTTTATTATTTCTTTTAAAATCTCAAGTTCCAGCAAACTGACATACCACATTTTTTTTTTAATTCTGCCCTGGGCAAGTTACTCACCTTCTTGTGAAGATCAGATGAGGTATTTTATGCAGAAATGTTTAGCCTACCATCTGGTATATAATCACAAATGTGTTAGCTCTTTTTATCAGTAGTAAATATTTTTTTACATGAAAGGAATAAAAGGAGAAATATCACCTATTTCAGAGAAAATGTAGGATTTGGCTACAAGCATCAGTTCACTGTGAGTAACAGCTGGTCTCTTTACAGGCCTTTAGGATACAGATTACATAAAATATATATATAGGAAGAGGAAAAGGGTAAAACTTTCAAAGTTCACCAGTTGTAGCCTACAGCATTTCACTCAAGCTCATTAGGAAGTTTACATTTATAATGTAATCTCTTTGAAATAGATTTGATTTTTTTAGTAAGTATCTTGTAAATTAGAACTTTCCCAGGGGGCTAACCTAATACAAGTTGTTCCAGAGGTGAAATTCCTTCTGATCAAATATCTGAGAGCAGAAGAATAATGGTTCACTGAGATTGTAGCATACTGGTTTATATAATTAGGAGTGAATATCGGAATATCAGGGGCAGCATTAGCAATTAATAAGACCCTTGCCTTCGGAACTGCATTTAGTAAAAGAAATACATTTAACCTACATAAAAGGACTGTGCAAATTAGCAGTACAGTGTCTCAGCACAGCTGTTGGAAAGTATTTCCATATGGCTTTATAGTACACTTTTATTTTACCTTGGAGATTAAAAAGGCTTTTGTAAAAAATACTATTTCCTAAAGGTTCTGTGCTACACAAAAAAGTACCAGTACCTCCATACATTTGGGGGAAATTGGCTCATGTATGAAGGTTAAGTTTACACGCTTACCTTTTCCTACTACCTCACCTAGTCAAGATGCCTATGAATGAAGTCATATTTCCATCAAGCTAAGTAATTCAGAAGTAAATTAAACTCTTCCAAACAATGCATGCAGGGACACTAGCTATGTAACGGACCCATGCAGCAATGAAAGAAAAAAGCCAATACGAGTTTTTCCTTCGTTCAGCTTGGTATGAAAGTAAGGCCCTGAGGATAGTATGAGGAGTTAATGCAACAGTGACAAGCACATTGCCTGGCACCAGGGTGACACCCAATCCATGATGGATAAATCAATCAATACATTTTATAATGTCATTAGGGTTGTATGAGTTTGCTATTATCTGTGAGGGATTTCTCAGTCCACAAGACCAGATTCTATTCAGAAAAGACTGATGAGGAAAATGCTAGCTAGTGTCTCAGAAGAATCCTGCCACTAAAGGGAGTTGAATAGATTTGAAGTCAGTAAGGTAAATGCACAATGAGGTGGTTATTTTTCTGAGCAACTCGAAGAGTGGAAAACTTGTTTTCCACATGATAAAGACAGTTTGCTAAGTAATAGGAAAAAAAAATCAATTAAAGGTGAACTTTTTTTTTTTTTTTTTTTAAAGACATACAGGTATGGTGGCTCAGACAATAAAGAGTCTGCCTGCAATGTGGGACACCCAGGTTCAATCCCTGGGTCGGGAAGATCCCCTGGAGAAGGGAATGGCAATCCACTCCAGTACCCTTGCCTGGAAAATCTCATGGATGGAGGAGCCCGGCAGGTTATAGTCCAAGGGGCTGAAAAGAGTCAGACACACCACAACACATACATAGATACAAATTGCTAAAATGGGAAAAAGTCCTTTTTATTGTGTAAGATGAGTCTTCCAACCTTTTTCTTTAAAAAGACGAGCTAGTAAATACCTTTCGTTTTTAGGACCACACTTGGCCTCCGTCACTGCTGCTGCTCCAGGTTATCCTCCTCCTTGGCTACCATCACCTGTTGTCCCGCCTCCTCTTCTTCCCTCTTCTCTTTCTCTTTTTCTCCTTTTCCTTCTTTTTACAGCCTTTTAAAATTTTAAAAACCATTCTCTGCTCATGGTCTGCACAAACAGAGACCATGGGCCCGTTTTGATCTAAGCCATAGTCAGCTGGCCTTTGGTGTGTAGGTTCATTGCTGGTGTTCTCTTTCTTTCTTTGCACAAATCACATCCATGATGGATTGAGTGAAATTTCCCAGTTTTTTTTTTTTCAGCTCTAAACTTTACCTTTAAATAAATCATCTAAAATGCAAAGCAGTATAAATGCAGAATTTGTAAATATTTTTGTGATTTTTTTTAATTGTTACAGCTTCCTCACTCACACCTTATATTTTAGTGTCTTATTAGAGCTACTCAACTTGTACAGTCTTTCCAAAGCCTCCAGTCTTCCTAGATATCTGTTACTTTTGAAATTGGTAGGTATTTCAAAGATTTACCCAGTGTTCACTAAAATTACAATAATAACCAAAGCAGGAATAAACAAGTTAGAAACAAACATAATGTCTTTTGGAAAACACCAAATTCAGTTGGTAGGAGTAGTGTGGTTGCACACTAGCCTTCTAGCTATAAGCCTTAGCATACCCTCCTCATTGCTAAGTATGTTTTAGGAAGGGAATCAAAGTGTTGGTAACTTTGTGATTCAGTTTAAATGTAGGGCCATACAGAAAGCTTTCGTGGAGTCTCCCTCCCTGCCTTCTCCTTTCCCCACTGTGTCCACAAGTCCATTCTCTACATCTGTGTTTCCATTCCTTCCCTACAAATAAGTACATCAGTACTATTTTTCTAGATTCCATATATATGCATTAATACATGATATTTGCTTTTCTCTGACTTACTTCACTCTGTATAACAGACTCTAGGTTCAGCTATCTCACTACCACTGGCTCAAATTTTCTTTTTTATGACTGAGTAATATTCCATCATATATATGTACCCCACATCTTCTTTATCTGTTCATCTGTCAACCGACATCTAGGTTGCTTTTGTGTGATGGCTTTTGTAAATAATGCTGAAATGACCATTGGGGTACATGTGTCTTTTAGAACTGTTGTACAGCAGAATCCAATACAATATTGTAAAGCAATTTTCTTCCAATTAAAAAGTAATTTAAAAAAATGCTTTTGTGGAAATGCTTGGGCACTATGCCCAAAACTTAATGTATGTCAAATGGTCCAAGAGATTTCCACAGTAGAATAAGAATATCTGACATATATTGAACACTTAATTCAAACCTAGTACTTTTACATTTATTATCTTATTTAATCCTTGTTATAATGCTATGATGTAAGTACAAGGACTAACATCTTATTTCTAATATTTAGTAGATATATGGTCTTAGCCAAATTGCTTAGTTTCCTTATCACTTCACTGAGTAAAAGCATTTACATAATACAACTTCTGTATATTCTTTTGGCAAATAAGTATTAAGTCACACCTACTATCTGGTAGGCACTGAGGATATAGCAGTGTTTAAACCAAAGATCACTCTCAAAGTGTGGTCACTCGCTCAATGACATCAGCAAAACCTGGACCATGTCAGAAATGCATATTTGGGGGGCCCCATTCCAGGTTTAACCAGTAAGAAACTGTAGAGTTTGCCCTTGGCAACCTATGTTTTACCAACCCCTCAGATGACTGTGATGTGTGCT
Source organism: Oreotragus oreotragus (assembly GCA_006410675.1). Classification (NCBI taxonomy): domain Eukaryota; kingdom Metazoa; phylum Chordata; class Mammalia; order Artiodactyla; family Bovidae; genus Oreotragus; species Oreotragus oreotragus. Next base: position 67,561 of record SJYX01011194.1, read on the forward strand.
AAAGCTTAAGAATCACTGGTTTAGAATGTAAGGTCCTATACTTATGGAACTTATATTATAGTATACAGTTGTGAGCATTCCCACTGCTACTAGAAGTAACAGTATTATAACTATGTAGTAGGGCAATACTGTAGAACTGCTTTCATGAGACATAAATAACTTCTATCTGTACTTACATTATGAAGATGGCATAATCATAAGATGACTCTGAAGGCAAATTTAAAAAAATAGTTTTATTAATTTCAGAGAAGAAAAAGTCATTAAAGGGTAGTACAGGTAACATAAATGATCCCTCTAAGACTGCCCTTGAGAGGAGATTATGTGCTCTGCATACTAAGACTTCCCTAGTGGCTCAGACAGTAAAGCATCTGCCTACAATGTGGGAGACCTGAGTTCTACCCCTGGGTAGGGAAGATCCCCTGTAAAAGGAAATGGCAACCTACTCCAGTACTTTTGCTTGGAAAATCCCATGGACAGAGGAGCCTGGTTGGTTCCAGTCCACAGGGTTGCAAAGAGTCAGACACAACTGAGCCACTTCACTTCACTTCAGGACTGCCCTGGAGGGGAGGTTGTGTGCTCTGCATACCTAATTAGCTGCACTAACCATGTAGAAAAGCCCAGCAGTGGCAGATTTTACAATTCTGTCAAGAGAAGCTAGAAATCTGGAGTTTTCTATAAAACATTCTGGCTTTTAAGTATTTAAACCTAATTCAGATTGTGGATGCAACCAAAGAGGTCTGCAGCCACATTTGGCTGTAGGATTGTTCACTTGCAGCTTCTGATTTTACTCATTCCTCTTCATTTTGCATGCACACAAGTAAGAGCCAAGAAGAGCTCAGCAGGGTATGTAAGTTCACAATTCAACAAGGAATAGGAACTACCATTTCTGACTCTTTTTTCACTATCCCATAGCTTGGTTTAGCTTTCTTCTTATTCTAAAACACTTTTACCTAAATTATTAGAATGACAAAGAGGAGGGGCAGAGATGAAAGTTATATATGAAATGAGAAATTACTGCATACAGTAGGATTTAATAAACACTTATTGAATTTAAATCCCAGAATGCATCAGAGGCTTTCAAAACTCTCATATTTGAGATCTTCAGGTTCACAGAGAAGTGTAACGGTTTGGGCTTTTTGTTTGTTTTTTCTTTTAATACACCAACTTGATCTGATTTTTTTAAAGGAGTTTCAGTTTTGCAGAGAAAAATTCAGATCGTTTCCTACTGTCTCTGAATATTTTCACCCATCTTTATTCCTTTTCTTTGTCCCTGCTTGATCAGATCTTAAATTATAAGACTGTAGGAATTTTGATTTGTAAATGTTACGCTTGCCTGCAAACAAGAGGAGGCCACTTCATTTGCACAAAAGATTTGAAAGCCCAGCAGATTTGCACAAGGCCAGGTCCCATATGAGGCACCTCACATTGCACCCAATATGGCATTTCCAGGCCCCAAGTGAAGTTAAAGTTAGCCATACTATACACCATCATTCAAACTTGTTTAGATTTTTTCTTTTGATTCATGCCTTTGCTGCATTTTGTACATCCTCCTGACCATTCTTAGCAGCTGTAACAACACTTGTGGTATTACCAGTAATTTGCAACTTATCAAACATGATTGAACCTTGTTCTTTTGTGTAAACGAAACAGAACTCTTCGGTTGGCTTTCTTTATACTTTGGACATAGTGTAAAGGAAACGGAGACTGTATTTGCATGCCAGACAATGAAACATAACTCACAGTGTATACATGCCTTTGACATTGTAATTACTAGCTGTTGTTTAGATTCCATGTATGGTCACTGGCTTTGGCTATGTTGAAATCAGCTGTATCAACATTTAATCAAAGTCTTATAGATTTTGGTTGTATATTTTTCTAATGTCAAAATAGAAATGCTGAGACTAAAAAATAGGTTGGAAGGGATAGAAATGTGTGTGCCATACATTGCAAAAATAATGAACATTCACGGCATAATAAATGAAGTCCATTCTGAATTTGTCAGTAATGAAATCAAACATCAGATGGAGCCCATTTAAAATTAGGATTACTTTTCTAGCATTTCAGCAACTTCTAACTAATTGTACTTCAGTTTATATTCAAAATAACCCCTATGCAACATATTCTGTTGAAGTATTTTCTGATATAAGGTGAAACATTAAAAAGAAAATACTTGTCAAATTTCTTTCCTAAAGAATATGTAATATATAAATCTTGGAAATCATATACATAATAAACACCCAACACTGTATCTTTTAGCACTATATAATATGGTGATATTCAACAACATGACCAGTACCATCTTGTTTCTGAAGAGTGAGACAAATTTCTATAGATTTACACATGGGATTGATGAAGTGTCACAAACAAGAATTTTTTTTCTTTTTGGTGACAGTAGTGGTTGTGGGGGAGGATGGGAACAATGATTTGTGATGCCAAATCCAGGCCTTTTGCTCTATGCCTTTGAAGGAAACTTTCAGAATAACAGTTCTCTCTACTCTTGTGTCTCTTCTTGATTAGGTATACCCATAAAATTTAAGGCTATAGAACCATATGCCCCAAACAAAATATGAACACATCAGTTGTTTCATATACTATATGATGCTATGTTAAGCAGTATCTTTCATATTTACTAAGGACTCTTTAATAATGTATAAAACAAATATGGTATAAATGTAATGCATGTGGGATCTTTCTTTATTCATTCAACAATTATCATGTACCTGTGATGAGCAAAGCACTGGAGTAGTCACTATAGGACTTATAAAGGTAAGTAAGCATGAATTCTATCTTCCATGAATTTTTAATCCCACAACAAATAGCAATTATCCAACAAAGAAAGCAAAGCATACTGGAATATAAATCATGTGGAAGTTCAGAAGGGAGAGCAATCACTTCCAGCCACAATGATCAAGGACATCTTCATGGAGAGTGATACTGAGGAACAGAGTTGAAACATACAGTGTTAAAGAGACTAACACTCATATTCCCTCCAGAAGCTGGGCTTCAAATTTCAAGTCCAAGAGATGGAGTCCATGAGTCCAGATATAAGATCTGAAACTAGAAACATTATTTAAGACTAGATGAATATATGGGAAATTAGAAGATGAAACAAAAGATGGTACAAAAGAGAAAATGAGAGGCTGCTGCAATGATTTTAGACAGAAAGTAACAAAAACAGGCAGGGCAGTTGATGTGTGAATAAAGAATGGATCTGGGAGATAGCAGTACAAGGAACAAAAGAAGCTAGGAAAATTAAGATGATTAAGTTTTCCAACTTGAATGACTTAAGGATTATAAAGAAGCAAATTGCTAGGAAAGATTAATGAGTTTAAAGGGAGGCATGTAAAAAAAATTTTTTTAACTGGTCATCATGATCAACTAGAATTTAGGAAAAAGAATAGAGCCACAGACACAGATTCACAAAGTGGCTGCCCATTGGTTAAGGATATTACCAAAGAGTTACTGGGACTCAAGGAGAAAATTTTGATTAAAAGGTGAACAGTCCAAGACCTTTTATCATTGAATCAGCCAGACCCAGAGAAAGAATTAGGAGACTATTATCTAGAAGTCAAGAGAAGAGATTTTCAAGAGAAGCTTGCTTCGGTATTAAAATTTTTAGAGAATACAGGAAGAATGTGGACTAAAACTGAATTTGATGGTTAAGGAATTATTGAAAAATCTTTGTAAGATTGCTTATAAATTTTTTTCTTGAATTCCTAGACAGATATCAATGGAAGAATAGCTATAGAAAAACAGGAATATAAATATGTGATTATAGATATTTTAAAGCATAATTATATAGTGGAAAGACAAAGAAGAATATTTTCCCATTCCCATTAACGTGTCTAAAATACCCACTTTAGGAATCAATAATTATAAACTAAAATCTGGTTGCTGCAGAACTATACAACAGTCTCCAATAATGAATAGGCCAATGCTTCTAAAAGAGATTATAAAATTAAAAGTGCAATTAACATATATTACTTACTACTACTATTACCATCCACACAGTAAACTGACCCATAAAGCAACCTTTTCCCTTAGCCTGTTTTCTAATCTCAAAATCAGGTAAATGGAATTTAAAAGTAACCCTTAAGACTCCGGTTAAAAATCAGCAGATTAAACTCATAGATGAGTCAAATACACTTTAACTGTAAAAACATTAAAATAGGTCATAAAGAATTTGTATAAAACTGGAAATGTTGATTTTTTTTTTTTGACATAAGCAAGTTAGTCCTTAGGTTGAAAAAAGAGATTCTTTAGAGAGACAGTTGGTATAGAGGAACACGTGTTGGAATAAAGCCAGGGCAGAAGAACAACAAGCAACCAAGGGGCACTATCAGAAACCACACATGTGGAGAAATAGTTTCTTCTCCTGATAAAATATGAAAGGAAAGCATGCTGGCACAGGGAATTTGGAAATGGATACTGAAGTCTTATAATTATATGCGCGTACAAAAAGGTGGGATTTGGGGTTTAATATAAATACAATTCTATGTAAAAGCAAGGAATCTATATCATAGCAACTCAAAAAAGTCAGATCTCTTGGTAACATTTAAAAATATTAAATATCACAATTCTATATTAAGTATAAAGTACAGTCAGCTTTTGTACTTTGAAATACATATGAATAATGTTAATCACATGATACTTGGCCAAAAACCACTATCTGGGGCTACTGTGGACTGGTTTTTGTGCTGGCAAAGCTCCTCAACGCAAGGGAGCAATTTAACAAAAAGTCTGACTTATTATTCAGTCTTAATTTTTAGACTGACTTTTTCTTGACCAAGTTTACCAGTGGTTTCTAAATACAGATACAAATCCAAATGTAGAAAATATAAACATAAAATACATTAATTTATTAATCCACCTAACAAGATGCTAAATACCTACATTTTTTACAAACAAATTTACAACTGCTCCATGGAATCTGAATGGAACTTCATCTGTCAATAGGTAGAGATTAAAGAGTCAGTATATAAGGCAAAATGGAATGACTAGACACCCCCTTTGGGAGAGGATCTGAAACATGACTTCTTAACTTTCAAGGATATTTAAAAACTTACTACTCTGTTTTTTGAAAATGGAAAATGATTTTTCAAATCTACAATGCTCCCCTTGTAATAGCTAACCTTTTCTAAAGAGGACTTCTTTATAGGATAAAAGCGTCTCTTTTTTTGTTGGTTTTAATCAGAACACATGGGGTGTTTTGAGATAATGACAGGAGTTTCTCTCGTTAAAGAAATTCAAAGGCAGACACAGAGCTGCACTGGTGACTGTTACTCCAAGACATAAGAAGACATTTTGTGGGGAAAGCATTGTAACAGCCCTTGAAGTATTTTTGAATGATGGCAAAAGTCAGCACTCTGTCTTTTTATCTAGGAGAGAAAAGAAGGGAAAAAAGAAGATGAAGAAGAATGACAAGTGACAAGTAACATCACCCAGATCACCCTTTGAGGAGAGATAACACTGAGCTGAAATTGTTTTTGCCAGAGAAATTCCTGACATCTAGAAGTAAGGGGGTTTGGGTCTCTAACTATACCCTCACAGGGAAAAAAAAAAAAAGTTTACTTATTTTGAAAATATTGATACTTACCATATGCCAGGCAAGCTCAGGAATATGACAGTAAGCAAAATACAGAAATCCCTAATCTCATTTCACTTACATTTTACTTGAAGGACAGAGACAATAACCAAAATAACTAGATAAAAGTTTGAGTGTCAAAAATATAATGAAGAACACTATGAAAAAAAAAAAAAAAGATAGGGAAATAAGTCTTAATAGAGAGTATCTGAGGGAAATGAAGGGAGTCAAGTAAATATGTGGGACATAGTCTTGGCAAACTGAACTAAAAGTACACATGTTCCACGACAAGAATGTGATTGGCAGGTTCATGACAAAGTAAAGTGGTCAAGGCTATTGAGTGAGCAAAAAAGAGAGAAGCAGGGGACAAAGTCATAGATATGGTGTGTAGTTACTTATGACCCATTAGAAACACTGGTTTTTACTCTAAGCAAGAGGGGAAATTACTGAAATATGTATAAAGTACCATGATATTCTATTAGAATCACCGGCTGCTGCAGTGAAAAATAGCAAAGGGTGAGAAGAACAGGGACACCCATTATGAGACTATTACAATAATCCAGGTGAGAGATGATGGTGAGTTGGACAAGGATGGTGGCTGTAGAAATGAAGAAATATGGTTGGATTCCAGATGTATTTTTATAGCAAGTGTTGACAATATGCTTTTATGGATTAGATGGAGGGGTGTGAAAGAAGAATAGGGAATGACTCCAAGCTTTCTGGTCTGAGCAACTGTAAAAAGATGAAATTACCATTCACTGCGATGAATAAGATGGAAGTATATGATTTGGGGTGAGGGAGAAAGTCAGTAATTTAGTTGTATGCACATTAAGTTTGATATTACACTGTATATCAAAATGGAGACAGTATAGGAACAGTTGACTTAAGACTCCAGAGTTCATAGGACAGGGGTGCAGATTCAACTCTTGAAGCCATCGTAATGTGTGTGGTATTAGAAACCATGATACACTAAGGGGTTGAGTGTAGACAAAAACAGGAAGAGAATCCATGTTTAGAGGCCAAGTAGATGAGAATGAAAAAGAAAAAGGGAGTAGGAGAAAATGGCTGGAGTACGAGAAGACAGACAAGAGTGTGGCTCTTAGATACCAAGGGATGAATATGTTACAAAAAAAGGGAGAGTTCATCTGTGTAAACGGTCACTGACAAGTTCAGTATAGATAATGGCCATAGCAGTTTGTATTGGGGAGATCACTGGTGGCCTTCATAAGAGCAATTTCAGGGGAAGGGTGGGGCTGAAAGCACAGTTATGGCAGCTCAATAGAGGATGGAAGAATTCTGGAGGAAAAAAAGTAGACAGGTCTTTCAAGGACATTAGCGGTCAAGGGAAGGAAAGAAATGTGTGCACATAGACGGACGAGTAGAGTCAAGAAAGTTCCATTCTATTTGAAGGTGAAAGACATGGGAACATGTTTGTATACTGATGGGGAAAATCTAGGGCAGTGGCCAAATTTAATGATGTATGAGTGAGAAAGAGGTGCTGCCCTGATATTCTGAAGTCGATGACAGAAGTAGGAATATGGGGCACAACTGAAGAGTTTGGCCTTTGTCAAGAGCATAACAATTCATCTGGTGAGACAAGAACAAAGCAGCTTACTAAGGCCAACACAATTAGGATATGATGCAGTGACAGAAAAAATGGATGTCCTCTTCCCCCAGATCTTATTGTCTTAATAGAAAGAAAGTGGTCTTCAGCTAAGGTTGGAATGGGAGAGAAGGTGTTGGAAGTTTAAGCAGAGAGGAAAAGGCATGGGTAGTCCTCTGACAGTGTGCAAATGCAAATAGGGAAATAATTACTGTGATTCGCTGAGGATTGCATTGGGTTTAGTGATCAATAAATTACTGTGTAACTATCTTTTGTCTTACTTCCCACCATACTCAGTTTTTGGGTGCATTCAGTCAACTGACAGAGAGTTAAACTGAACTTTAAATGTTCAAGGGACTTAAAATATTTACTGTACTTTTATTTTTCAGTTGCACCATCATTTGAAAGTGGTATATATATGAAATGTTCTTGATGAACATTAATTTCATCTTGATAAAATGTACTTGGTGAATTATTGCAGTTCTATAAGTTTTTTAGGCCATAGTTGGATTTGCCTAACTAAACTGATTTAAATTGTTTCATAATGTAGTATGTCTTAAAACCAGGGCTGGCACCGTTTTTTCTGTAAAGGGCTAGATAATAACATTTTAGGCTTTGTAGGCCATGTGGCCTTTGTCATAATTAGCAAGCCATAAGATTACTGTAACAGTTACTCAGCTCTGCTGTTGAGTAAAGTCTAAAGCTGTTATGGACAACATGCACATGAATGGGTGTGGCTATGTTCTAATAAAGCTTTATTTACCAAAAAGGTGGCAGGCAAAAAAATCACAACCCTGAGGTTGCCAACCTCTCTTTTAAACTATTTAAAATATAGCTCACTTAAATCTTCTATGAAAGCAGTTGACATGTATTCAATAGCTATTAATAAAATATTTACATAAAATTTGTGAAAGCATCTTCAAGTGTGTCCAACATAAACTAACCTATTTATAACATTCCTTTTCAGTGGAACATGTGGTTTGAATCCTTAATACTCAAGAATAGGCCACATTTCAGTAGCATCATCACCAGCCAGAAATTTCTTAGAATCATGGGTTTACCTCTGACCTACTGAACCAGAGTCTGTGTTTTCAAAAAGAGCCTTATATGTTTTATACACACATTAAAGTTTGAGAAGCACTAGTTCAGAAGCTAATACTAGGATTTTCCACGTGTGAAATCAAGTAACTTATAACAAATATCATAAGGATAACAAAACCCAAAATAACATGAGGCAGAAGGGAGGGAGAAGGAAAATCATTTCCCTATCAAATGTCCAAAAAATGACGAAAGGATGAATAAAATTATAATATCCATACAATGGAATATTATTCAGCCAACAGATGAACATTGAAAACATTATCCCTAGTGAAAGAAGCCAGTCACAAAAGGCCACATATTTTAGACTGTACTTATATGAAATGTTCAGAATAGAGACAGCAAGTAGACTAATGGCTTCCAGAGGGGAGAAAGGGGAGTGACTGCTAGTGGGTAAAGAGTTTCCCTATTGGATGATGAGCATATTCTGGGATTAGACAGTGGTAAAGTTTGCACAACTCTGTGAATATTAAAAAGCACTGAACTGTACACTTTAAATGGTGGGTTTTATAGTATGTGAACTATATTTTAAAAGCCAAAAAAAGTGGAAAACAAAGGCAATGATTTTTAAAAAGTGATGAAAGCTATTTATCAGAACAATTTTGTGGCAATGGAGTTTAAAGAGTGCAAGGGTTTTGGTAAGAAGAGATGATGAGATACTGCAGTTCCTACTAATCTGAATAAAATAAGTATCTGTAATTAGAATGACTTTTTATTTAAACTTCAGGTGGGTTAGACTGGAAGGATGAAAAACTTTAGAGAAATTGTTTTTCTAGTTTACCTAAGGTAATCTACTTCAAGTTACATTGGCAGGAAGGTTAGCTGGCTACTAAGTGATGGGGTGGGGGGTAGCGAGAGAGGGCAGGAGGAATGAAGGGAGGGAAGCGATTTGGGCAGAGGGGATTTTGTTGTGGTAGCTACACTGGATGAAACTTGAGTATCTTCCTATATTAGCTAACACCCTAGTTAGTTACCACCAACTCCATAACACCACATAACACCACACCCCAAAACCACAGACTGCCTTCAGGTTTTCCCTCCCTGTCATCCTAACAGTTTTAGGCCCAACCACATAATGTGAACTGGAAGATCTGGATTGTTTGTCTGCGTTCCAAAAGGAATCCCAACTGTTGGGAGTGTTTCGCATAGTTGGGAGTCAGTAATAACACAAACAGGGCGATGATGGAGTGAGTCACACTAGGGAAAACACAGGCTCAAGCTGAATCTAGGTTACAACTTGCAGATGTGCTCTAAAACCCACTCACAGGGAGGATCTCCATTTATTTACAGCCTTTTATCTGTAACTTAACACCCATTCACTTGTAGTCACAACTTAGAAAGCCCATGGGTTTTCCAAGTTGCAAATTGATTCTCAAATAATGCTGAAAATTTAGGTAGCAAAGTACCTATGTTTTGAAAACTATAAGCAGAATATTAATACATTAGATACTAACTTCCATGAGGTGTGATTTTTCAGGATTATTTTCTCCCTTAAATCAATAGCATCAAACACATCTATTTATGAGCAAATATTATTTCTTCTTTTTCTGCACCTACAGAAAAACTTATCAGTAGCATAAACTATAATAACTTCATAGATAAAACCTAAGAGCTTACAGAATTTCATTTTTTATTAATTCAAAAGTGGATTAACTTTTTATTACAGTGAACACAGGATAAGCAATAGTGATCTAGAAATAAAATAGAAAATATGCTAGGGAAAATTTGATAAAGCATCTTTTCATCATAATGGGTTTATCGTTGTGTAGTCCTATAGCTTTAGAAGGAAAGATGAATTATGTCTCTATATATCCTTCCCTAAGGACTCCTTAAGCCAGAGAAGCAGAGAGTGATGCTGTCATCTCCATGGAAGAGAAGAAGAGTAGGTACTAAAGCTTAGAACATGAATCTATGCAGGATGGCAAATCAATTTCACCATTTGTGCCAGCTTAAGAGCTTAATTGTGGCTGCCTGGAGTCCAGAATCAAGGAAGACTCTGCAGCCACATCCAAGTTCTCTAATCCATTAGTTATACCTATGATGGGCTTCAGAAGCAGAGAAAATGTCAGATTCCTATATGATGTGGATTGCTCTGGTTATAATTTCAGTTCATAAAACATAATTCCTATCTCGGTTAGCCCTTGAGAAATTATCTTCTTAGAAAGTCATACTCCTGGTGAGAACACAACTTTCAACTGAAAACCGTTTTGTAAGAGAGAAATTTCAAGAAACCTAGCAATCATCAAAATGAAAATCTCTTCATCAAACACATGTTTTTAAAAAACTACACATGAGAGGTGGGAGCCATCCTGGGAGAAAACCTTCCAGGGAAATGATATGCTTAGTTCATTTATGCATGGTAATGCCTCAGAATGCAAGTCCTTAGAAAAATAATCAGCATGATGTCCATCTTTATTTACATGTACTCTCTTCTCTTTTCATTCATCTTTTAAGACCTCTAAAATCAAAGCTTTTCTTAATGTTTTTGCTGCTCAGCCATTTTCTCATAAAATTGCCCACTTCTGTTAAGGATTTTTGTCATCTCTCCCAGCAAATCACAGTGTTTTTGACACGGAAAAATTATCAATCAAAACTTATGTTTTGGAATACATAATATATAGGCATACATTCTTGGTTGTCCGCATAGTGTTATATGGCTGTGGTCACTAACTAACTTAAAATATACGTAGTTTTGTTTTACTTGTGCAGCATTTGCAATTTTAGTCATTAAATGAGCTTTGCAGGTGTGCAAATACCCTGTTAATCCTGGTGTTTTCTGAAAGACTGCTAGCCACATCAACCAATACTTTGGAAGATTGGCAAAATGGAGAGGCTTTTTCAAAGCCCAACAATAAATTAGTAAGATGAGTTATATAACAAGTGGAACTTTGTTGAGTTAAAAACTAAGACCACCTGAAGTTTTATTTTTTTAAGCCATCAAGGATTGGATTTTTAAATGCAAAACCAGATATGATCATTCTTGTCTGCCCTTTGCTTTTCTTTTCATGTAAACAATATTTTCTTGATATGGGGAGGTGGGGAGGAAGACTTTCTAACCTGCATTTCTCATTACAAAAAATAACACTGAGTGCTCTGGTGAGATTTAGTCAGGCATATTTCTCTTAAGACCATCCCCATGGAAAAGAAAGGTAAAAAAGCAAACTGGCTGTCTGAGGAGGCCTTACAAATAGCTGTGAAAAAAGAAGTGAAAAGGAAAGATATAAGCATCTGAATGCAGAGTTCAAAAGAATAGCAAGGAGAGATAAGAAAGACTTCCTCAGATATCAATGCAAAGAAATAGAGGAAAACAAAAGAATGGGAAAGACTAGAGATGTCTTCAAGAAAATTAGAGATACCAAGGGAATATTTCATGCAAAGATGGGCACAATAAAGGACAGAAATGGTATGGACCTAACAGAAGCAGAAGATATTAAGAAGAGGTGGCAAGAATACACAGAAGAACTGTACAAAAAAGATCTTCACGACCCAGATAATCATGATGGTGTGATCACTCACCTAGAGCCAGACATCCTGGAATGTGAAGTCAAGTGGGCCTTAG
>SJYX01011194.1:79499-91659 GCA_006410675.1 Oreotragus oreotragus
TTAATGGCCAAGCCCTTGATTTGATGCTCACCACAAGTTTGAATTTTAATTGGCCCTTTTAATGCAAATAATTTTTGATTTTATTGTTTTTATAGTTTGGATTTGAAAAGCAGTTCTGTTTCTAAACAAATAAGTCCCTGAACTTGTGGATTATTTCTATTTCTTTTAAATCTGTTTTCTTGAACTCCTCTTTTTCATCTGATTACTTGAAAATACAGTCAATAACAACTATAAACCATTATTATTCTATTTTTCACTATTAGATCAATTCCAGCAGTAAAAGTTCATGTGGTAAATGAGCTGCCTTCCAAGCAAAGTGGGAATGTTACCAAGTGCTTTAACCCTGCATAACCTGGACCATCATTTCTGGTCCTTGTATTGGTTATCTCCCTACTTATTACCTAATCCTTGTATTAATCCCATATGTTTTAATCTTAATGCCACAAAACATCCATTATCAATTTCTGTATAAATCAGAATAGGATATTTTCATCTGCTCTTTTGCAGTCCATGGGGTCACAAAGAGTCAGACACAATTTAGCAATTGAATAAGAACAACAATAATCACCTGATCACCTATACACTTCTCTTCACTACTTTGAGACTTGCTATGGGGGGAGACAAGAGGTAGGGGTTGAGAGGTGTGACATGCACAGAATTCAATTGGCTTGATGTTATTATCTGCATCAATAGATTCTTCTGTCTTCCAGATTACCAGAGAAATCAATAGAAATCAATGGAAGGAGATTGGGAGGGTAAAAGGAAAGTAGGTTACTTACTCTTCTGGATTCTTCCCCTTCAGGTTACTACAGGTTGACCAAATTCTTCTACTGAAGAATAGACCAATCTATTGTAGACCCTTTCCATACAACTGTACTATATAGGTTCTAGAAATGAACACTTCTCCTTGCCCCTTCAGATACAGTTGTCATAACATCTATCCAATGTCATGAGGCCTGGGATACATCATTCCTGGTTAGTTTACCTAACATCTAATGACTACAACTTTGTAAATGCTTCAATCATCTAGTTTAAAGAGGCTTCCTTTTAGGACTCTGATTGATTATGTTATGTTTCAAGAGTAGAATATCCCTGAATCTTTGCAGCTTAACATAATAAAAGTTCTTTTCTTTCCGAGGCTACCTATCCCATATGTGTAGGTAGGGAGATCTGTTCCTTCTAGTCATTGAACAATACAGGCTTCAGCTTGGCTTATGCTTCTGTGACCAGTGGGGGCATAGGAAGAGTATGTGCTACTCAATTTAAGGGCAGTTCTGCTTCTACCTGGACGTGACATCTGTCACTTTTACTTACATTCTAACCTCAATGGTTCAAAATTTACCACCCTATAATATGTAACTCAAATGGGGAGAACTGGAGAATTTAATGATTACTTTACAAATCTTTCAAAAGTGGTTTTTGAAGTATATCATTATGATGAAATTGAAGGAAGAATTAAAACTCATGTTTAACTTCATACACATATATAGCAAGAATGGTGACAGTGCATATACAGGCTGAGTCTGTTTGTCCTCAAGCAAATAAATCTGCTAGTTTAATGCACAATTAGTCCAAAAGAGTGTAAACTCACAGACAAAAAAATAATGGAAATTGAACACTTCTCAGGCCATCCAGTTCTCTCAGCTCTGCTCTAACCCTGGGCATGGGTGTTGGCCATTTTCCCAGCTTCCTATACAGAGAAGCTTCAGTGATGGCTTTCAGTCTTCTTAAAGGCTCAAAGCCAAGCCTTATTCACTACTGCATTTGCCTCATTTTCAAAATATCCTATCATCCAAAGAGTGAGAGTGGAGCTTCAGCAGGAATTCTATTGTACCCTCATGGTATGAGATGCTGCTCCTCTGGCTCTTCAGTGTGGCCAAAATGGACTCAAGGACCAGCCAGGTTCCCCAGCAGCTATCCTAAGGGATCAGTTAGTAAAATTCAGAGGACTGGGAGAAGAAATTACACATGAAATGATCTTTGATCAAATAAAGACAAACAGTAAGAAGAGTATACTGAGAGATTGCTTTCCCTTCCTCTCGTATCAGTTTTGAGATGGTGGTATCATAGAGATTCTCTGCAGATATTCCATGTAACTAAGCAGCTGACAGAAGAAACACAAGCTGGAATCAAGATTNGCAATACGTGAACCGTGAACTTCCAGATGTTCAACATGGATTTAGAAAAGGCAGAGGAACCAGAGATCAAATTGCCAACATCCCTGGATCATCTAAACAGCAAGAGGGTTCCAGAAAAACATCTATTTCTGCTGTATTGACAATCCAAAGCCTTTGACTGTGTGGATCACAATAAACTGTGGAAAATTCTGAAAGAGATGGGAATGCCAGACCACCTGACCTACCTCTTGAGAAACCTATATGCAGGTCAGGAAGCAACAGTTAGAAATGGACATGGAACAACAGACTGGTTCCAAATAGGAAAACGAGTATGTCAAGGCTGTATATTGTCATCCTGCTTATTTAACTTATATGCAAAGTACATAATGAGAAACGCTGGGCTAGAAGAAGCACAAGCTGGAATCAAGATTGCTGGGAGAAATATCAATAACCTCAGATATGCAGATGACACCAACCTTATGGCAGAAAGGGAAGAGAAACTAAAAAGCCTCTTGATGAAAGTGAAAGAGGAGGGTGAAAAAGTTGGCTTAAAGCTCAACATTCAGAAAACGAAGATCATGGCATCTGGTCCCATCACTGCATGGGAAATAGATGGGGAAACAGTGTCAGACTTTATTTTTTGAGGCTTCCAAATCAGTGCAGATGGTGTTTGCAGCCATGAAATTAAAAGACACTTACTTCTTGGAAGGAAAATTATGACCAACCTAGACGGCATATTGAAAAGTAGAGATATTACTCTGCCAACAAAGGTCTGTCTATTCAAGGCTATGGTTTTTCCAGTGGTCATGTATGGATCTGAGAGTTGAACTGTGAAGAAAGCTGAGCGCTGAAGAATAGATGCTTTGGAACTGTGGTGTTGGAGAAGACTCTTGAGAGTCCCTTGGACTGCAAGGAGATCCAACCAGTCCATCCTAAAGGAGATCAGTCCTGGGGGTTCGTTGGAAGGAATGATGCTAAAGCTGAAACTCCAGTACTTTGGCCACCTCATGCAAAGAATTGACTCACTGGAAAAGACTCTGATGCTGGGAGGGATTGGGGGCAGGAGGAGAAGGGGATGACAGAGGATGAGATGGCTGGATGGCATCACCGGCTCGATTGACATGAGTTTGAGTGAACTCTGGGAGTTGGTGATGGACAGGGAGGCCTGGCACGCTGTGATTCATGGGGTTACAAAGAGTGGGCTACAACTTGGCAGCTGAACTGAACTGAACTGATTTCTCTAAGGGGCACTTGTGTGCAGGAGAGAGAAACCATCATTACATCTATATACTGTTCAGGAAATGTCAAGGAACTCTATATAGTGTTCAGGAAATGTCAAGGAAACTCTGTAAATGGTAAGTGGTAACTAGTCAAAAACTCAACTACCATCACAGAGTGTTTTCAGGAGACTTTCCACACTATGTTCCAGGTGATAGACAGCTTTTACAGTACTTTTTTTCTATACTATTTCTACAAGAGAAAAGTAATTTGATAACTAATTCCCATTATAGAGTCAGCCTGAGTTGTGAACTTCCAAAATGTGTCAGTAACAGAAGTCAGGCTTTACATTACTTTGTAGTAGCTAAGCATACAGGTTATATTTTGGACCCAAATTCTGTAAGTTATGTAGGGGAATAATTCACTGGGGTCTACATAGGGGCCTCATATTTGGATGTTATGAAAATGACTTGAAAGAATAGCAGGTTCTTAAGTATATTGCCACTGCAATGGTGCTGAGGCTTCAATTGTTTTAAAATGATCCTATACATATTAGTTCTTATGAATTTACAATAACTGTCTCACTACGAATTTAGTAACCCATTATATAAACAATTCTCAAAAGAGAGTATGAACTTAGCACTAAGAAGCATATAGGCATCTTAAACATCCTTTGATGGTCAGCCTAAGAGAATAGTGTTTATTTTTTTGCTACATGTGAAAGTTCATTCTCAGTATCAAGTTTATTTTGTCCACTAACTTTGTTAACCTTTCCAATTTCTTCAGTATTTGGTGTCCTTTCACAAAGAGCTGTTAGAACAGTTGCATCAGGGTTAAAGGTCAGAGACATTACTGTGCTAACCTGAAGCATACATGCTATTCCTTGAGCTCACAATGCGTTTTTGATTACTTTTTAAAAATAAAAAATGCCAACAGAAAGATATAGCAATATATGAGACATTTATGAAACCTATATCTACCATATTTTTGATAAGACACTTAAAATATTTCAGTTTGTAAATTCACTAAGAAGGTCAGGAAAATGCTGTGTTTCATTAAAAGAATCCTTTTTGATGATTTAATTTTAAATAAAAGAGCTAAACTTGTGATAAAACTCAGAAATTTGAACTTTTTCAACAAATAGTATATTCTTTCTGATCTTTTAAAATAATATTTATGTAACAACACGGTTAATGAGTGAAACAATCTCCATTTTTATTGAAATCATATTGTCATGATTAATAACTGAGATATTTTCCTATAAAGATTTACTGCTAATCCCTTAGTTGAAATTCATTTTACTCAAGAGACATTCAACTCATCACCTAGAAACAGTATTTGCAGACTTCACCAGGGTAACAGATCTAATCCTTAAGGTAATCACTGTCCTCTCCAGTTCTTTCTCCTTTTAAGTCCTCACTGGTCTTTTAGAAAAACAGAAAGTAGAAAGCTGTTATTTTCCTCCATGGGACAGTCTACCCTGTTCAAGCAAGTAATATCATTTTCTGTTTGCCCTCATCTACAACAAGTACACAGCGTCACTGTCTTCATGCTGATTTTCTCCCAGAGTGTAAAGAACAACAATGTCAGCAGACAGCCAAATCACCAGCTATAAGAATCTGAGAAGAAGTAAATTCTATCTTTTTTAAATGTTTGTATTTAACACCCACGGAGAAGAGAGATAAGATGAAGAGGAGAAGGAGTAGGAGAAGGAGAAGGAAGAGGGAAAAGGCCATGTTTCTATGTCAGAATCCAAATCCCAAGTCAGTCTGAATATCTTCTTTTAAGTCTGTGTATATTTATTAACAACATTTCAAAGTGTACCATGATTGGCTTGGCAATAAGATTAAAACAACAACCAAACACCAAACAAAACACCCACCGCTTCGCTGTGCTTTCTTTCAATTCCAGCATTTTATAATAGGTCAGGTCAAAGATGTATTAGGACATAAAGAATGGACTAGATTCTTTCATACACTATAGCCAATATCAAGGCTACTTACAAATTCCGTGTGTTTACTGTGCCAAAGAAACACCCGTCAAATTAATGAAGGGGATTTCACAATTTTGCAGCAGAAGTGAGCTCTTTAGAGTTCTGAAACTATTTGGTTCCACATTCATCTGTGGCTGAAGGAGTTGAAATCATTGACAGGTGTAACTAATATTACACAATTGACTAAAATCATAATGCTTGCAACTTGGTAATGAAAGTTAGATTTTCTTCAAATAATTAGCCATCTGTCATCAAAAAGCTGTCTAGATAATATAAAGGTAAAATTTGGATTCTGAATCTCAAATTGGTGTTAGGTTCTCGAAGTTATTTGAATTGTTATTATTAACAACATAAACTTAGTCATATAAATTTAGAAAAAAAATCTCTACCACCAGGAAACTTGTTTCCAAACTACTTCTATATGATACAGTAAGAACTCATCTACATTTCAGATCGTATGCTTCCAAATGTTGCTTTCTCATATAGCATTCATTTTAATTTTCCCATGGTTCTAAGCTAGAAACATGCAAACCCCTGACCCTTTCCTCTGCCAGTTAATCACTAACTTCTTTCAACTCTACCTTTTAAAATGTCCTTTGCTTGTGCATCCCCACTGCTACTGCTTAGTTCAAATCTTGATGGAACACTCGATTACTCAGTTATAGTAAAATCTGTTCTTAGGGTGCCAATAAAAAAATACAAAATATGAGGAGAGCTTAGGTTCAACAAATTTGTCCAGATTTTAAAAATTAG
The DNA here is from genome assembly GCA_006410675.1 of Oreotragus oreotragus. Taxonomy (NCBI): domain Eukaryota; kingdom Metazoa; phylum Chordata; class Mammalia; order Artiodactyla; family Bovidae; genus Oreotragus; species Oreotragus oreotragus. The sequence continues at coordinate 85,581 of SJYX01011194.1, forward strand.
AATCTCTGGAAGGAGGTTATAATAATGACGTTTACATTTTAACTGTTCTTATAGTTTCAACATTTGCATATGCTTTCTGTATTAGTTTGAACTGCATAAAGGGCTCCCACAGAAACTTCAATGCTTAAATCTTTCAAAAATTCTGATGAAGACTTCATCTGTCCTTCTTACTACCACCAATGCAACTTTTCCAGAAACTTACCAATTTTGTCATTCTGCTGCTTAAATAATTTTATCGAGATGTTAATCTTAGATTATAAGGGGTCCTTACCACCCATATAGAAAGGTTCATACTCACTGGCTTCATGATAAAGGCCCTCAATGTTACATAGCCAGAGCTGTCTTTTAGTCTCATCTTCATACACTGATCCTTTAATCAAACCAAACTACAAGTTCTTTAAGCAGAGGGATAAAGTGATTATTTTTATTTCTCTGGAAACTTCCAGTAGGGTCTCATATGTAATTCTTCTCCTTAAAGGCAACCATAAAAAAATAACTGTATGGTCTTTGCTGCTGCTGCTGCTGCTGCTAAGTCACTTCAGTCATGTTCGACTCTGTGTGACCCCACAGACGGCAGCCCACCAGGCTCCCCCATCCCTGGGATTCTCCAGGCAAGAATACTGGAGTGGGTTGCCATTTCCTTCTCCAATGCATGAAAGAGAAAAGTGAAAGTGAAGTCGCACAGTCTGTCCGACTGTTAGAGACCCCATGGAATGAAGCCCACCAGGCTACTCTGTCCATTGGATTACTATTCATTAAATTTACATCATTTTTCTTTGGACAGTACTGAAACCACTTTTGGGTCTTCTCCTTCACATACTTAGGTTCCCCAATCCCACCTTTCAGTTCCGTTCAGTCGCTCAGTCATGTCTGACTCTTTGCGAACCCACGAATAGCAGCACGCCAGGCCTCCCTGTCCATCACCAACTCCCAGAGTTCACTCAAACTCACGTCCATCGAGTCGGTGATGCCATCCAGCCATCTCATCCTCTGTCGTCCCCTTCTCCTCCTGCCCCCAATTCCTCCAAGAATCAGAGTCTAAAGATAACATTTTAACTCAGATACTTTGTTATTCTAAAGGCAAGGTATGGCTTCTTCAACCTATCCTTTGGACATTCCTATTATTATGCAAGTGAATAAGAAAATTATAAAAATCTACTTATTGACTCACAAAGTCAGTTCACCATAAAAGAATCAGCAAAAATATCTCTACAACTTCTATGTACCACACCCATAAGAAGAAACTTCAGGCACCAGCATACTATTAAGTAGCCTCAGAGATCCCTACCCACTGTTTTAATGCTGAGTTCTGCAATGAGGTTATGTGAATCAAGACTTCAGATGCCCACAGAGTATGGTTCTCTCTTGAAGGAAAAGGAACTTTCATTCTCTTGAGTTATTGAGGGCCACATGCACAAACCTTAGGAACAAAGTCAGACCAAGATCCACGGGTGCTCAAGACTAATAATTGGGCATCTCTTGAAACCTATATCCTTCAAAGTTTCACTGGCTTCCTATTTGGAAAAGAGCTTGAGAACTCAGTAAGAAAAAGACAGAAAAAGGAGTACTCATGCAGATTCTCTTTTTTTTTTTGTCATGAAAAATCAACACAAAACCAAAGCCAAAACATAGAAACTAATTTTATGTATCAGTTGGACTGGGGAACAGATATTTGGTCAATATCTGGTGTGTTATTTGTAGACAGTAAAGCAGCTGCCCGCCCTAACGTGAATAAGCTTCATCTAATCAGTCGAAAGTCATAATAGGACAAAATGACTGACTTTCCCCCTCTACTTCCACCTACCTTGAGTAAAAGAGAATTCTTCCTGCCTGTTGCCCTTCAAACTAGGACCCTGGCCTTTTTTGCCTGCCTTCATACTTGACCTGAAACACTGGTTCTTCTTAGGGTTGGAACCCACCAGCCTTCAGAACAGAACCACACCAGCAGCTCTTCTGGGTTTTCAGCTTGCCTACTCACCGGCACATCTTAGAACTTGTCAGCCTACATAATCATAAATCATATCTAACCTACATCTATATCTATCATCTATCTATCTGTCTCTACCTATCTGTATCTCACACACATGTATACACACTTCCTACTTATAGAACCCTAACACAAGACCTAATCTATAAACTTCACTCAGCAGAACATGCATCCTGTAACTCCTAATCTCAATTCAGAAGTGATTTAGCATGTATCTCTCATTACTGGGGATAACTGAACCTATGTCCCCAATTCTTCACAGCCTTCTATATTAGAATTATATATCACACCTTCAGCCCTGAGACTCTCCAATTTCTGCCATTAGACATATAGGATATTTCCTCAAACCAGAGACAGGGTACATGACTTGCTTTAGTCAACAAGATACAGAAGGAAGTGACAATGTGAAATTTCCAGGCCAGGACCCAAAAGGAGTTCACATGTTTCCTCTTGCTTTCTGTGAAGCAGTGATCATGGGCCTGGCCGTCGGTGTCCCTTTCATCTGGGTCCCAAAAGGCATGCATGTTGTGCAGAAGTGAAGCCTCAACTTAGAGCCAACCCAGCTGAAGGCCCTCTTACACAGGCTGAACCTCAACTGGAAGACCTCTGAATATAGGAATAGATGCTTGCTGCTTCTAGCCAATAAGGTGTGAGTGGTTTATTATACACCATTTGCAATACCTGCTAATTATACTTTAGCCTTCCCAGAGCTTGAGGCCTCATTCCAAGAGTTGAGGTGCTTTTTAAAATGGCTCTTTCAACAACATACATACAATACTTCATCAAATACAACTTTAAAAATCATTTTAGATTTCTAATACAGTTTACAGGCTGTAGCAATATCCTGGTACTTCTGGTAGAATGATATCTTGAGCAACAATCTGGACAACCTAACCTTAACTGTGACTATGATTAGAAGATAGGTAGCAACTTTCTCCGTGGTAGGACAAGACATCCAAGATTCCCACCAAGACTGACTTTATTTTCCCTACCGACCCAGAAAACTCTATGAAGTTGCCACAACAGTATCTCTTGACTGCAATTAATTTTCTCTTACAAAAGGAGAAGAGGAAGGACAATTATCTGAAGATCTTAAACAAAAACCGAGTTAAATTTAAAACATTTTTAAAAGTCTCCAGCATTTGAATGAAAGTGAAGCAAGTATTTATAAGTTGCAAGTATTAAGCACAGAAATTAATTATCGTGAGGGGAAATGACCATAAAATGTACAACCAGCATTTATCAAACACCTACATATTTTGTATAATATTTAGTTTGTTTTTTTGTCTTATTGTTTAATCTCTTCCTTTCCCACTCTCAGACTACGTGGTCCTGGAAACTCCTAATTTCAAGGCCTAGGCATGACCTTAGCCCTCAGTCAGAGTACTCCTGGACATGGCAACATTGACCGGCTGATGAACTGACTATCTGAGGCTAATAAGTCCCTGTAGCAGGACGTTATGGATTGGGTGAACCTGAAGCTACTGGAGAACTGGACCTGATCTCAAGACTTAAAAACAGAGAGAATATAGCTCTAGAGCTGCTGTTCATTCAACTTGACATTAACACAATGGAAACAGAGCCAGATTCCTTATTCACATTATTTGAATTTTACCTTAAGCAATTTCAGGTAGGTTGGTGACATGTCCAGTTTTGGCTAAAACAATCTTTTACTCACAAATTAAAGAATTCCAGCTGATATACTGGATATTTAGCTTCTGCTTCCAAAATGGTTATTGTATTAAATTAAAATTATTGTTAACAACTTAAAAGTTGATTTTCACTGCAGACTGTAAAAGTGATTAACTGGTTTTTCACTACGTGGTACATACAATGCTCTTATTCAATCAAAAACATTTTATTGAGCATTTAAAATATTCCAAGAACTGTGATAGGGATCCAGGATATGGCAGTGAAAAAAACAGAAAGAAAAGCCCTTCTCTCATGAGGCTTTTATCTTAATAGGGGACACCAGGTGATAGAGTATGTTAGAAAGTTAAATACAGCTGTAGAAAAAAACAATGAAGGAAACCAGGGAGACCAAAAGGTGAGAGTAGAGATTGGGAATATTAATGTTGCTTTTTGAATACTCAGAGAAAATGTCACTGCAAGGGTAACATTTGGGCAGATAATTGAAGAAGGTGAAGAAGTAAGCCATGCAGACATGAGGAAAGGAATTCTAGCTATAGGGAACAGCAAATGCAAAAGAGATTTCAAGTCTAAAATGAGTTAGTCATGCTTGAAGAATAACAAAGAAGCCAGTATAGCTGGAGTGGAATGAATGCAGGGCAGGCAAGAAAAACAGGAGACAGGATCACAAAGCTAATAGGGTGCGCAGTCCATGTTGGGTCTTGTTGGTTATATTAAGGATAACATCAAAATCAGTGTGTTTAGATCTAATATAATTTTTTCATTTTAAAGGTTAAAAGAATATCCAGGAGTATATTTTGGAAATGAATGAATTGTTCATATAGTCTTTGTCAAAATAAACATCTAATGCTTTTGAACAACTGAATCAGTAAAATGATTACTGGCATCAACAATTGGTGGAAAATATACTTTAAAGTTTCCCTCTTTCCCAATTAATGCTAAAATTACCTAGGATCGCAATCCTCTTGCTGGTGGATTTTGGAATTTTGAAACTGAGTTAAATATATTTTGGATAAAGTTCAGTAAACAATCTGTTGTGATGTATGATAAAGTGACTACTGGGCTAATTAAGTTACAGATCCTATTGTAGAGCTGAGACAGCTTGATGCAAGTAAGAAGCGAAAAGCAAGATCATAATTTTATCTTGATATTTATTGCTTAATATCTTCAAAGTGTGCAGTCAAAATTCTATTAATAGAATATTTCATCCCCATGGAAACTTCTGGCTTGAAAATGGAAAAGTCCAATGTTCACCTTTCCTTCACAGAAAATAACATCAATAAGGACAAAATCAAAGGCAAACAAAATATTTACTGAAACTCAAGAGACAGCTGCAATTATGAATCACAAATAAGTGCAAAAGCAGTGAATAGTGCAGAATAAGAAGTGCAGAAAGATTACTAATGGCTGTAGATCTCAGAAAAGGCTGGCAGAATGTACTGCTGCCTGGAAAGGAGAGGCAATCTGAGTCGCATGGCCATAATCTCTTGGCTGGAAAAGCAGTAATGGAATACCTGGGCTAATGGCTGCAGGGTCCCTGGACCTGGTTTGGCTTTAAGAAACAGAGCAGGCAAGATTCAATTTAGCCATCCCACTGATGTGTAAGCATGGGTCAGTCTCAGTAAACAGCTAGAAGAAGTGAACTCTCCATTGTGAGCAACCCAACTACTGCCAGGCTCTATTAACTGGGGTGAAGAAAAGACTCAAAAAACTCTTCAAAAAACTGAGTTATATGAAATTTTCTGCAAGTCTGCAGCATGAGCATGACCCATCCCTCATGTTAAACACCTGCAAATTGCTAATCCAGTGACAGAGGGGACTCTTTCAGAATTTTGAAAAATTAAGAGAAACAAGTACAGGATATGCTCTCTGAGTTTTCCTGGCTGTAGAGAATTGTTTCATCATTAACTTAGGAGTTTTATCTTCTGTTCTGTATGGATGGAGAAGTCTTGAGGTTACTGTAAAAGAAAGACTGAAAGCCAGAGGCAGGAGGCTTAACTCCGAAACTTTAGATCGGAGAACTCCTGACTCCAGGAAACAATAATAGATAAGATCTAACCTAAAAGTCAAGGCAAATTGGAAGTGGTCAAACAAGAGATGGCAAGGGTGAACATCAACATTCTAGGAATCAGCTAACTAAAATGGACTGGAATGGGTGAATTTAACTCAGATGACCACTATATCTACTACTGCAGGCAGGAATCCCTCAGAAGAAATGGAGTAGCCATCATGGTCAACAAAAGAGTCCGAAATGCAGTACTTGGATGCAATCTCAAAAACGACAGAATGATCTCTGTTCGTTTCCAAGGCAAACCATTCAATATCACAGTTATCCAAGTCTATGCCCCAACCAGTAATGCTGAAGAAGCTGAAGTTGAATGGTTTTATGAAGACCTACAAGACCTTTTAGAACTAACACCCAAAAAAGATGTCCTTTTCATT
>SJYX01011196.1:0-15413 GCA_006410675.1 Oreotragus oreotragus
ATATTGAAAAACAGAGACATTACTTTGCCAACAAAGGTTCATCTAGTCAAGGCTATGGTTTTTCCAGTGTCATGTATGGATATGAGTGTTGGACTGTGAAGAAAGCTGAATGCTGAAGAATTGATGCTTTTAAACTATGGTGTTGGAGAAGAGTCTTGAGAGTCCCTTGGACTGCAAGGAGATCCAACCAGTTCATCCTATAGGAGATCAGTCCTTGGTGTTCATTGGAAGGACTGAGGCTAAAGCTGAAACTCCAATCTTTGGCCACATTATGCAAAGAGTTGACTCATTGGAAAAGACTGATGCTGGGAGGGATTGCGGGCAGGAGGAGAAGGGGATGACAGAGGATGAGATGGCTGGAATGCATCACTGACTCGATGCACATGAGTTTGAGTGAACTCAGGGAGTTAGTGATGGACAGGGAGGCCTGGCATGCTGTGATTCATGGGGTCACAAAGAGTCGGACATGACTGAGCAACTGAACTGATATCACTGTTAAATGGAAGGCTTCACATCCCTTTCTTGATGAAAGAGGATGAAAAGTTTGTATTTGTCATTCTATTTGTTATCCAACAGCCTCAGGTTTTATGTAAAAATTCAACTGTGCACTTGTAATTGCTTTGGTATTAAAGATATATACAGTCTCAATAATTATTATTAATATCCACGTCTCCAGATATCTTTCTGTTTTTTTCAATGCATGCAACTCAGTTTTCAGATGTGCCCCTTGTGTCTTTTTCAATTTTTGCTATTTGTTTTTGAACAGCCATTGTATAATCCTGATGAATTTAACATATACTTTCAGCTATCCTGAAAATATACTATATTCACATGGTATTAGCTAAAATGAAAGATAATTTCCACCCCCCAAAATGTCCAAAGACCCTTTTGTTCCCCCCAAATTGAAGCAAAACTGCTAGACATTTTGCTCCCTCTAAAAATGTATTTATCCAAGACAACTCGGTTTGCATGAGTTTTACAGATAGAGAAAAGGTTATAGTCAGCTTTTTCATTCAGAGTTGCCCTGGGATATAATGCTAGGAAATCCAGTGGACTTACTTTTTAATGGAAGATAGGATTTTTCTGTGATATTTGTATCCACTGAAGACAAAATTAATTGTAGATAGGAAGCTTGTGGGCTCACATGAAAAGGTAAAGACCCACATTTGATGATAAGATTTGATCATTATGAGAGGCTTCCAAATTTGTTAATATATAGTGATATACTGAATATAGTTTAGGCATCTGGTAATTTGGTATGCTTTATTTTGTTGTAAAAATAGTTTGGGGCACATAAATTATGTGCTCAATGGAAGTGATTTTTTATTGTGGTAAAACACACATAACCAAATTTACCATCTTAATTATTTTTAAGTGTCTAGTTGAATGGTGTTAACTATATCCGTAAGGTTATACAACTGTCACCTCCATCCTTCTCCATAGATCTTTTCATATTATGAAACTGAAATTCTATTTCCATTTAACAATAATTCTCCATTTTCCTTTTCTCCAACCCCTGGCAACCACCATTCACTTTCTCTCTATATAAATTTGACTACTCTAAGTACTTCATATAAGTGGACTCATACAGCAGTTGTCTTTTTGTAATTAGCTTCTTTCACTTAGCATAATGTCCCCAAGTTTCAACCATGTCAGAATTTCCTCCATTTTTAAGGCTGATTAATATTTTATTGCATTTTTATACACTGTGTATTGAGTTGCTTCTGTGTTTTGGCTGTTGTGAATAATGCTGCTACTAACATGAGTTTATAAATATCTCTTCAGTATTTTGCTTTCAGTTCTTTTGGGTATATATCCAAAAGTGGAATTGCAGGATTGTATGTTAATTCTATTTTTAATTTTTTGAATAGCTGTCATATTGTTTTCCATAGCAGCTATAGCGTTTTACATTCCCACCGATAGTACACAGGGATTTTTGTCATGTTTTATGAGAGGCAGCTATGAAATGATAATAAAAGTGCTATAAAAATATGAAATATTTTTTTAAAGTATGAAATATTTATGATGATATAATTGAATATTGAGAAATAAAAGTCTGCATTTTCTTTCCTGACATGATAGATACATACCTGTACATGCACACGGACATATACTTTTAGATAGTGTCACTGATTATTTCTCTACAGGGCTTATTGTTTACAATGAATACTGAGTTTCAGTAAAAGTTGAATTCAATGCCAAGGATAATAATCTCATGAAGAACTTCATTTTATACCATTAGCATATCAATAGAAAAATCTCATCTGTGTGTACCTACACTTTTTAGCCAGTAGTGTACTATGCTATACCTTTCCAAGCTGAAGGACAATATTTAAGACCCAGGGAGTTGTGTACAGTCACTATGACTGACTTATGTGGGTTTAAGTAGCTTTGGCATTTAATATCTCTGTGACCATGGCCAAGTTCCTATGTCTGTTAGCTTCAGTTTATGTTTTAAAACAGAGGGAATTATTATAAATCATCATTAGATACTTTCCCAAATTTTCTCCGGAATCTCTGATTCTAGGGTTATAGCGTGGTTTGTCTAATATGATCTGATTGTTAGCTTCTGTCAATGTTCTTGAGTTCAGGTAACATAATGGAGCCAGAAGCAATTCATTAAGAAATATATATATATCTTTTTCAATCTGCATCTTTCAAATGTATTTCGCTACAGACTTTGTGTGTGTGTGAAAGAGAGAGAGAATATTTCATAGAGCACAGTTTGGGAAAAAAATGAAAGTGTGGAAGTATTAGTTGCTCTGTCATAGCTGACTCTTTGTAGACCCCATGGACTGTAGCCCACCAGGCTCCTCTGTCCATAGAATTCTCCAGGCAAGCATACTGGAGTGGGTAGCCATTCCCTTCTTCAGGGGATCTTCCAGACCCAAGAATCGAAAAAGAAATGCAAAAAGGCCTTACAAATAACTGAGAACAGAAGAGAAGTGAAAGGTAAAGGAGAAAAGTTAAGATATAACCATCTGAATGCAGAGTTCCAGAGAATATCAAGGAGAGATAAGAAAGCCTTTTTAAATGAACAGTGTAAAGAAATAGAGGGAAACAATAGAATGGGAAAGACTAGAGATCTCTTTGAGAAAACTAGAGATACCAAGGGAACATTTCATGCAAAGATGGGCGCATAAAGTACAGAAATGGTATGGACCTAATAGAAGCAGAAGATATTAAGACGAGGTGGTAAGAATATACAGAAGAACTATACAAAAAGACCTTAATGATCAGATAACCATGATGGTGTGATCACTCACTTAGAGCCAGACATCCTGGACTGTGATGTCAAGTGGGCCTTAGGAAGCATCACTGGATACAAAGCTAGTGGAGGTGATGGAATTCCAGCTGAGCTATTTCAAATCCTAAAAATTAAAGTGCTGCACTCAATATGCCAGCAAATTTGGAAGACTCAGCAGAGGCCACAGGACTGGAAAATGTCAGTTTTCATTCTAATCTCAAAGAAGAGCATTGCCAAAGAAAGTTCGAAGTACTGCACAATTGTACTCATTTTACATGCTAGCAAAATAATGCTCAAAATCCTTCAAGCTAGGCTTCAGCAGTATGTGAACTGAGAACTTGCAGAAGTACAGGCTGGATTTAGGGAAGGCAGAGGAACCAGAGATCAAATTGCCAACATCCGTTGGATCATTGAAAAAGCAAGAGAGTTCCAGAAAAAACATCTACTTTATTGAGAACACCAAAGCCTTTGACTGTGCAGATCAGAACAAACTGTCAAAAATTCTTAAAGAGATGGGAATACCAGACCCCCTGACCTGCCTCCTGTGAAACCTGTATGCAGGTCAAGAAGCAGTAGTTAGAAGCGGACAGGGAACAACAGTTTGGTTCCAAATTTGGAAAGGAGTATGTCAAGGCTGTTTATTTTGCTTATTTAACTTATATACAGCATACATCATGCAAAATGCTGGGCTGGATGAAGCACAAGCTGCCATTAAGATTGCTGGGAGAAATATCAATAACCTCAGATATGCAGATGACACCACCCTTATGTCAGAAAGTGAAGAGGAATTAAGAGCCTCTTGATGAAAATGAAAGAGGAGAGTGAAAAAGCTGGCTTAAAATTCAGCATTCAAAAATGGAGATCATGGCATCTGGTCTCATCACCTCATGGAAAATAGATAGGAAACAATGAAAACAGTGACAGACTTTATTTTCTTGGGCTCCAAAATCACTGCTGATGGTGACTGCAGCCGTGAAATTGGAAGACACTTGCTCCTTGGAAGAAAAGCAATCCAAACTTAGCATATTAAAAAACAAAGACATTACTTTGCCTGCAAAGGTCTGTACAGTCAAAGCTATAGTTTTTCCTTTAGTCATGCATGGATGTGAGGGTTGGACAATAAAAAAGGGTGAGCGCCAAAGAATTGATGCTTTTGAACTGTGGTGCTGGAGAAGATTCTTGAGAGCCCCTTGTACACCAAGGAGCTTGAACCAGTGAATCTTACAGCAAATCAACCCTGAACACTCATTGGAACAACTGATGTTGAAGCTAAAACTCCAATACTTTTGCCACCTGATGCCAAGGGCTGTTTGATTGGAAAAGACCTTGATGCTGGTAAAGATCAAGGGCAGCAGGAGAAGGGGATGACAGAGGATAAGATGGTTGGATGGCATCATTGACTCAATGGACATGAGTTTGAGAAAACTCTAGGAGATGGTGAAGTACAGGGGAGCTTAACACACTGCAGTCAATGGCGCTGCAGAGTTGGACAAGACTGAGTGACTGAACAATGACCGTGATTAAGCAGACAAAACCTGAATTCCTTGTCCTTGGATTTCCATAATTGAAATTTGGTTGGAGCTGAGTCACACTTATCTAAAAATTAGATATGGTTAATATCTAATACAAGGATCAAAAGGAAAAAAGATCAAATTTTCTTGTTTATCTAGCTTTGTATCTTCCCAAAAGTTGATGCATAAAAGTATGAGTCAGAAGTAGAGCTGCCTGTAACTACCAAGTATAACACATTTTTTCCAGAGAGTAAAAATAGTTGGTTACCTCTTGGTTTATGAGGCAATGAAATATTCTAGCACATAAATATTGACGCTCAGACCCGTGGGATGTAGGAGTGCTAAGCACATTTGCAAGACATAAAGACTGAAACTAAATGAAGTTACATCTTTTCCTATAAAATGCAAGCTGTCCTTCAATGGATTTTGCCATCCTGTTGATTTTATTTCCTCCATTTTTATAATTGCTGACATCCTGCTGGCCTCTTGAAAACACCACTAGTATTTCTTCCTGAAAGTTAGCCAACCTACTGATTATTCTTAAAATTCTGACTAGGCATTTGTAGGTAAAATTAACACATCAGTGAAATGCCAGAATTTTGAGCTGGAAGCTGAGAAAAGGAAAATGGAGAAAGAAAAGCATTAAAAAAATCAACATGAATAATTTTCTGACATGAAATACATCTTTTAAAATTAAAAATGCTATACTGCATTTAACTTGCCTTTGAACAGGAAGAATCTTAATTCTACATATTGAATACAGCTTCCCTAACAGTCATTTTTCATCTGCATGGACAGGGCATCATGGTAACAAGAGAGAAGTAAGCATATATAGATACAGATGCTGGTAGATGTATAGATGTTAGAATTCTCCTGTAGAAATTTGCATAAAAGTAAGTGTGGGACACATTATGCTATATCCCAGGGATTGGTGGGGAAAAGTGTATTTTTCCAATCACGCCCTGCTTTCAGCACCATAAAAGAGATCCCTGGGGAGCCATGGAACTTTAGAAATCTTAGTTCAGTTGTATTTATTTTTGTTCTCCCATCAGATCATAATATCCTTGAGAATAGAGATAAGAATAATTATGAATGTATTCATTAAACAAACATTATCTCTGGTCTACTAGATTCTAGCATTGTTCTAAGTATTGCAGTCTTGGTTCTTGTGTTAAAGGAGGTTATATTCTGTTGTTGGGGAAGAGACAAACAATAAGCAAGTGAAGGGCTGAATATATTTCAGATATTCACACATTCTGAAAAGTAAATTAAGCAGGCAGCTTGGTAAGGACTGAGTGTAGTCCAGGAAGGCCTTTCTGAGAATGAAACTTTAGAGCTTGGACCCAGCATGAGGAAAGAGCCAGGCACAAGTGGGCAGACTGAAGTAAGAGAAATAAGTACAAAGACTTTAGAGTGGGATAGCTTTAGTTTTCAAGGACAGAAAGATCAGCAGTGTGACTGGAGTAAAGGTTCTGTTGGCAGAGTACAGCCAGATTTCACAGGACCTTGAAGGCCACTTTAACCCTACCATTTTGCTGAGTGTTTACCTTCATGGTAAACCACAACTGTTATTTAAATTTCAACTCTATCTTTTCCTCTAAAAATGTAAACAAGGCAATGATGGTGACTCTTACCACTTCTGCTCTACAATACGTGCAAGAGCCTAGGTATGTATTAATTTGCATTTCTCAGTAGTTGTAACCTTAAAATTCCCATTTCTATTTCAATCCTCACACTTTATCTTTAATTGTAGTATCCTCAGACAAGTAAAGCATTATTTGTATACTGACATATCCTTAATAAACAAACCATCTGCAATGGTAATAGCATTTTGTCATTCCTTTGTAACTATAATTCTCATTATCTTTTTTTTAGATGATTTATTCTTTTTTTTGATGATTTCTTTTTTTTTAATTTTTAATTTTACTTTATTTTACTTTACAGTACTGTATTGGTTTTGGCACACACTGACATGAATCTGCCATGGGTGCACATGAACTCCCAAACATGAACCCCCCCTCCCACCTCCCATCCCACATCATCCCTCTGGATCACCCCCATGCACCTGTCTCTTATACACATCTAGATGTGTATAAGAGACAGGCTCTACACCAACTCATATCAATTCACAGGTTCGCATGGCTGACTCTGTCACGCCATTAAGATCTCTATTCAGGCACTTCCCTGGTGGTCTAGTGGTTAAGATTCCGTCCTTCCAATGCAGGAGACATGGGTTCAGTCCCTAGTCAAAGAATTAAGATCCCACGCACTGTGTGGCCAAAAATAATTAAAGTGGATAAAAGCACTGTGCTGCAACATCTTATTGTGAAGACAAAGTGAGATAATATTTATGGAGTCCTGGAAAATAAAGATGCTTAAAAAAATAAGTCTCTACTTAAATTGTCCCTCCTCAGAGACACTTTTGCTGAGCCCCAAACCAAATATCAGTTCATTTTACAGTCCATTCCTTTACCCTACCCTGCTTCATTTTACTTCTTAGCTCTTATTTCCACCTGACATATTTTCATTTGGGCTTTTTTCAGTCTGTCTTCTCTACAAGATTGTAAGTTGCATGAAGGCAGGGACTTTGTCATATTCCTGTCTCTTATACACATCTTTTGAGTATTTAACACATTCATGATTCCCCACTCATGAAGGAACCTGAGGTCCATAACAGGCAGCTACTTTTTATTAGGATAAGGCATTTACTTGAAAACTTATTACATCAAAGCCTGATTACAAGGACTGTGACAAAGCTGGTGAGCAAGGTTAGTGACCATTACCATCCTTGTTGCAGAGAAACCTTGGCCACTCTGGACTCTGAGTGTGCAGCAACTCTTACCAAATGAGGAATTCGGGGCTTTGTGAAGGTATAGTTCAAGACTTACAAGACTCAACAGCATTTTATTTTCAGCCCAACTCCAGCCAAAAGTGTGAAGCCTGCTCAATCTCTGTCTCAGTCTGCTCAGATTGCTATTACAAAAGCCAAGAACTAGATGATGAGTGCAGCCATGAGATTAGAAGACGCTCACTCCTTGGAAGGAAAGTTGTGACCAGCCTAGACAGCATATTAAAAAGCAGAGACATTACTTTGTCAACAAAGGTCTGTCTAGTCAAGGCTATGGTTTTTCCAGTGGTCATGTATGGATGTAAGAGTTGGACTGTGAAGAAAGCTGAGCGCCAAAGAATTGATGTGTTTGAACTGTGGTGTTGGAGAAGACTCTTGAGAATCCCTTGGACTGCAAGGAGATCCAACCAGTCCATCCTAAAGGAGATCAGTCCTGGGTGTTGAAATTCTAATACTTTGGCCACCTGATGCAAAGAGCTGACTCATTTGAAAAGACCCTGATGCTGGGAAAAATTGAGGGCAGGAGGAGAAGGGGACGACAGAGGATGAGATGGTTGGATGGCATCACCGACTCAAGGGACATGGGTTTGGGTGGACCCAGGGAGTTGTTGATGGACAGGGAGGCCTGGCATGCTGCAGTTCATGGGATTGCAAAGAGTCAGACACAACTGAGCAACTGAAATAACTGAGGTAGCTTAAACACCAAAATTTATTTCTTATGGTTCTGGAGGCTAAGTCCAAGATCAAACTGTCTGTAAATTCAGTTACTGATAAGAGCTGTCCTCCCAACTTTCTTCTTTCTGTGTCCTAATCAGAAAGGGAGAGAGAGTGAATGACAGTACCAGAGTGCAAGCAAGTTCTGGTCTCCCTTCCTCCTCTTATAATGACACTAGTCCAGTCACAGGGACCTTACCCTCATGATCTCATCTAAATCTAATTACCTCCCAAAGAGCCTACGTTCAACTACTATCACATCGGGGGTTAAGGCTTTAACATGGATTTGTTGTTCTTCAGTCGCTCAGTCGTATCTGACTTTTTGCGATCCCATCTGCAACACGCCTGGCTTCCTGTCCTTCACTATCTCCTGGAGTTTGCTTAAACTCATATCCATTGAGTCAAAGATGCCATCCAACTATCTCATCCTCTGGCACTCAATCTGTCCCAGCATCAGGGAATTTTCCAATGAGTCAGCTCTTTGCATCAGGTGGTAAAAGTATTAGAGCTTCAACTTCAGCATCAGTCCTTCCAAAGAATATTCAGGGTTGACTTCCTTTAGGATTGACTGGTTTGATCTCCTTGCTGTCCAAGGGACTCTCAAGAGTCTTCTCCAGCACCACAGTTTGAAAGCATCAGTTCATTGCTGCTCAGCCTTCTTTATGGTTCAACTCTCACATCCATGAGATGTAGAAGGACAAACATTCAGTCCATAACATTCTGCCTCTGCTCCCCCAGTCCATGTCTTCCCACATGCAGAGTACATTTATTCCACAGCACTAACCCCCAAATAATTAACTAACCCTCAAATAACAAACTCATTCCAGCATCAACTCTATATCAAATATCAAGTCTAAAGTGTCATCTAAATATCATCTATCAGCTAATTCAGTTATGAGAGAAATTCAAGGTATGATTTCTTCTGAGGCAAAACTACCCTCCAGCTGTGAACACAAGAAACCATACAAGTTATGTGCTTCCAATATATAATCGTGGAGGAGACATAGTTCTTGTTCCAAAAGGGAGAAATTAGAAAGAAAAGAAAAGGTGACAGTTAGTTCAAAGCCTAGTAAGACAAACACCATTAGTCCTAAGGTTTGAGAATAATCCTCTTTGATTCAGTGCTGTTCCCTTCAAGCTAATGGGGGTCACAGTGTCACCATCGTGACCTGGCAGACCAGCCCCACCCATCCAGCTCCACAGGGCCCTGCCTCCACAGATCTCCATAGGTATCTTGCTCAAGGTTGGGCAGAGGTACCTTGACCTGCCAAAACTGGAGAGATGGCCCTACCGTTTGAAACTGAGGAGTAACTAGCCCTTTCTCCTGGGTCTGTGGTGGTAATGGAAGCCTTGAAGATCTGTGAATCTCCCTTGGTGTCCTTCTTCCCTTTTTATGAGGAATAATGCACGTTCATGGTCAAACAGTTCAACGGTCCCATTGTGTAGAATGGGAAGCTAGTGGCCTTCCTTCATTCCATCCCACTTTCTCTGTCTCCTTTAGTCTCAGCTGATAGTGTTTCTGCTGCTGTAATCCCATCTGTATTCCTGGCTTCTATTGAGATGGCTGGTTAAGTTCACTAGTCTTACCCATGATCTTTATCAAGTGATAGTCTAGCTGCATCCTTGGTGTTTCTCCCAAACACACTTGGCCAGACTGAGCATTTTCCAGATCTTTAAGTTCTGGGTTTTTGCTTTTTTGTTTAATAATCCCTTCTTTCACGTATCTCTGTCTTCTTAAGCTTTACTATAAACAGTCAAGGGGAACCAAGCTGCTCCTTCAACACTTTGCTTAGAAACTTCCTCAGCTTACTATCTAGTTTCAATGGTCACAATTTCTATCTTCCACAAGAGTGGAACACAGTTCAGTCAAATTCTTCACCACTTTATAATAACAATTACCTTTCCTTCAGTTTCTAGGAATGTGCTGCTCGTTTCCATCTGAGATTTTGCCAGAATCACCTCTGACATCTGTATTTCAAGAAGATGCCTCAAAATTCTTCCAACCTCTACCAATGGTCCAGTTTCAAAGCTACCCCCACATTTTTAGTGAATTGTTGCAGCAGCACCCCACTTCTCAGTACCAGAGTATCTGTATTGGTCAGGGTCCCTGGGAGACAGAATATATTTACATATCTGTTTTTTCATGTTAACTAATTGACTCACACGATTATGGTGTCTCAGAAGTCCCAGCGTTGCAGCTAGTAAGCTGAAGACCAGGAAAGCCAGTATTATGGTTCCAGTCTGAGTGAGAAAGCCTGACGACCAGGAGAGCTGACGGTGTAAGCCCTGGCCTAAGCACAGGAGAAGACCATGTGCCAGCTCAGCAGTCAGGCATGGAGAGGCAGTTTCTCCCTTTACACCACCTTTTTGTTATAGTCGGGATCTCCGAGGACCGGATGATGTCCACCGTCATTGATGAGGGCCAGGTGCTTTACTCAGTCAACCTATTCAAACGCTGATCTCATCTAGAAACACCCTCTCAGGCACACCCAGAAATAATCTTTAGTCAAGTATTAGGGCACCCCATGGTCCAGAAAGTTAACACATAAAACTAACCATCACAGTCTTGCTCCTTTAATTCACAATAACTTAAGGTCTGCGTTGTGCCAGGTCTGGGTTAGGCACAGGAGAGACAGGAATGCCAAGCCCTGCATTTCAAAGTGTTCACAGTCTAGTAGGAGAAGCTGGTTGACAACAATAAGTGGGGAAAGAAATTGTGTCATTAGAGCAGAGCACACATGGTGACTGGGAAAGCCATGTTATTACCTAAGGTCAAGTCTGGGCTGTGCAGAATCCACACTGCAGGTCCCTCAACTCACTGAAGCACCAGGATGTTTACTTGTGTGACTGTGGATCTATGAGCGCCTTCTAAAAACAGCAACTGTCTCTTCATGTGATAGCCAGTGAGCTGATGTTTCTCCAGGAGAGAAAACCCCAGCGTCTTCTGGAGCTCTCTTAAAGCTTTTTACAGTCTCTGCCATGCCAAGATCTCTGGGCAGCAAGAATATTAGTATTAATATCAGATGCTCCCAGCTTCTTGATCCTACTGCTCCCCTTCAACTTTGTGCTTGAAAGTAATGTCTTAATCCTCCTGATATATTTTTTCTTCATTTGTAAAATGAAGATAATAATAACTACCCTCAGGATTGTTCTGAAAAAATCAGCTAGGATAATTTAATGATCTGTGGTGCTGGAGAAGACTCTTAAGAGTCCCTTGAATAGCAAGGAAATCAAACCAATTAATCCTAAAGGAAACTGACCCTGAATATTCACTGAAAGGACTGTTGCTGAAGCTGAAGCTCTAACACTTTGGCCACCTGAGGTGAAGAGCTCATTGGAAAAGACCTTGATGCTGGGAAAGATTGAAGGCAAAAGGAAAAGGAGATGGCAGAGGATGAGATGGTTGGATAGCATCACTGACTCAATGGACATGAATTTGGGCAATCTCCAGGAGGCATTGGAAGACAGAGCAACCTGGCACGCTGTAGTCCATGGAGAGGCAGGAATGCCAAGCCTAGCAAGGGGTTGGACATGATTTGGTGACTGAATAACAACAACTAAATAAAGAAAATCTGCTTTCCATGTAGTAAAAGTTTTGCCATTTAGCAAAAGTGAATATTTCTCACATTTCTTCACTTGACCCCACTCTGTATCCCTATTTACCCATGTCTGATAATTTTCAAAGCAAGGCTTTGCCGAGGTGGGGTAATCCTCACTCAGCAAAAAGAAGCTACTTTTTACAACATGGGTTTATTCATACAATAGCCTCCTCTTGGGTGGCCACGATGGACAAGAGAATAGATTTTAATGTAACAGCAACAGCAACAAAAAAAAACCTTACCTAACTCATGTCAAAATCTTGTGCAAACCAAATGCCTTTTCAAGTCAATTAAGCTATCCCATGTTACACACTACCATCTGCTAGACACTGAGTAAGGGGCTGTGATTCAGAAACAGATGGGACATTGTCCTTGTCTGAAAAAGTTGAAATGTCAGACCCTGCAAAAACCAAAATGCTAAACCATGGCATGTAAATAGTATAAAGGGGAGTAGTCCAGAAACTTTCTCCCTGACAAAGCAAGGAGAGGCTTCAAAAGGAAGTGATAGTTGATGTTGGCTTTGGCAAATGAGTTGGATTAACTTGTCTTGGGATTTGGGGAAATATGTTGGTAGCAGGAGGCTCTCTCACATACAACTCATCCTGGGCCCCAGTGGGAGGATGGAGCTGCTAGAACACAGATGGGAGGATGGCAGAGAGGGACCTTGCTCTGTACCAGCCCAGAAGGCAGGAGAGCTAAAGTGACTTGCCTAAAGTCACAAGAGGACTAGCTGATAAACTACACTTCTACACCACAACAATTCACGTGGCTCTACACCAACTCATATCAATTCACAGGTTCGCATGGCTGACTCTGTCACGCCATTAAGATCTCTATTCAGGCACTTCCCTGGTGGTCTAGTGGTTAAGATTCCGTCCTTCCAATGCAGGAGACATGGGTTCAGTCCCTAGTCAAAGAATTAAGATCACACGCACTGTGTGGCCAAAAATAATTAAAGTGGATAAAAGCACTGTGCTGCAACATCTTATTGTGAAGACAAAGTGAGATAATATTTATGGAGTCCTGGAAAATAAAGATGCTTAAAAAAATAAGTCTCTACTTAAATTGTCCCTCCTCAGAGACACTTTTGCTGAGCCCCAAACCAAATATCAGTTCATTTTACAGTCCATTCCTTTACCCTACCCTGCTTCATTTTACTTCTTAGCTCTTATTTCCACCTGACATATTTTCATTTGGGCTTTTTTCAGTCTGTCTTCTCTACAAGACTGTAAGTTGCATGAAGGCAGGGACTTTGTCATATTCACTGGAAGTGCCTAGGACAATGCTTAGCACATAGTAGGCTCTCAAAAAAATATTTGTTTCATGAATGAATGGATGAACACTGTGATGAATATCTTTGTTCATCTATCTTTATATAAGTGTCCAATTATTTCCTTAGGATCAGTTTCCAAAAGCAAAATTGCTGAGTGTCCAAGGTTTTTATTGATTAGTACAGTGGCTGGCATACAGCAGACATTTTATCAACAACTGTTGAGTGACTGAAATTGAATGTTTTTTCATAAATTACACCAAATTAACTGATTCCAGATTTGATTTCTGCCAATATTTTATTGAGCATTAAACCATTTGTTTATTCATCTATTTACATATCAGACACTAGCTGCACTTATGAACATAAAATCAGTAGGAAATCCTCCCCCAACCATGAGATAGTTGATAGTCACTCAGTCATGTCCGACTCTTTGCAACGCTATGGGCTATAGCTTGCCAGGCTCCTCTGTCCATGGGATTCTCCAGGCAAGAGTACTGGAGTGGGTAGCCCTTCCTTTCTCCAGGGGCTCTTCCGGACCCAGAGATTGAACCCAGGTCTTCCGAGTTGCAGGCAGATTCTTTACCATCTGAGTCACCAGGGAAGCCCCGACCTTGAGATACTCTCAGTCTAATGACGAGGGCGGACAGGTTGACCAGTAGTTGGGAACCCAGCCTCCTTCCTCTTGCAGTGAGCCCAGCTTGCTGGGTTCCTTTCTGGCCACTGCCACTCATCACAGGTGAAACCTTAGGCAATTTGCACGGCCCTTCTGAACTAGTTTTCTCACTTGTAAGCTGGAAAGAGTTACAGATACTATTTTATGGGGCTATGGAGAAGAATAAGATGTTAATGTACATGAAAGCACTTAGGATACTGCCTGGCATGTGGCAAGAGTTCTGTAAATATTGACATTTCACCAGCCCCATTTTACAAAGATGACTGAAGCTCAAAAGGCTCCATTGTTTGGCTAAGGTCAGTAATAGAGATGGAATTTGAATCAAATTCTCCCAACTCCATACCCAGGCACTCCTTACATTATTATCCTGCCTACATCACTGAGACTTCTTTTCCTGCGGATATAACATTCTCCTGGACTCTGAAAAGTGGGGGTCAGGCCTTTAGTTGTGTCCCTATGCCTTTTGTTGCCCATCCAATCCCTGTCTTCCCCTCCCCCCTTGCCCTTCACACTTGGCTAACAACCTTCCAACTGCAAACCCACATGTTAATAGTTTTAAGGGAAAAAAAAAATTCTTTTGATAATTAAGCTGGTGGAATTTAGAAATCAGCAGAACAGTACATTTTCCCAGCAGAGCCAAGAAATTAATTAGGAGCAATTTGCTGTCAGAAACAATTTCCATAATTTTCAGTTAAAAAAAAACAGAAAATCATTTTTGTGGATGTTTTTTTTTTCCCTTCTACTTTCTACTCCAAACTAATTTAACTCCTAGAAAGACAAATTCTTCCAAATACCATATTTTCAGACTCTTCTGCTGAGAGATATTCCAGCCTCTCTTGGGCTAGTTGTATTCAAGAGTGAGGAGGAATTGTGTGTGACAGAGCCGTTTTGATCCCCTCCCTTCCCCCCATAGGGCAGAACTTGTACGTTGTCAATTGAGTGATTATGAAATGTGCATATTCCTGTCCCAAGGGTTGGGGCAGGGAGTAGGGCATGTGATGTTTTGGAAAGAAGTCTGAGAGGGAAAGAACAGAGGCATGGTACCGTGAATCGGCCACCAAATAACCAAGCCTGCTCAGAGAGGCACTAAAGAATTGTGGCTTGCATCATAGACTCAAACTCTACAGACGGACTGCTTGCCCTGACCCAAACTCTGCCCTTTGTCCATCCATGTGATCTTGGGCAAGTTCTTTAATTTCTCCGTGTCTCAATTTCTTCATAGGAGAGTTATGATGGTTCACTCACTGAGCCATATGTCAACAGGAAGATCACAGTGCTTGGCATATATTAATATATAAATGCTTGTGATGGTTTCCTATTACAATGATGGTGGTAATGATGATGATAATAAGCGGCAGATCCAAAATCCCAAAAGAGAGATCTGAGCTGTTACTGGGCCCATCTTGGATATGGACAGTCTGGTTCTAGACTCACAATGGCCTACACCAAAGAGCTTTTTTATCCCAACAATCCTTTATTTTGTAAGGCATCAGAGCAAAGACAGTGGTTGTAAGATGTCTCATACACACACACACACACACACACACA
>SJYX01011198.1:0-10283 GCA_006410675.1 Oreotragus oreotragus
AAAAAAATCTGTTCCTGAGGAATTTCCATGATGAAGGGCTGAGCAACACTGAAGACACTCCCTCCTGAAATGTCGAGGAAAATAAGGACTTTCAGAATGCTAACACGACCTCTTTGTTTTGGAATTTACCATTATGGATAGCAGTTTCTGGTCCCTAGACTAGGACACAGGTTTTGTCAATACCAAAATGCAGGTAATAAGGGAGGAGGGTTGCTGTCCCCTCAGCTTCCTTCCTAGCTTATTCTCGTCGTCTGCATGTCTAGTTAAGGGGAGATGCATGTCATCATTAAGGGGAGATGCCACCAAGTGAGCCTTGGATTCTGAGTCTGAGCTGGACCTCAGTATCCTTCCTTCTCACAGAGGCCAATGCCCAGTTCACTGTCAAGAGTCGCGCCTCATGGACAAATGAGAGAGGTCAAATAGGGGTGACTCTGCCATCAGAGCTGTAACTCTTCATCTCAGATGACCCCACGAGGAAAACTTTGTGTTTTAAGCCTTCCAGAATTCCTGCCTTTTAACTGCACAGTGTTCTTTGTTTTACATGATCCTCCTCAGAAATACTGACTTCTCTGAAAGAAAGATGAGTGTCTAATAGGGGAACTACTTATTCTCCTCAATAATAATCTCTGACATACAAATAAAAAACTTAGGAATAAAATTGACCCAGGAGGTAAAAGACTTATATACTGAAAACGATAAAACATTAATAAAGGAAATTGAAGATGAGTCAAAGAAATAGAAAGATATCCCACCTTTTGGATTAGAAGAATATTGTTAAAATGACCATATTCTCCAAAGCAATCTACAGGTTTTATATGGTCCCAATCAAATGGTGGCTCAGACAGTAAAGAATCTGCCCGCAGTGCAGGAGACCTGGGTTAGAACCCTGAGTTGGGAAGATTCCTCTGGAGAAGGGAATGGCTGCCCACTCCAGTATTCTTGCCTGGAGAACTGGATGGACAGAGGAGCCTGGCGGGCTACAGTCCATGGGTCTGCAAAGACTCAGACACAACTGAATGACTAACGCTTCCTATCAAATTACCCATGCCGTTTTTTTCACAGAACCAGAACAAATAATCCTAAAAGTTATATGGAACCATAAAAGGCCCTGAAATGCCAAAGGGAAAAAGAACAAGGCAGAAGGCATAACCCTTCCAGACTTCAGACAATACTACAAAACTACAGTCATCAAAACAGTGTAGTATGGGCACAAAAACAGACATATGTATCAACAGACTAGAATACAGAGCCCCCAAAATAAACCCACACGTCTACAGTCAATCTTTGACAAGAGAGGCAAAAATATACAATGGAAGAAAAATCTCTTTAGCAAGTGGAAAAGCTGGACAACTGCATGTAAAAATCAGTGAAGTTATAACACACCCTCTCATACACAAAAATAAACTCAAAATGGCCTAAAGACTTAAACAGAAGATGTGACATCATAAAATTCCTAGAAGAGAACATAGGCAAAACATTCTCTGACATGAACCATACCAGTGGTTTCTTAGGTCAGCCTCCCATGGCAGTAGAAATAAACAAACGGGACCTAGTCAAATTTACAAGCTTTTGAACAGCAAAGGAAACCATAAACAAAATGGAAAGACAACCTACAGAATGGGAGAAAATATTTGCAAATGATGTGACCAAAAGGGCTTAATTTCCAAAATGTGTTAACAGCTCATAAATTCAACAACAACAACAAAACAACCCAACTGAAAAATGGGTAGAAGACCTAAATAGACATTTCTCCAAAGAAGACATACAGATGGCCAATAGGCATATGAAAAGATGCTTAACATCACTAATAGAGAAATGCAAAGCAAAACAACAATGAGGTAATCACATCACATCACTCAGAATGGCCATCATTAAAAAGTCTAAAATAACAAATGCTACAGAGTGTGTGGAGAAAAGGGAACCCCCCCCTACACTACTGGTGGGAATGCAAGTTGGTGCAGCGCTGTGGAAAACAGTATGGAGGCTCCTGAAACTAAAAATACAATTGTAATATGATCTAGCAATTCCATGCCTGGAAAAAACTACAATTATATCCAGAAAAAAACTATAACTCAAAAAGATCGTGCACATCCCTGTGTTTGTAGCAGCAGTATCCACAAGTGCCAAGACATGGAAAACCTGTGTGTCCACTGACAGATGAATGAATCAAGAAGATGTGGTACATATATACAGTGGAACCCCAGCCAGCCGTGAAGAAGAACAAAATGATGGCATTTGCAGCAACATGGATGGACCTAGAGATTATCATACTGAGTGAAGTTAAGTCACAAAGAGAGAGGCAGAAACTGTGTGATACACTTATATGTGGAGTCTAAAATATGACAAAAATGAACCTATCTATGAAGCAGAAACAGACATAGACTGCCCAGTGGAAAGGGGGACTGGGGATTTGCAGATGCAAACTATTACATATGGAATGGATAAACAACAAAGTCCTACTGTATAGCATAAGGAACTATATGCAATATCCTATGATTAAACATAATGGAAAAGAATATAAAAAAGAACGTGTACGTGTGTGTGCATATATATATATATATATATATAACTGAATCACTGTTGTGTACAGCAGAAATTAACACAACATTGTGAATCAACTACACTTCAATTTTAAAAAAATTTTAAAAATCTCTGACATACAAATGCCTTCTAAACCCTGACCTGGTCACCTTTTCCTTGAGGACAGGTATAGTGCCCAGGCCAGCAGGCCAACTTGAAGGCCACCAGGAGCAAAGCAGACCTTCCCCTTACCACCTGCCCATCCCTTGTTGATGCTTCTTGCCCTCAGATCCCAATCCTGGGAATGTGCTTTGAAACGGGGCCAAAGTGAGAGGACACAGAGGCCTCTTTGCCAGGAGGTCAGAGACTGGGAAGTTCTGAAGAAAGATTTCCTCTTATAAAATTAAAAGTTTTGGAATATGCCAGAAGGAAAAAAATGCCAAAAGAAACCATCTTGCCTTAGCTACCTCAGTAGGAAGGATTCTACTAGTGTCAAGTACAACAAGCATGGGGGAGCCAAGCCCTAGAAGGTGGCCAGACTGGTTTGGGGACCAAATGCAGCTGTTTTACATTTCAAAGGTCAGATGTTCATAGCAGTGTTTTGGGGAACGGTGGGCAAATGAATTCATAACATCCTTTCACATCCCTTATCTCCGGTCTCCTCCCTCCGCTCCATTTTATCTGCCATTTTTTGGTGGGGGGGCTGCTTATTTTCAGTGCTGAGATGGAAGAGACAAAAGAGCAGCACTTCAAGAAATGCTCTGGACCAAGAAGATGTACTCTGCATGCAGACCTTATTCCCAGGGGGTCCCTGTGGGACAGACTAAAGTGAGCCAAAGGATGGGTCGCCGAGCAGCGGAAATGCCTGTTACTTTTCTTTGACACAAGTCAGGCAGCGCTTTGGGGTTCAGCACTTTGCAAAGAGCAAAGCGGATGCCTGCTGTTGAAGAATTCACGAGGAACTGGAGCCAGTGACACTGCAATTCACCAAATGCCTGTCTTGGAATCTTTTGCTCCTCTGCTCACAAGTTTCCTCACTGAAGTCATTTCCAGGGAAGCCAACAAGAAATATTGAAATATGCAGAAGATCCCAGAAAGGCTGAAGGGACTGAGTTTTCCAAGAAAACAACCGTGGATGGACCGTTTTTCTACAATGGAGGGGGCTCCAGGGAGAAGAGTCACACGTGTGTGAAGCCAACCTTTGTACTCCACTGGGGTCACCTGGATACTCCAAATTCAATGCACATGAACAGCAGTCAAGAAAAGAAAAAAGAAATCAAGAACAAGGTCTTCCTCGGCTTCGGTAACAACAGCTGGCATGATCTCCCTTAATCATAGACTAGTGCATCCGAAGGCCTTGCTTGCTGAAGAGAAGCCTTAGGCAGGTAGTAGCAAGACCTGGCAGCAGCTGCGATCCCTGACTGCACAGGGAAGAGGGCGTGTCCAGCGACTGGATGCCAAAGCGTCCTTCAGTTTCTCACAGCTGCATATACTGATCCTGGCAAAGTTTCACTTCATAAAATACGAAGCCCAGGTTACCTCATGCTCTAATGAAAGATGTTAGGTTTTAGGGACGAACACAAGAAGACTTCCAAGACAGAAATAAAAAGGAATGAGAGACTCTAGAAATGTTCTCGCGTTCTCTTTTTCTTACTGTCCTACAGCAGATGAATTTGGAGATTTTGAAAAGCCACTGAGAGTTCCTCAGTCTCACTTTTGGCTCTGCAGGCCTGTGTTGGACTTGGCCCCTCAGCTCGTCTGGGCTGCAGTCAGTGTCCTGCCAGAGATCACCACTGCTGCGCACACCTGGCATGTGGACAGGTGGCCCTGTCGACATAAAAGTTTGACTTTCATTTGGACTGTATAGGCCTTTGACAGTAAGGTTTTTGCTCCTATTAAATGTTCCTCTTGGAGTAAAACATCATATTAAAGAAACTTTCAGGCTTCTCACTGTGGCTTGTAGTTTGGAACCATAATGGGAATGGGGTGTATAAGAAAACCTGCCCTTTCCCCATCTGGTCCCACTTGCTGACAAGTATCCCCCACCCATGATCCCAACTACTCAAAAAGCCAATGGAACAAAAGACTTGTGCTAGAAAATTCTGGCCTTTCAGCAGGATCCTGGAAATACAATTACCTGCTGGAGAAATGTTTGAAGGGAGGGGACAGAATGGAAGAGGCTACAAAGAGAAAGTGAGTGTTCCTTTGGCCCATAAAGACTAAAGGGCCAAGCTTTAAATAGTGGTTAGGAAACTACTGCCAGCCCTCAAACTAAATCCGGCCCTTGGCCTGTTTGTATAAATAAAGTTTTATTGGAACACAGCCATGCACATTCATTTATGTTGTTTACAATGACTTTTGCACTCTAATGGCAGAGTTGAGGAGTGGTAACAGACACATGACTTGCAAAGCTTGAAACATTTACTAACTGAATCTTTGTAGAAAAAAATATGCCAAAATCTTTTTTTAAACAAATAGAATTTCCTTTAATTTGGAAAGTGCTCAGGCAAGAGCATTCAGTTAATCTGCAACAAATGCCAGCAGACATTGAGGGGCTAGGAATACCATCTCAGAGGCCTAAAGAGTCAGTGTTCTGCATTTCTTTTATAGGATAAAGACAACAGGTGGCCTTTAACTTTTCTGTGGCATCCTTTTAATATTACACACATCTTAAGTGTTACACTGTTTCATGCCAATAGATTCTAGGCAGCTCATTACTCTGTTTATGTGTGGGCAGTGAGAGCTATGACCATCTCATCACATCTACGTGGCACCCCTCACTAAAGTTCTTAGGGTAGTAAGAAATTTAAGAACAGCTGTATATTTTTAATTTCTTTTTTTTTTTTAAATCTACATCCAGGAGTGGAATTGCTAGGTCATATGGTAGTTCTGTTTTCAGTTTTTTGAAGACCTTCCATACTGTTTTCCAGTTGCTGCACCAATTGAGACTCCCACCAACAGTGTACAAGAATTTCTTTTACCCTCCCCACATCCTCGCCAACATTTGTTGTTTGTATTCTTTTTGATGATAGCAGTTCTGACAGGTGTGCGGTGATAACTCATTGTGGTTTTGATTTGCATTTCTCCTGAGGATTAGTGATGTTCAGCATCTTTTCATGTACCTGTTGGCCATCTACATTTCCTCTTTGGAAAAATGTCTCTTCAGTTCTTCTGCCTATTTTTTAATCATGTTGTTATTCAAGAAGATAAGTAGACCCCAATGTGCATAGCAGATTATTTACAACAGCTGAGATATGGAAGCAACCTAAGTGTCCATCGAAAGATGAATGAATAAAGAAGCTGTGGTATAAGTGTGTGTGTGTGTGTGTATATATATATGTATATATTGAGGAGAAGTAAATGGCAACCCACTCCAATATTCTTGCCTGGAAAATTCCATGGAAAGAGGAGTCTGGTGGGCTACAGTCCATGGGGTTTCAAAGAGTAAGCTATGATTGAGCACATATGTGTATATATATACACACATCTCTATATAGATACACACATACATACATATATACATGGAATACTACTCAGGCATAAAAACAATTTTTGTCATTTGCAGCAACATGGATGAACTTGGAGAGCATCATACTAAGTGAAATAAGTCAGAGAAAGACAAACACTGTATATCTTACATGTGGAATTTAAAACTACAATAAACTTGTGAAAATAACAAAAAAGTAGCAGACAGATTAGAGAAAAAATTAGTGGATGGGGTTGGGAGTGGTGATATACAGGTGGGGGAGTGGGAGGTACAAATTATTGGATATGAGACAGGCTCATGGACGTATTATAATTACACAGGGAATATAGTCCATATTTTGTAAAAACTGTTAATGCAAAGAAATATTTAAAAATTGTATACAAAATCATGATTTTATAATATTTGTACATGCACAATCTTCAACTTTGTAAAAACAAAACAAAACAGGAGAAGAACTGCTGATTCTTCCTTCTTTTTCCAGCTTAATGAGTAGCTGAGTGCACACTGATGGTCAGGGGCCATGAGCGTACCTGTTAGCCAAAAGCTGGGACCTGGTTCCTGAGGGTGAGGTCAGGTAGATGGCCAGGTCTCCCCTCCTGGGGTGGGTGATGGTGATGCGCACGACCACGTGCTCCAGATAGTTGACGTGATGGTTGGGGTTGTCGGAGCAACCCGAAGCTTTGTAGATGGAGCGCACTGCACTGTTGGGGCGAATTGTCCTGCAACAGAGAGAAGTTTGAGCAAAGTGCACAGTAGAGCTCAGCTGAGCGAACCTGCAGGCCTGGCAGGACTACATGGCGTAAGATGAGCAGTGGGTGCCGCATACTAAAGGACCAGTCCCGCACGCAAATGATTAGGTGGCTTAAAGGAGTAATCCTGCTTGGACTGTGAGGAAGATGTAAATGAGAAGAATGGGGAATTTAAGGTGTCTTTGATCTTCATGAAGGTAGTGGATGTCAGTCTTGTTAAAACAGATTACTAGGCTCTGGAACTGGAGTTCCTGGACTGGGTCACGAATAAGCATTTCCAGCAAGTTCTCCAGTGACAGTGACGTTGCTGATCTATGGAATCCACTTTGTGTACCACCAGTACAGGGGACTTGGGGACTACTATGATCTCGGTTCAAATCCCTGGTCTACCATTTTCTTGCTCTATAAACCAAGAGCCCAGTCTTCCTCTTGCCTAGAAGTCGTCTTCTTCCCAAACTTCCTCCTGTACCTCTCTGCTGTCTGAAGACTGGGTTCCAGCCATGCCAGTACTGGTTTGAGTTCTGGGATAATTCAAGTTTCCCAGCTCAGGGACATTGCATATGCTGCTCTGCATCTAGTGCTTTTTTATTGCTGTTCCTATGGCTGACTCTTCTTCTTTCATCATCAAAGCTTAAATTTCACTCTCTCAGCCCACCATTGAACCATAGGAAAATCATCTTCGCTACCTTTCATTCTCTACCCTTTTTATTCCACTTATTATAACTGTAATTATTTATTATATTATTTTGGTTTGACCTCCCCAATAGACTGTAAGCTCCATAAATGTGGAAGCATTTCTTATTCCTGTTTCTATCCCTAATATCCAGCCCCAATCTTTTTTTTTTAATTTATATTTTATTGAAGGATAATGGCTCTAAAGAATTATGCTATTTTCTGTCAAACCTCAACATGAGTCAACCATAGATATACATAAATCCCCTCCCTTTTGAAACTCCCTTCCATCTCCCTCACCATCCCACCCCTCTAGGTTGATACAGAGTCCATGTTTGATTTCCTGAGCCATACAGCAAATTCCCGTTGGCTATCATTTTACATATGGTAATATAAGTTTCCATGTTACTCTTTCCATATATCTCACCCCCTCCTCCCCTCTCCCCATTTCCATGACTATTCTCTATGTGTGTTTCTCCAATGTTTCCCTGTAAATAAATTCTTCAGTACCATTTTTCTAGATTCTGTATATATGCATCTGTCTTTCTCCTGACTCACTTCACTCTGTATAATAGGTTCTAGGTTCATCCACTTCATTAGAACTGATTCAAATGCATTTCTTTTTATGGCTGAGTAATATTCCACTGTGTATATGTACCAGAACTTCTTTATCCATTCATCTGTCAATGGACATCTAGGTTGCTTCCATGTTCTAGCTATTGTAAATAGTGCTGCAATGAACAATGGGATATATGTGTTTCTTTCAATTGTGGTTTCCCCAGGGTATATGCCTAGGAGTAGGATTGCTGGGTCAAATGGTTTTATGCCTAGTTTTTTAAGGAATCTCCATATTGTCTTCCATAGTGGCTGTATCAATTTATATTCCTATCCAACAGTGCAAGAGAGTTCCCTTTTCTCCACACCCTCTCTCCAGGATTTACTGTTTGTAGCCTTTTTGATGATTGCCATTCTGACCGGTGTGAAATGATATCTCATTGTAGTTTTGATTTGCATTTCTCTAATAATGTGCGATGTTAAGCATCTTTTCATGTGCTTGTTAGCCATCTATATATCTTCTTTGGAGAAATGTCTGTTAGGCCTTTTTATTTTCTACTTTTTGATTGGGTTGTTTGTATTTCTGGTATTGAGTTGTATGAGCTGCTTGTATATTTTGGAAATTAATCCTTTGTCAGTTGTTTCATTTGCTATTATTTCCTCCTTTTTTGAAGATTATCTTTTCACCTTGCTTATAGTTTCCTTTGCTGTGCAAAAGCTTTTAAGTTTAGTCAGGTCCCACTTGTTTATTTTTGTTTTTATTTCCATTACTCTAGGAGGTGGGTCATAGAGGATCTTGCTTTGATTTAGGTCATCAAGTGTTCTACCCATGTTTTCCTCTAAGAGTTTTATAGTTTCTGATTTTACATTTAGGTCTTTAATCCATTTTGAGTTTATCTTTGTGTATGGTGTTAACAAGTGTTCTAATTTCATTTTTTTACATGTAGCTGTCCAGTTTTCCCAGCACCATTTATTGAAGAGGCTGTCTTTGACCCCTTGTATATTCTTGCTTCCTTTGTCAAAAATAAGGTGCCCATAGGTGCATGGGTTTATTTCTGGGCTTTCTATCTTGCTACATTGGTCTATATTTCTTTTTTTGTGCCAGTACCAAACTGTCTTGATGCCTGTAGCTTTGTAGTATAATCTGAAGTCAGGAAGGTTGATTCCTCCAGCTCCATTCTTCTTTCTCAAGACTGCTTTGGCTATTTGGGGTCTTTTGTGTTTCCATATGAACTGTGAAATATTTTGTTCTAGTTCTGTGAAAAATGCCCTTGGTAATTTGATAGGGGTCGCATTGAATTTGTAGATTGCATT
This sequence comes from Oreotragus oreotragus, assembly GCA_006410675.1. NCBI lineage: Eukaryota > Metazoa > Chordata > Mammalia > Artiodactyla > Bovidae > Oreotragus > Oreotragus oreotragus. Next base: position 9,298 of record SJYX01011198.1, read on the forward strand.
TGGTAGCATAGTCATTTTCACAATATTGATTCTTCCTACCCAGGAACATGGAATATCTCTCCATCTGTTTATGTGGTCTTTGATTTCTTTCATTAGTGTCCTATAATTTTCTGTGTACAGTTCTTTTGTCTCCTTAGGTAAGTTTATTCCTAGATATTTAATTCTTTTTGTTGCAATGGTGAATGGGATTGATTCCTTAATTTCTCTTTCTGATTTTTCATTGTTAGTATATAGAAATACAAGTGATTTCTGTGTATTGATTTTGTATCCTGCAACTTTGCTAAATTCACTGATTAGCTCTAGTAATTTTCTGATACTATCTTTAGGGTTTTCTATGTACAGTATCATGTCATCTGCAAACAGTGAGAGTGTTACTTCTTCATTTCCAATCTGGATTCCATTTATTTCTTTTTCTTCTCTGATTGCTATAGCGAGGACTTCCAGAACTATGTTGAATAATNTAGTAATTTTCTGATACTATCTTTAGGGTTTTCTATGTACAGTATCATGTCATCTGCAAATAGTGAGAGTGTTACTTCTTCATTTCCAATCTGGATTCCATTTATTTCTTTTTCTTCTCTGATTGCTATAGCGAGGACTTCCAGAACTATGTTGAATAATAGTGGTGAAAGAGGACACCTTTGTCTTGTTCCTGATCTTAGGGGAAATGCTTTCAGTTTTTCATCATTGAGAATAATGTTTGCTGTAGTCTTATCATATATGACCTTTACTAGGTTGAGGTAGGTTCCTTCTATGCCCATTCTTTGAAGAGTTTTCATCATAAATGGGTGCTGAATTTTGTCAAAGGCTTTTCCGGCATCTATTGAGATGATCATATGGTTTTTATCTTTCAATTTGTTAATATGGTGTATCATACTGAATGATTTGCATATATTGAAGAATCCTTGCATCCTGGAAATAAACCCAACTTGATCATGGTGTATGAGCTTTTTGATATGTTGCTGAATTCTGTTTGCTAAAATTTT
>SJYX01011199.1:0-16255 GCA_006410675.1 Oreotragus oreotragus
GCAAATGCAGCTTTCCAGATTCCCAAGCCAAAACTTTCCTCCTGGGCTGATTTCTGGAGTTTGGTGACAGTCTTTGGGGTTGAAGCTGCCATGAACAGATCATGTTGGGGTGGGGGACATGCAGAAGGAAAACAGAGGAAGCATGATTTCAGATGTCTTGAAAGCAAGAAAAAGGGCCTCTGTTAATGCTTCTTCAAGCTGCTTTCTTCTTTTTCTTCTTCCTTTTTAAAGTTTATTTGGCTGTGCCAGGTCTTAGTAGTGGCACATGGGACTTTTAGTTGCCCCCTGTGGGCTTTTAGGGCATGAGGGATCTAGTTCCCTGACTAGAGATTGAACCCGGGCCTCCTGCATTGGGAATGAGAAGTCTTAACCACTGGGCCACCAGGGCAGTCCTGGAGCTGCCTTCTTGACATTAATCCCTGCACTTACCAAGGACCCCAAATATTGCCCCCCTCCAATCCTCAGATTGCAGTAGCCAGGTCTGTTTTTACTGAGTAGCCAGTTTGGATAGAGGTTCCTTTGTTTATGGCCCAGTTTTGTAAATAGACCCCTACCTCAAGCCCCAGCTTCTCTTTTTATTAGTTGTGGGATCCTGGGCATGTCGTTTCACTCTTCTGACCCCGAGTTAGCTGTCTGGAAAATGGTGGTGCTAATTTTAGTCCTTTCTTCATAGCGCTGATGAGAGATGAACAAGATAATGCAGGGCAGGGCATAAAGTAAGTGCTGGGGAAATCACAGTGGTTCCCATCACTCCTCAGCTCCCTCTTCTTCCTCTTCAGTAGAATGGACCTATTTCTTCTGGTCCTGTCCTCCCCACAGGAATGTGAAAATCTAATAAGACAACGTAAAGGAGCTTTATAAAGGAGCTTTATAAGAATGATACGAGAGTCTTTCCTGGTGGTCCAGTGGCTAAGACTCTTGTTCCCAATGCAGGGGGCCCAGGTTCAACCCCTGGTCAGGGAATTACATCCCATATCCCACAACTAAAAGATTTTTCATGCCGCAATGAAGACCCAGCACAACCAAATAAATAAATATATATACATTTTTTAAAAAGAATGATATGGAACCAGTGGTCTTTCTCGGTGATCCCACTGGCATGTTTGTTCCATGACTCTGTGGCTCTGGACAATCCCTGGTTGACTAGTTTTTGGTCAGCTTAGGATGTGGTGTAGGGGAAATACCAGGAATTCAGATGCACTGGGATGCATTCTACCCACCCATGAGCTAAATGGCTCTCCTAGATGGTTACAACTCACTGTAAAATGGGACCACAATCCTTGCTGTTCTAAATTCATAGGTGTATGGTAAAACTGCAAAGTGCTATGCCTGCTTTGTATTCATCCCCCGCTTTCTCTGGTTCCACATCTAATTTTCATGACGGGGTCCTAACCTTCAGTTTTAATCAGAGCTTTGGGGGCAGCTGACTGAACCTAACACTCAAGAGTTGGGGCTGAGAATTTGGCCTTGCCAATTAGCCCTGAATTCCCTGTGGTCACCACAACTGGTTTGAGGATGGGCCTGTGAACCAATCATAGCCAACCAATTTTCATCCTGGAACTTTGACTTGTAGTAACAGGGAGAAATGACTCACTCTCTTTTCTGCCAGACAAGAGTAGGGCGGCGGGGGAATAAGAGCTTGGAGCTCTCAGACACTATCAGGTGAAGAGAACTCAGCTGATTATTAAGCAAACACAAAGGAAAACAGACAAAAAGTGGAGAAGGGCAGTCTTTTGGCAATGCTGTTTGTGCATTTGGCCCAGGCTTACCACTCACCTAGAGCCAGATNTTGCAACCCTATGGACTGCAGCCCATCAGGATCCTCTGTCCATGAGATTTTCCCGGCAAGGATACTAGAGTGGGTTGCCATTTCCTTCTTCAGGGGATCTTCCCAACCCAGGGATCAAACCCAGGTCTCTTGCACTGCAGACAGATTCTTTACCAACTGAGCTACAAGGGAAGCCCTTAATGACTGATGGATTCTATCAAATGCTTTTTCTGCATCTATTGATATACTCATGATTTTTCTTTTTTAATCTGTTGGTGTGGTGAATTATATCAACTGATTTCATATGCTGAATCAGATCTGTATACCTGAGATAAAACCTATTTGATGGTGGTATATAATTCTTTTTATACCTGGTTTCGATTTGTTAATATTGTGCTTAATATTTTTGTGTCTATGTTTAAAAGAGCAATTGGTATGTAGATTCTTTTCTTAGTCATGTCCTTGTCTGGTTTGGTCATAGAGTAATTCTATGAGGCTAGGCCTCATAGAATGAGTTAAGAAGTATTTTCTCTGTGTCTACCCTCTGAAAGACACTGTAGAGAACTGGTGTAATTTCTCCCTTAACTGTTGATAGAATTCCTTAGTGATTTCATATGGGCCTGTTGCTTTCTGTATACTCTCTATACAAAATGATTTAATGAGAAGACTGTCACTGTTTTACATGTTAGCAAATGTCTTAATGTGTAAATGTCTCTAAAATCTCTCTGTGCTAAGTCACTTCAGTCCTGTCTCACTCTTTCTGACCCTAGGGACTATAGCCTGCCAGGTTCCTCTGTCCATAGGATTCTCCAGGCAAGAATACCAGAGTGGATTGCCATGTCCTCCTCAGGGGGATCTTCCCAAAATCTCTCTAGTGTACAGTTAGCAGACGTCTAGATTCTTGTATCTACTCTCACATTCAATCTGTGTAACATGTTGTTCTGGTTAAAGTATATTTTAAAAAATCCAGCCTTATACAGATATGTAGTTGGAGAGGAGGGGTATTTTAATGACATTTGCAAATAACCTGAGGTCTTCTTTGATACTATATCAAAACTCCACAAAACTCCACAGTGGTAGTTTCTGAAAGGTTAACAGTAATATGGAATCTGAAATCACAGCAATAAACTTTTCAAACTCTGTTAAATTAAAATCCAAGGCTCTAACATGTATGTTGGATAATTTTTTTACTCATGCAAGATTCTGTAACATCATTTGGAAAATGTTAATTCTCTAAATTATGGAGATACTATACATGTTGAAGCATTTCATCATATAATACCAAAATAACTACATTTGCTTTTATTGCTACCTTTTACATCATGTATCTTTAAGCATTGGAAACTATCAGATTTAACATGGTGAGTGTAAGTTTTTCGCAATTAGAATTTTCACTTGAAAGCTTGAATTTTATCATTGGCAACAAATAATTTCAGTCACTTAACATTTAAGTAGCAGGCTCACTGTGTTCAATTTCAAGAAAATGTTCACCAAATAAATATCCAAGTGTGAATAACAACTTTATCTCTTAGTTGTTTTTTTTTAAGTGATGTTTCAGNGTTTTTCGCAATTAGAATTTTCACTTGAAAGCTTGAATTTTATCATTGGCAACAAATAATTCCAGTCACTTAACATTTAAGTAGCAGGCTCACTGTGTTCAATTTCAAGAAAATGTTCACCAAATAAATATCCAAGTGTGAATAACAACTTTATCTCTTAGTTGTTTTTTTTAAGTGATGTTTCAGGATAAAAATGTGTTTAGTTTAGCTTACAACTCACTCACACAAGTGCTTTTTCTTGAATTAACTCTGTCCTTTGCAGTGCAGAACAGCTGCTTTATGCATACTTATTTTTGTCACAAAGAATATTTTAAAAACATACTTAAGGGATAAAATTTTAATCAAATTAATAATTTCACTGTAACATCAAGAATGTATTTAAGTGAAACTCATTTGAGGGCTACATTCTTGCTAAAAATTTTTAAGGATGATATTCCTCCTACTCACTAATGATAAGGATACAAAAGGCAACTTTCCTTTTCATCTTCTGTGCAGTGAGTTAATCTCTTCTTCATCCATACACTGATGGCACATTTCTGGGATGTCAATTTCATGCAACAAGAGGAGGATGTTCCATCTTGGGGGAAAGGGAGAAGCCAGACTTTTTCTGCACCTTCATGCAGTGGTAAAAGTCGTAAATTATGGGTTTAGTAGAAATCTTCAGTGGGAAAACTATGATGAATGCTTATCTTGTAGATGCCCTGCTTTCAACTTAAAAAAAAAAAAAAGACTTCTGGGTTCTCTCTATCTGTGTCACTTCAAGAATGCATTTATAAAGATCAGTTGGTCATATTTTACCTGACTTTATAGCTGTTTTCCCAAAGGGGTGTTATTCATGCAATCTAGTCTGTTACATTGCCAGAAGCAGAATTCTTCACTTGAATTTTATAAGAATAGAAAAGTTTTGATTAAGAAAAATAACCATCAAAACTAGATTCACTTGTTTCACAATGATCTAAACTCTTTAGTTGAGTAATTTGTAATGACTTATTAGGATTGTTTAAGAATTTATTTTATTGGAATTCTCTATATGTGAACCTGTTATCATCAATGAAATCATGTCACTCTCATTTGGCCTGCTTAGATGCTATATCTCAGCATCATCTTAAGCAAGCATTAAGTACCAAATGGTAAATTAATGCTTGTAGCACACACCTTTCTGGAATCTCATAGTCTAATGCCCAAATCTGTTCATTCTTGTCCATCAGAACTCTAAATTCTATTCTGATTCTGTACTACTGAATCAGCATACCAAGCAATGAAATGACAGGTAGCTAGAATTCAAAACAGCATTCTAAAGATGTGTGATCAGACTAATGCTTAAAAGTCTCAGATATCAGATCTTGCCCTCTGTCTTATGACTATCTGAATTATTTCTGATTAAAGAACTAACACACCCAAGTATTGCTGTAAACAGCCAGTTTCTCTACTAATTCAAGAACCAAAACTGTCAAATGAGATAATGTGGAACTAGATGAGACTTTCAAAGTTTCTTAATCCGTCACCCCAGTGCAAAAATACTTTATATCATCTCTAACAGAGTTATCACACTTGTTTCTTGATACTTTTTATTAAAATTCAACCTAAAAACTCCCAAGACTTCATTCTTTCTAAATCAAAATTATTTGGTACAATATCAAGATAAACTATTTGGCTTTATTCTACAAATACTTGTTGAGAGCCTATCAGGGTCTCGCATTCTCCATTTAACTCTGTGATGACACTTTAAACTTCATTTTAAAATGATAAAAAAGTCAATCTAGAAGTCAAACTGTTCTAACTTTTTCAAAATTGTGATGCTACGTCCTTTGAGCTGTCACAGCACTGTATTTTCTTGGGCTATGCTGAAAAGATCTTTGCTTCCTCAGCAGACCAAAATGGGATACTACAGAATTTAATTTGGAGTCCATGGAGCAATTAAATGCTAAAGCAGACATGCCATAAGGAGCTCGCTCAACCACAAAGACTTAATTAGAAACCATGTCAGCTAAAATAACCAACTTAGATGGCTGGATGGAAGAGAGTTTGGTAGCACAAATGTAAGTTGACAGAATCAACATTAAAAATCAGTTTAGATATGTACTTAAAAACATTTATAAAAATTATTGATTTTTGAATAAAATCTAAAACCCTTCTAAAAATATCCAAATAAAAAACTTCAGCCTCCTCAAATAGAAGGAAACTCTAGATTACATAAAAATACAAGTTAAAGTATTTAAGTCAAATATCTCTCAGAGGTTAAAGCGTCTGCCTGCAATGCGGGAGACCTGGGTTCGATCCCTTGGTAGGGAACATCCCCTGGAGAAGGAAATGGCAACCCACTCCAGCATTCTTGCCTGGAGAATCCCATGGACGGAGGAGCCTGGTGGGCTACAATCCTCGGGGTCGCAAAGAGTCGGACACGATTGAGTGACTTCACTTTCACTTTCATCTTTGAGAGTAACCACTTTAAAAATTATATTTATTTATTTACTTGACTGTGCCAGGTTTCAAATGCTGCAAGGAGATCTTCTATCGTTATTTTGGCATGCAGGATCTAGTTCCCTGACCGGGATCAAATCTATGACTTCTGCATTGGGAGTATGGAGTTGTAGCTACTAGACTACCAGGGAAGTTCCTGGACCCCTTTTTTTTAATACCTGGTTATGAGAAAATTTGTCATAGAAAATTATAAACACAGAAGTACAAAAAAAGGATCACTCAAAATTTTACCAACTATCTGAAACCACTGCTCATATTTTGAAATATTTTCTCTCGTCTTTTTTTAAATTGTTGAGATAATACTGTCTGTAAAAACTTTTGTTTCTTAAAGTTAACACTATAAATTTGTAAACCAAAAATTTTAAAGTTGTACATATATTCTGAACTATGGCTACACACAAATTTACATAACTGTACCCTACTACCATATGCCACTTCATATTTGTCACTTAGAAATGACATAGCAATAAACATTTTTATGCCCAAAGTACTTCTGGCATTTCTGACTGTTTCATAGGACTGATGTGTAGAAATGGAATTTCTGAGTAAAGTATTTGAATGCTTTCGGCTTCTCAGGTGGTTCAGTGGTAAAGAATCCACCTGCCAATGCAGGAGTCATGGGTTCAATCCTTGGGTCAGAATGATCCCATGAAGAAGGAAATGGCAACTCACTTTAGCATTCTTGCCTGGAGAATTCCATGGACAGAGGATGCTGGTGGGCCACAGTCCCACGGGGTAGCAAAAGAGTTGGCTGGACACGACTTAGTGACTAAACAATAACAATCTGAATGCTTTGCAAAGAAACCAAGCCAAGTACCATGTGTAACACTGCTAGTCTCATTCACCACAACCACAACTGCACTATTACATATTTCTAAATTTTTGCTAAACTGTTAAAGAGAAAGTTTGTATCTCACCAATTTAATTTGTATTTATTTGATGATTCATGACCTTGAATGTATTTGCTTATTAGCAATCTATACTTTCTCTTTTGTAAAACTAATCATACCCTTAAAAAGTATTTCTGGAGCTCTTTAAATATTGAACATGTTAGCCATTTGTTGCCACTTTAGTTGCTAACACATTTAATATTTTCCTGCTTTGTCTTTTAATCTCATGATTTAGAAACCTTATATTTTCCCTAGTACACAAATAATGCAGGTTCACTGTAAAAAATAAAACACAGAAAAGTAAAAAAAAAAACAGCATGTGAAAACTATATATAATCCCAGGAATAGAGCTAGGCATTTTTATACTGTTATTTGTTTTCCTAGTTTAGTTGTATTTATAGAAAAATTGGATATTACATATTCTTTTATAAATTACTCTTTTCATTAAAACATGATGAATATACTTCCATATTAATAAATATTTTGCCATGATGCTATTTACAATGGCCAGAAATGTCCATTATATGGACATTACAATTTAATCTCTTATTTTTGGACACTGCGATTGTTTCCAATTTTTCATATTATAAGCAATAACAAGGTAAAAAGTTAATTCTTTACATTCATACTTATTTCACTAAAATAAATTTCTATTGATTGAATAACTGAATCAAAGGCATGCACATTTAAAAAACTTTATATGGCTGCCATTTATTCTCTAGAAATTATATTTCCATCAGCTGGTAGATCTTAGCCAACAATGAGTCTTAATATGATTTTAAAATATATATTAGTTTTTATTTTTATGTAGACAAATCTGTTTACATTTCTTTCTGTGATTTCCCCCACTGCTTAGAATCTTAGAAAGTTCTTCTTTATCCACTGATTTAATAAATATTCATTTTTATTCCCTTTAGTTTTGATTTATATTCTTCATTTAACTTTCTAATCCACTTGGAATTCCTTTTGCACTGAGTTAAGAAGGTAATTTTTCCTCCTCCCAAACAGTACCAGTACCATTCACTGTATAATTTTCTACTTCCACAATGATTTGAGAAGTATGAGAATCTTTATATGACTATTTCATGCCTATAATTTGTCAAAGTTTTTCTCTGCTTTCAGGATAAAGGTAAAACTTTTACATGGCAAAGTTCTTTGGGATATTGTCTCTGATTCTATATGAAGAAAAAATCAACCATCTCTCCCCTAAGTGTCCCTCATACTCTGATAATGTCCGGCCAATGGTATATGCTGATCATTTCTTGTGTGGTGACATAGCTTTATAATATTGAGGCACAGAAGACATTCTGAAAATAAAACACAACGCTAGCAGAAATAACAACAGAAATTACTTCTTACAGATATTTCTGTTGTATTAGGCATTTTCTAAGTGCTTTACTGTAAGATCTCACTTGTCTCTCACAACAATCCGGAGGTAAATAATATAACTACTTCATTTTAAAGATAGAAACTAAGGCACAAAAAGATTAAATAACTTGCCCAAGGTTACGGAGCTAGTAAGTAGAAGAGCTGAAATGTGAAAACAGGTGACCTGGCTCTGCAGTTTGTACACTTAATCACTACACGGCACTACACAAAAGACATCTGAACATATAAATACTAAAATCTTACTATGTGGTGAAAGACACCTTTTGCAGTGACAAAAAACGTTACAAGTAGGGAGAAAATACCTGCAAGATATATAAAAAACCATGCATAGAATACATAAAGGTCTACAAATAAGTAATCATTTCAATCAAAATGATCATAGGGCAATTCATGAAAAAACATAAGTGGCCAATAAACATATAACAAGATACTAAACTTCACTAGTTATCAGGGAAACACAAATTAGAGTGATAACAAGATGATATTTTCACCCATTAGAGTGACAAAATTAATGTCTAGTAATATCCAGTGTTGTTGAGGGACAAATGGAAAACATTTCAAATACTGTTAGTAGAAATATAAACAAACAGCCACANGGGGACAGCTGGTATCTACTCCTTGTGAGGTCACCTTGGGTGGCTTAACTAGGGTTGAAAGATCCATTTACACAATTGTTCATGTATGTGGCTGGTTAGTTTATGGTGACTGTTGACTGTGTGCTTATCTGAGGTTGTTGACTGAGAGCCTTGGTTTGTTATCATGTGGATTCTCCAAGTGCTGCTTGGACTTCCTGAGAACATGGTAGCTAGATTACAAAAATGGATGTTTCATAAGACAGTAGGAAGTTGTTTTGTAGGAAGTAGGAAGCTCCAGAGTCTAGAGCTCAAAGTTTATAAACCATTGTAACTTCACTTTTGCTGCAATATGCTTATCAAAGTAGTCATTCAGCCTATGTAGTTTCAGGAAAAAGAGGCAATGCAGCATCTCTCCAGGTGAGAACTATTAAAAAAAAGTGGCTATTTTTAATTTTTTATATGTCTAGAGAAAGATAAAGCCTACTGATCAATCTTCTCAGCAAAGCATTTCCTAAAGATCTAGTCATGGTCACAATCTCTGACACAACTGAAGGAGAAGCCATCAAGTTCTATTCACTAAGTTCTTACTGAATACCTTCAAATTTCCTACTGTTCCATCCCTGTAGCTTCTCTGATATAACTTATACCAGAGTAGATTACATGAACCTCTCAAAGAGACTTCCATGGGTATCCAGTGCTTGCCTCATTTGTAGTCCATGAGTCTGGGTTCATTGACAGAGGGAATAAATATGCAATCTGAAGTTAAGGGGAAGTTCTTCTAAAGGATAAGTTCAGCTAAAATCTAAAACATGTTTATTTATCCAAACTGTTGCCTTCAGCCCTGCATTGAGGCCATCTTGTATACTGGATTCCAATGGGATGGTGCCCCTGAAGTCATCCCCCACACCGCATTATATCACTTCTTCTGTGCTAGAGTTACCTGCCCTCTTACACAGCATAGAATGCAAAGTCAGTGTGTCCACTTAAAGCACAGAAAACGGTATACTTACGAATTTTAGGGTCAAATTACAGGGTTCCAGCTAAGAAAAGATAAAGCATTCTCTATACTGTGACCCAGTTCTAAGGATAATTACAGTTGTCATGTAATGGCCAACCAACCATTGACTGGTATTTATATCTGAAAATCCAGAGTACATTAATACAAGTTACTTTTAGTAGTGTCATCCAGGAAACTTTGAGGAAGTATATTTGTTAATCTGTGGCTTGAGGTTTTTTTTTTTAAATTATTTTATTAATCTGTTAGCATCTTGGATCTCTGAAGATACCAAGGAAGATGATTTGTTCATGGAAGCACAAATACAGATTTTATGCTTTGGCTTAAAAATAGATTTTTTTTAAAAGTTATTCTGAAACATATATAATAGAGATTTATTAGAGCAGTTGGATCTGGTTGATATGAAGTAAGTACCAAGTTACATGCCAATCAAAGCATTTCATAGTGAAATTATTTTCATATTTTTCTGTTTTAGAAACATGCACCATATTTTTGCCTACTTTGAATGTATACTTCTCTTATGAATCTAATTTTTCTGCCTTACCTTTTTGTGGGGGGAGGGGATAGTTTTCCTATGGTGTGTACGTGACCAATAAATTCTTCCAGTAAAAAAATAAATAAATAAAATCTAAAACATGCACTATCACATTTTACTCCACAACCCACACATTTTTTAAAAATTAATTTATTTAAATTGGAGGCTAATTGCTTTACAATATTGTGGTGGTTTTTTCCATACATTGACATGAATCAGCCCTGGGGATACATGTGTCCCCCCATCCTGAAGCCCCTTTCCACCTCGCTCTCCACCCCATCCCTCTGGGTTATTCCAGAGCAACGGCTTTAAGTGCCCTGCTTCATGCATCAAACTTGCACTGGTCATCTGTTTTACATGCGGTAATATGCATGCTTCAATGTTATTCTCTTAAATCGCCCCACCCCCACCTTCTTTCACATAGTCCAAAAGTCTGTTCTTTATATCTATGTCTTTTTTGCTGTCTTGCATATAGGATCATCATTACTGCCTTTCTAAATTCCATATATATGCATTTATATACTGTATTGGTGTTTCTCTTTCTGACTTACTTCACTCTGTATAATAAGCTCCAGTTTCATCCACCTCATTAGAACTGACTCAAATGCATTCTTTTTCATAGATGAATAATATTCCATTGTGTATATGTNTTATATCTATGTCTTTTTTGCTGTCTTGCATATAGGATCATCATTACTGCCTTTCTAAATTCCATATATATGCATTTATATACTGTATTGGTGTTTCTCTTTCTGACTTACTTCACTCTGTATAATAAGCTCCAGTTTCATCCACCTCATTAGAACTGACTCAAATGCATTCTTTTTCATAGATGAATAATATTCCATTGTGTATATGTACCACAACTTCCTTATCCATTTGTCTGCTGATGGACATCTAGGTTGCTCTATTTTCTTTTCATTAAATAAATATTTATCATGCTCACATTATTTCCCAGGAAAAAAAGTTTCCCACATGTCCAAAAGACTTGTATTGCCTCTGCTACTCTAATAGTTTGTCCTGTATTCTTTGTAACTTTCTTCCTCTCTTCTAGATTTCAGAAATGAGAATGTGAAAAGAATCTTTTTCTCCAAACTGAGAAAAAATTAGTCATGAGGTAGGGAAACTTAAAGAAGGTAGTTCCATTATGTCTGTTTTAACAAATATGATCAAGAAAACCTCCACCTCTCTAAGTCCCCAGAGAATTTCTAGGAGGAAACCAACTAACCTCCATGGTATATTAGAAAAGGTCTTTTCTATGACCAATTAATTTTCCTAGTGTATTACCATAGTTCTACTTACTAACTGGGGAAATTATGACAAGAACTGGGCACAGTGTGGTAATTAGATCCCTAGGAGGATGGAGATCTCAATAACAACCAAAGTTCTGAAGTCATGGTTAATGTAAAAATGAAAGACAACTGGTGATACATATTGAGGAAATAGCTAAACTTCCCATGAATAAGGTAACATGACATTTTTTTTTTTCTGTGAAACAATATATACTTTATACTGATTCAAAGAGTTTGTAGAAAGTGGAAGAAAAACTTTGGGGCATTATGACAGGGAAGGTAATTTTGGCAAATAATACCCAGAAATCATAGATGTTTTGGGGATATGTCTGAGAATGAAGACACCTGCATATCATTGGGTAATAAACTCTGATTCGAAGGAATGTGAAAAATTTTTTTATTTTTTAGAAATTTTTATTGAGAAGAGCAGTGACAATCTAGTCATTTACATGTACAACAAATACAAAAATTGTTGGTGTTTCTTTGGTGTCAGTGATATTTTTCCCCAGTTATTAATAGTGGAAAATAGAAAGGTGACAAAATGATAGAAAGGGTAGTTGAGTGGAGGAAAATATAGGGATATAGTATTAGAAAGAAAGAAAACAAAAATTTAAGCAGACTGTGAACTATATGAAAAACACAGAAAGTATTTTTACTTAGGAGGCAATGGCTTTGCAAAGGGGATCAAGGTGATGTCAAGAGTACTAACTGAAATCACTACTAATTCATTTATGGACTGTTTCATTCTTTTGCTCATCAAGCCCTTATATTCCATATATTTAATTATTTGAACATTGAACTCTGATTTTTTGTTTTGTTTTCACTTTTAATTTTATATTGTAGTATCATTGATTAACAATGTTGTGTTAGCTTCAGGTGTATAGCAAAGTGATTCAGTTATACATATACATATATCTCCTTTTTTTTTTTCAAATTCTTTTCCCATTTAGGTTATTAAAGAGTAGTAAACATAGTTCTCTGTGCTATACAGTAGGTTATTTTTCATTGGGCTCTGTTTTGAGCATACACAGGGAAAACTTGTAGTCTTTATTCTTGAATCTGCCAAATCTATCAGAGAAAAAATCAGGAAAAAATAATTTGAATATAACATGCTGAGTATTTTGTGAGGACACATGAAACAATCTTTAGATATATAAGATACAATAAACCCTCGTTAGACAGATTAGAGAAAGTTCAAAAGTGTAAAGAATGAGTGGATCACAGGTGAAGGCAAAAGGAAATTGAAGTCTGAGATCTCCCCCCCGCCCAGCATGACATCTTCAAATATGATGGCATATATGGAAAACTGTAAATATGTCAGTGCAATTCCAGTGTGTTGTATATTTAAAGGATAAGGTTATAAGTGAAGATATGGAAGAGAATTACTTATCTTTTTAAGGGTATTAACTTTATTTTACAGGTGTCAAAGAGTGATTGAGCAAGATAATAAGAGATCAGTTTACTTTTGTCACTTGTGAAGACAGCTTAATTACCCCATTTTCCTTTTCTTTTCCCCTCTTTTCATCTTTCCAAAAGCTTTTTTTTGGGGGGCGGGGTTTGGAGCTATAATATCTTCCTTTCCAAGATTACAACACTATCTTCTATTGGCCAACTATTTTACGCAGAATCTTACAGCAGGTTAAGTATATCCAAATTTTTCCATAATAAATTATTCTCAAACTTCAATTCCCACATAGATCCCCAGGATGAGTTTGAAAAAGTAGATGAAATATTGCAGAGGTTGGCAGGGGAGTGTCATGGAATACCCATTGAGTAATATTTTTTGGGCTCCAAAATCACTGCAGATGGTGACTGCAGCCATGAAATTAAAAGACGCTTACTCCTTAGAAGAAAAGTTATGACCAACCTAGATAGTGTATTCAAAAGCAGAGACACTACTTTGCCGACTAAGGTCTGTCTAGTCAAGGCTATGGTTTTTCCTGTGATCATGTATAGATGTGAGAGTTGGACTGATAAGAAGGCTGAGTGCTGAAGAATTGATGCTTTTGAACTGTGGTGTTGGAGAAGACTCTTGAGAGTCNTATGGTTTTTCCTGTGGTCATGTATGGATGTGAGAGTTGGACTGTGAAGAAGGCTGAGCACCAAAGAATTGGTGCTTTTGAACTGTGATGTTGGAGAAGACTCTTGAGAGTCCCTTGGACTGCAAGGAGATCCAACCAGTCCATTCTGAAGGAGATCAACCCTGGGATTTCTTTGGAAGGAATGATGCTAAAGCTGAAACTCCAGTACTTTGGTCACCTCATGAGAAGAGTTGACTCATTGGAAAAGACTCTGATGCTGGGAGGGATTGGGGGCAGGAGGAGAAGGGGACGACAGAGGATGAGATGGCTGGATGGCATCACTGACTCGATGGACATGAGTCTGAGTGAACTCCAGGAGATGGTGATGAACAGAGAGGCCTGGCGTGCTGCGATTCATGGGGTCGCAAAGAGTCGGACATGACTGAGCGACTGAACCGACTGACTCAGTCAATATTAGCTAATTCTGAATGTCAGACATTGGGCTGTCCCCCACGTCACCCCTTTCCGTCATCTTGACATTGGTGCCTTCTTGGGGCCAAGACCTCGTTCCCCTGGTTGAGGGTGACTTTTTTCCCCAGGAGTCTCTTGGGCCTTTCCTGCAAATAGGGTCTTCCCCATCCCACCTCTCAGTCTTTCAGACACTCCAAGGTGTAGCTGCTACAACAAGGCTCCACTTATGCCATCTCTGTCTTCTCCTCCCCAGAAGGGCACACTCTCTGCCCTACCTGAAAATCTGACCCATTCTCCAGAAATTTCTAAGTCACTTTTGGATTTCACAGGTTGATAATATTTCCAGAATTTTGTGGGCCCAATACAGGATTGCTTTTCTTCTCTCTCCCTCTCTCTCTCTTTGGCTAAATAAAGTCTTTAAAAATTATTGTCTTCTATCACCTTATTTCAGAAAAGAAAGAACATTTTTTTAAAAATGGGACTCTTTTGGGTAGAATTTGGGAAATCCTATGGATAGAGGAGTCTGGTGGGCTAAAATCTGTAGGGCCCCTAAGAGTCTGATGTGACTGAGCGTGCACACACATGCACATGACAGGCTAATTCCAGAATTTATATGCAAATGCCAGGAACACTGAAAAGCCAAAGCAATCTTGAAAAAGAAGAGCAAAGTTGAAGAACTCATGCTTCTCCATTTCAAAACTTAACTTCAAAGTCATAGTAATCAAGACAGTGTGGTACTGGCATAAGGATAGACATATAGGTCAATGGAAAAAAAAATCAAAAGCTCAGAGATAAACCTTTACCTTTATGGGCAACTCATCTTGATAAGGGCACCAAAACATAATAACCTTTTCAACAAACAGTTCTGGGATAACTAGATACACAAATGCAAAATAATTAATTTGGACCCCTGTATAGTATCATACAAAACAGCTCAGTATGGACCATAGACATAAAGGGCTGCAAAATCAGAAAATATCAGTGAGAATCTCTGCAACTCTGGATTAGGCGATAATTTTCTGGATATAATACCTGAAGCATAAGCAATACAAGAAAAAAACTTATTAGCTGGAGATCAAAATTAAAAACTCGTGTGTTTTAAATGATGCCATCAAACAAGTGAAAGGACAACCCACATAACTGGAAAAAATGCTTATACATTGTATTTATTATAAGGGGTTTTATCCAGAATATATAAAGAACTCTTATAATTCAACAACATAAAGACAAATAATCTAATTCTAAAATGGGTAAAGGATTTGATACACAAAAAGATACACAAATGGTCAATAAGCACATGAAAAGATGCTCAACATTAGTCATTAGGGAAATTAATCCCTTAGTCATTAGGGAAATTGAAATCAAAACTCCAGCACAATACAGTGTCGTACCTACTGGGATGGCTGTAATCAAGAAGGCAAATAATAACAAGTGTTGGCAAGGATGTAGAGAAATTGGAAACCTTATACATTGCTGGCGGGAATGCACAAAATGGCCACTCTGGGAAACAGTTTGGCAGTTTTTCAAAATGCTAAGGATAGAGTTACCATATGACACAGCCTTTCCACCCAGGAGAAATGAAAACATATGTCAAAAAAACCAAAAAAACACACAAAAAACCCACCTCAAACATCTATGTTCCTAGCAGCGTTATTCCTAACAGCTAAAAAAGTAGAAAAGTCCAGGTATCCGTCAACTGATAGAGGGATAAACAAAGTGGGGGATACTTGTACGTGGAATCTCATTTAGCCACAGAAAGGAGTGAAGTACATGCTACCACAGGAATGAACCTCAAAACCATTATGCTCAGTGAAAAGAAGCCAGGGACAGAGCACATCTAGTATGGTTTTATTTGTTTGAAATGTCTGGAGTAGGCAAATCTACAGAGGCTGAAAGTAGGTTAGAGGTTAGCAGGGGCTGAAGGGGAGGGACGAGGATTGGGGAGTGACTACCACTAATGGGTGTGAAATTTGGGGGCAGGGGTGATTAAAAAAAGTTCTAAAATTCTCCTAGGGTGAACATTGCCTAACTATGTAATAAATCCAAAGCCATTGACCTGTATACTTGAAACAGGTGAATCTTATGGCATGTAAATGGTATCTCATTAAGGCCAGAAACCATAAAAGTGGCCCCAGGACAGATTGCATGTGGGTAAAGAGAGCAGAGCTCTGCGTCCTGAGGGCCTCTGAGTGTCTCAGCTCTGCCACTTTTCCGTCGTAAGTCTCAGTTGTCTCAGCTCTATGGGGGGTGGGGGGAGGT
>SJYX01011201.1:26044-54849 GCA_006410675.1 Oreotragus oreotragus
GAATGATGCTAAAGCTGAAACTCCAGTACTTTGGCCACCTCATGTGAAGAGTTGACTCATTGGAAAAGACTCTGATGCTGGGAGGGATTGGGGGCAGGAGGAGAAGGGGATGAGCGAGGATGAGATGGCTGGATGGCATCACGGACTCGATGGACGTGAGTCTGAGTGAACTCCGGGAGATGGTGATGGACAGGGAGGCCTGGCGTGCTGCGATTCATGGGGTCGCAAAGAGTCGGACACGACTGAGCGACTGAACTGAACTGAACTGAACCACTGGACCACCAGGGAATTCCTGAAACAAAGTATTATTAGCCTTTTAACATTATTCCTTTTAAAAATTATTTTGACATTCCCATATCAATTTTAGACTCAGCTTGTCAATTGCTTTTAAAAAAAGCCTGCTGATATTTTAAAAAGAATTATATTAAAACCATAAATATATCTGAGGAGAATGAATGTCTTAACAACATTGAGTCTTCAAATTCATAACCATTTTGTTTGATCTTCTTTAATTTACCATAGCAATGTTTTATAGTTTTTATTGTACAGGAATTGTATATCTTTTATTAGATTTTTCTTAGTATTTGATATTTTTGATATTATTGCAAATGCTATTTTTAAAATTTTTGTTTCCTAATTGTTTATTGCTAGTATAAAGAAATAGAATTAATTTTTGTATGTTGACCCTGTTAAATTCACACATTAATTCTCATAGTTGTTTTCTCTACTTCAAAGTACTTCCTACATAAACAATCATATCATCTGCAAAGAATAGCAATTTTACTTCTTTCTTAGTGTCTTTTATCCATATATGTATATATGTATTTTTTTACTTTGCCTTATTAACATAAGCTAGAATCTCCAGAAAAATGGTTGAAAGTAGATGTCTTTGACTTGTTCCTGACCTTAGGAGGAAATATCATTAAGTATTATATTGTTTATAGATTTTCAGAGAAGCACTTAAGTGATTTGAGGAAGTTCCTTCTATTCAAAATTTTCTCAGAGTTTTTTCATGAATTGTCAAAAACTTTTTGCAAATGCATCTACAGAAATGATCATATAGTTTTCTCCCTTCATTCTTTAATTTGACTGAATAATTTTCCAATTTTAAATCGACCTTGCGTTCCTTGAAAACATCACTTAGTCATGATGTATTTTCTTTTAAAATATCTAACTGGGTTAACTTTCTAATGGTTTGCTAAGAATTTTTTATCTACTTCATGAAGAATATTGTCTATAATTTTCTTTAGTTGTTTCTTGTCAGTATTTGATATTGGGATTATGCTTGCTTTATAAAATGAGTTGGGAAAAATTATCCTCTTCTATTTTTGAAAGAGCTTGTTGAACTGGTACTATTTCTTTCTTAAATCATGATATATTTCACTAGTAAAATCACCTGGGTCTCTATTGGAAAAGGAAATGGCAACCCACTCCAGTATTCCTGCATGGGAAATCCCAGGGACAGAGGAGCCTGGCAGGCTACAGTCCACTGGGTCTCAAGAGTCAGACACGACTTAGCAACTAAACCATGCACCACTACAAAGTGAATATATACCTGAAGATAATGTGTGAAAGGATATTTTCCATATACTAGCTAGTTTTGGGGGGAGAGGAGTCAAGGAAGACTTGGCACTATTTTCCCATCAACTTCCATTTTATAATTATTTATAATGACCATTATTTTTTACTAATACTGTAAAACTATGAAAAATGAATAAAATTGCTAAAAGTTTTTCTAAAAAAAAATCACCTGGGTCCCAAGTTTTCTTTGTATAAAGATTTTTAAAAATAAATTCAACTATTTGAATTGACATAGGAATATTTATTTATTTTAGTATCTATTTTGGTATGCTATATTTTTCAAATTATGTTTCTATTTCATCTAAATAGTTTAATTTATCAACACAAAGTTGTTCATAATATTTCCAAACTATCTTTTGCTTGATTGTAGTACCTGTAGACATGCTTCCTTATTTGATTCCTAATGATGATAACAGTATTTTCTGTGTTAATCTGTCTTGTCTGAGGTTTTATTAATCTTTTGAGGGGAAAAACAAAAAACTTGTTAAAAAAAAGGAAAAAAAATCTTGCTGACTTTCTTGTTTGTCAGTTTTCTGTTTCATCAGTTGCCATTCTCACTTTTCTGCTTTGGGTTTAATTTGTTCCCCTTTTTCTAGCTTCTTAATGTGGAGGCTTACATCATATTCCATACCCTGCTTTTTTTTCCCTGAAAAATCTAAAGCTATACATTTGCCTCTAAACACTCCTTTACCTATATTGCACAAATGTTTGTATGCATTCCTGAACTATGTGTTCTGTGTTCCTGAACTATGAAACTATGAACTATGAATATCTGGGCTAAGGAATAGTTTCTCTTGATAAATAAATAATTAACAAATACAGTGAAAAAAAATTATTCAGTTCAAAATATTTTCTATCTTTTGTGATTTCTCTTTTGATCACAGTCTATTTAGATATACAATGTTTACTTTTCAAATAGTTGGGCTTTTTTTCAAATATCTCACTGTTGTTGATCTCTGTATTAATACCATTAAGGTCATAAAATGTAGTACTCTTTGATTTCAGTCTTTTTAATTTTAATGAGTCCTGCTCTATGGCTCAGCATATTTCATCTTTCTAAATGGTTAATGATCTGTGTGCAGTTAAAATGAATGTATATTCTGCTGTTGTTGAGAATAAATGTCAATTAGGTCAAGTTGGTTGATAATGTTATTTAAACTTTTAAAATTTTACTTTTTTTTTTCCTATCAGCTCCTGAGGAAGTGATGTTAAAATATACGATGATGATTTCAGATTTGTCTTTTTCTGCCATTTATACCATGTTCTATCTGGTTTTGCTTCATAGATTTCAAAGCTATTTTTTCTCTTCCAGCTTTTTGTTTCTTTATTCTACTTTCTTTAGATGAGTTAGTTATTTTTAAATATTCTATTTAATCTCCTGTACTGACCTTTAAATTCTACATCTTTGTAATATTTCTGTAATTTTCTAGAGTTGTTTTAGTAGCATATACCCTTAAATTATCATAATTTAACTTCAATAATATACTTTAAATCACTATAAGAATCTTCTAACTGCAGATTTCCTTTAGATTCCTCCCACCCTTTGTGANCTCCTGTACTGACCTTTAAATTCTACATCTTTGTAATATTTCTGTAATTTTCTAGAGTTGTTTTAGTAGCATATACCCTTAAATTATCATAATTTAACTTCAATAATATACTTTAAATCACTATAAGAATCTTTCAACTGCAGATTTCCTTTAGATTCCTCCCACCCTTTGTGCTGTTGTTTTCTTATATATGACTTCCAAATATGCTATAAATTCCACAATACAGTACTATTTTTGCTTCAGTTAATAATCTTTTATATATAATATATATCTACATGAATGTCTATATACACCTGTATCTACATAGCTCTACTTATCTACCTCTCTATCTTGTTTCTGATTTTAGGAGGAAATATCATTTATCTATCTACATCATTATAAAAGGAAAAGATTGTTTTGTATTTCCCCAGGTGTTTACCCTGTTATTTTTCATTTTTCCTCTTAATTACTTTTTGTAGTATAGATGTGAAAAGATGAATCCTTTCAGTTTTTGTCTTTCTGAAATGTCTTTTATCCTACTTTAATTCTGAAGGGTAGTTTTGTAGAATTCTAGCCTGATAGTTTTATCCTTTCAANAGGAAAAGATTGTTTTGTATTTCCCCAGGTGTTTACCCTGTTATTTTTCATTTTTCCTCTTAATTACTTCTTGTAGTATAGATGTGAAAAGATGAATCCTTTCAGTTTTTGTCTTTCTGAAATGTCTTTTATCCTACTTTAATTCTGAAGGGTAGTTTTGTAGAATTCTAGCCTGATAGTTTTATCCTTTCAACATTTAAAAACTGCATTCTGTATTGTGGGCACCATTGTTTCTCGGAGAAGTCATACTTCATTTTAATGTTTTTTTTTTTTCTTCTTCTTCATTCTGGATGCTTTTAACATTTGCTGTTTGTCTTGGTTTTCAGCAACATGACTATGATATGCCAAGGTTTGGTTATCCCTGTATTTATCCTACTTGGGATCCACAGATCTTTTGGATTTGATAGTAGATTTTTCATAGATAATACACTGTTTTCCATACTCCACTAATAATTATAACTGTTTGTGACACACGTGCATTCAAGGTTGGAGACTGTCCCTCGTTCCACCTACCTGATTTCTAATATTCTCCTTCGGCATCTCTCCATCCCAAAACCTGACTCTCCCCTAAAATGGGACTCTGGGAATACACCCCACCCACCCAGAGTAACAGGCTCATACTTTTCATGCGTTAAAGTTGTTCTCAGCTGCTCCTCTAAGTTTTCTCGAAGCTCCACTTTCATGCCCAGTCCCTACATGGAGCTGTATTTTCTAATAGTTTCTCATAATGATTTTTAATGATCTACCCAAATGCTTTAGTTCTATGCTTCCTTTACAGTTTATCTAAAGTTCATATAGTTCGCAGATAAGAGGACAGATAAGAATCGCCAGTGCTCTGCTGAGTATCTATAACCAAGAAGGGTATCTACTCATAGACCAGGCAGTGTGCTGCCGTTCTTGTTCCTGTACTGTGGTAGAACCTTCCTTAGTCATAACATCATCTGGAAGATATCCTTCTCATCACATCAGAACAAAACCCAGAAACAGCAGACCGTATGGGAAATATTCAGGCAGACCAAGAGAGAAAGCTGTAGGAGAAGCTATATACAGTGAAAAGGAAACTGGCCCTCTGCACCTCCTAACTCAGAGAAGTAGGTCACAGCATGTCAAAAGCTGAAATTAGAAATGCTTTAGTTCTATGCTTCCTTTACAGTTTATCTAAAGTTCATATAGTTCGCAGATGAGAGAACAGATAAGAATCGTCAGTGCTCTGCTGAGTATCTATGACCAAGAAGGGTATCTACTCATAGACCAGGCAGTGTGCCGCCGTTCTTGTTCCTGTACTGTGGTAGAACCTTCCTAGTCATAACATCATCTGGAAGATATCCTTCTCATCACATCAGAACAAAACCCAGAAACAGCAGACCATATGGGAAATATTCAGGCAGACCAAGAGAGAAAGCTGTAGGAGAAGCTATATACAGTGAAAGGGAAACTGGCCCTCTGCACCTCCTAACTCAGAGAAGTAGGTCACAGCATGTCAAAAGCTGAAATTAGAATGTTTAACAAAGAGTAATGAAGGCCCTGACGCAAAGATATCAGACTGCTACGGAAAAGAAATCTGTGGAAGATCCAGGAGAGGGAGAGTAGGATTTGGGCATCCCAGGAAGAGGCCAGCATGGATACAATCTTTGTATGTCACCAGTTTTTAGCTATGGGAGATTGGAGGTACACACAAGGAATCCACTGATGACTTAAAGTTTGCTCAAAAATACCATGCCTGGCTTTAACCAAATAATACATAGTTCTCATTCCATGGACTAAGGCATCTCCTACCATCCATTTCCATTGCTTTCATAAGTTCCCAGCTTCCAGGTCCTTCCATGTCATAATGACACAGATGTGCGGGCTTAGGGTGCTCTGACATGACATTTGCCAGCACCAGTGTCTTGCCCAGAGACGGAAAACCACAAGAACAGTAGAGCCCTTACAAGAAGCTGCATAAGGCATCTCCTACCATCCATTTCCATTGCTTTCATAAGTTCCCAGCTTCCAGGTCCTTCCATGTCATAATGACACAGATGTGCGGGCTTAGGGTGCTCTGACATGACATTTGCCAGCACCAGTGTCTTGCCCAGAGACGGAAAACCACAAGAACAGTAGAGCCCTTACAAGAAGCTGCCTCAGCAAGGTTCTCCTCTGACAGGGTGCGGCGCTTATTAGACTTTTGCACCCTTCCGCCCTAATGTTTCCTCATTTTCTGTTGCAAAGCAGCGCAAAGGCCTCTATGGCAGATGTTTAATAATAGCGCTGCCGCCAACAGAGAAGATCACAACTCACTTCAGAACCACAATCAGAACAGGGTCACCACATAGAGGTGTGTATTATTGCAAAGCCCTGGGCAGAGCCCTCGAGGGCCCACGGCTGAGAAAGAGGAGTTCACAGACTCATGCAGACAACAAGCTGTGGGGTGGGCGAAGCCATGGCAGGAGAGCCAGAGGGGACCCACTACGAACTTTGATTGTGCCTTTCAAACCAACAACCGAANTCAGAACAGGGTCACCACATAGAGGTGTGTATTATTGCAAAGCCCTGGGCAGAGCCCTCGAGGGCCCACGGCTGAGAAAGAGGAGTTCACAGACTCATGCAGACAACAAGCTGTGGGGTGGGCGAAGCCATGGCAGGAGAGCCAGAGGGGACCCACTACGAACTTTGATTGTGCCTTTCAAACCAACAACCGAAGTCTTCCCTCAGGGACAAATACCGAAACTTGGATAAAGCAACCCTCCTCTGGAGTGGTGATCCCTTGTAACAAGGTCATTATAGAGCAGATGGCCTGAGTAAGGTCTGATCTCAGTGTTGCAGGCTTCGAGTCACAGAGACAGCTGTTTTCCTAGAAATGACTGATATTTTCTTTCCTAGTCTCTTTGGTCCTTCTTTTTTCTCATTAACGTCTCCATGTCCCCCCCTTTTTTTCCTGTTCTTTTTGTCCACGTACGATAATTAGTTTGGAGAGAGAGTTAAAGTGGAGGAGCCATCTGTCATTCTCCCCACTTTCTCTAATTCTTTGATGCTGGCCCATCCCTATCTCATACCCGCCAGTGTCATCAGTCCTGAAAGTGCCAAGTCCCTCCCAGCCCACAGTCCACTACTGCAGCAGCCCCTTAGGGATATTACTGGAGAACTTGTCCTGGTGCTTGATGATGCTTCCATGGTGCAGATGATTATAGGCTCATCTGACTGGGATAACCTTACAGACCATGCTAGGAAAGACTACAGTGCCTTGTTTTGTTTGTCTGTTTGTTTTTAATACTTATTTGGCTGCACTGGGTCTTAGTTGCTGCAAGTGGGATCTAATTCCCTGATCAGGGATTGAACCTGGGCTCCCTGTGTCGGGAGCTTGGAGTCTTAGCCACTAGATCACCAGGGAAGTCCCATACAGTGCTTTGTAGTAGTAGACATTCAAGGAATATTCATCAGAATAACTTAAAAACTGAAGTTTTTATGATCCTTTGCAGAAATCAAGAAACATTATTTGAGCACTACCAGCCAGTTCTATATTTCTAAGGCACATATGGCATATGAAGAGAGACTGTCCATTAGGAGAGGACACTCATTGCCTACGTTTTGTGTTTCCACGTTGGGGAGTCTCTGTTAGAAACAATCTGGCCCACCTTCCCATTTGAGACACAGCAGAATCAAGACATATGTGATATTGCCACTTCCATGCTCTCTTATTTCAGAGCTGTGATCCTGCAGAAAGTCTGCTGTTTGCTTTCTGGGCCACAGAATGAGCAGAGTAGGGCAGGCTATAGCCCTGGTGTGGAGGTGGCAGTTGTCAAGGGCTAGCTGTGACCCAGTAGCTGAGACACAGTGGGTAGGTCTGCTTAATTCAGGGGAAGTGGCTCATTTACCAAGCTCATTGTTCTGTGCTGAAACTGCATCCTCCAAACAGTATTATCACTGGTGCTGCTGTGTTGAGATTTCCTATCTGACTCCTGTGTCTATTTCTTAGATGGTTCTGAACTCATGAAAAGGATTGAATGATGATATTTATTGACTCAGACATTAAATGCCAAAGTTTCTTTAGGCTTAAGTCCAGTAAGGTTATGGGAATAGTGATCAGTCTGGGCTGGAACCTTCTTCTTGGCAAAAACCCCCATAGAAGGAATTCTTTTCCTTCTGCTACCACTGCTTCCCAACAGACAGCATTTCTGGAAGATGGCAAACTGCCAGGAGCCAGCGTGAGGAACTCCGCCCATGGCAAAGGTCATGAGGAAGGAGGCTTGGCATATGCAAAGGCGTGATCAAGCCTCAGGAAACCCCCTGTTCCCGAGCATCTACCCCCAAAACCAGAGTCTGTTTTATGCTCTCACTTACACCTATGACTTTACAGGGGCTCTTCCCCATCACCGGTTCTCTCGGAGGAGTTAACTTGCAGCTCCAAGTTAATAAAAATTCCTGGGCGTGACAAGAGTGTTTCAACTTATGAACTCTGAAGGTTATCTAGCCTGCCTGTATAGGTTCGTCCAGCCACATGTGATTGTTTACAGCCTCCCAACCATGAGAGGCACGAGATGTTTTAGATTTACTAAAGGCAAATTCTTTTGGGAAGTTAGAAATTATTAGTATAGTGGGTTGATTAGGAATTATATTGGTGAAGGGTTTTTTCATTTTTTGTGCCAATAATTACTGCTAATTCCTGGGTGTGACAAGGGTGTCTCAGGTCAAACCTCTCTACTGACAGACTAGCTTGTGTGACAACCTCTCAACCATAAACAGCACAGAGAGTTTGGAGTATTAGCATAGGGCTTTTCTCACTGTTGAATCAATGATTGCCGCCAGGCCTCCATATCCTTAGGCACCTGGGAATATATTAATCAATGTATTTGGAATATAGAAAAGGAAATATAGTAGTTTTTGATGTTAGCAATACTAGACTTTTTGAGTTAATGAATTTCCTCTTTTGTTATAGATCACTGTACTTTGTTATAAATCACTGTGTCCTTGCTATGTAAAAATGTAACTTTATCACTATCTTAAGACTAAATAGATCTTAAGGGGAACATTGGTGAAGGGTTTTCATTTGTTGGGCTGATGTTTTGCTGCTAAATCTCCATATTCCCTGCCTTTATAATAAATATAACTAGCATATAGGAGAAATAAGTATTAACCTTTAAGATTGATTATGTTAACCTTGGGTTAAATAAATTCCTTTCTTGATTGTAACTCACTACACCCTCACCCTATAGGAATGCAACTTTATTTGGAGGGTGGTGCCTGGTTTAAGAAAAAATATCCTTGGAAAAAATAAGTTTTTTGGTTATCAGAAAGAAAGGATTGCAAATGTCAGCAGGCCTCATGGTCAGAAGATGATGTAAAACCCCTAAGACCTTTTTTTTATGTAAAGCGCCTGATTTTGATAAAGGTCAAGACTGCTGACCCCCACATGACTCTGTATTCATCCCTATATGTAACAAAAGGTATATAAGAAAACCTGAAAAATAAAGAAATGGGATCAGTTTCTGGAAAGACTGATTCCCCCATGTTGTTTCTTTCTTGCTCCCCGTTTTTCTGGCTGAATTAATGTGGGTACTCACCAAGCCTGCTAATTTTGCCTGGGCTTCCAGGGAGGCCTCAGTGCCTCCTCTCCTTCGGGGGAATGGAAAGACGCCTGTGGCCTATGTAGGTGGTGATTGGTATTCCACGTAAACCAAGTTATTCAGCCTCTTTTTCTCCACTGATATTTCCTACTACACTATCCGTTTCTAATCTCTCTCTATATCTGTAATTAAATATGTATTTTTTCAAGGACGCCAAATCTGTCCCCACCTTTGAATTACCCTGAACCCACCGGGGCTGGACCCCGGCAGCAAACCTGGCCCAGCCCTGCAAGAATTGCAGCTGGGACGACATGTCTGGGTCTGTGACCTGGGGACACTTGCTTAACTGAAATACTTTTAATTTAGTGGGTATCTTGGTTGTTAAGCTCTTGATTTGTTCTGTTGTTATTGTTTGCCTAGAAGAAAGTCAACAGTACAGACATTGGTTGGTGAGTATTCTACCAATAAACCATGATGTATCTCATAATTCATCTTGTTTACAGCACTAAGAAACTCTGAAATGCTGGCTTTTTAAAATAAACATTTTCATTCAACAAATATTTATTGAGTGCTGTGTCAGGAAGTTTTTTAGAGTTAGGGCTACAATGATGAGTAAAACCAGATATTATCTATGACCTCATGAAATTTTACTTTAGAGAAGGAGACTGGCCCTCACAGTCACCAAGAATTTATGTGAAAATGCCTACCTTTCTCAATGTTCCTGGCTAGATTGAGCTAATTTGTTATTCTATGGCTCTCACACAAGGCCCTAAAGATGATTTATTCTGTTGCCATTATAAAGATTAAGCACCACAATCTTAAGTATGTGCTCTCTAGAACTAGTATTGGGCTGCAGTTTTTAAACATTTCATTGCTATGCTTTATAAAGTAGACCTGGTAGAGAAGATTTATTTAAATTTCATATAATGTAAGATACTGTTGATTGTAAGACCATTTTTTATATACTACTGCAAAGAAAATTGTCAATTAAACTGACAAGCCAACAAATTTAAAACATAGTTTGATGTCAGAGATATCGAAACATGAAAAAAATAATTTGGCACTCTCCGAAGAGTGGTCTCTGGGTCAAAATCATCGGCATCACCTGGGAACTTGTTGGGAATGCAAATTACCCAGCGTTACCACAGATTCCAGAGAAGGCAATGGCACCCCACTCCAGTACTCTTGCCTGGAAAATCCCATAGATGGAGAAGCCTGGTAGCCTGCAGCCCATGGGGTCGCACAGAGTCGAACACGACTGAAGTGACTTAGCAGCAGCAGCAAGTATCCATTGGATACCTCTGNAGAGAAGGCAATGGCACCCCACTCCAGTACTCTTGCCTGGAAAATCCCATAGATGGAGAAGCCTGGTAGCCTGCAGCCCATGGGGTCGCACAGAGTCGAACACGACTGAAGTGACTTAGCAGCAGCAGCAAGTATCCATTGGATACCTCTGTGAGTGGGACCCATGTAGTCTGGGTTTAACAAGCCCTCCAAGTCATCCTGATGCATGATAAAGTCTCAGAGGCACTAAAACAGTTCATTTTAATATCTCTGGATAATGATATTTCAAAGACATTTTCATAGATTCAATCATTTCAGCAAACATCATGAAAACTTATTACATGTAAGGCATCATGCTGGATGCACGATATATAGAGTAGAACAGGACCTATTGCCAAGCAGGGGTTTACAGTCTAGAGGCAGATTCATAGTTTAAGAACTAAAAGATTAGACCCAATGTAATGAGTGCTGTGAGTTACCCTCAAAGGCCCGGGGAAACCCTGAGGCAAAAGAACAAACTTCTGACTTTTAATATTGCTGAAGACTTCATGATGGAGGTGAAATTTGAGAGTAGGCCTTGAAGACTGTGCAGGATTTTATTTTTCAGAATGAGAATAAATGAGAAATAATATTCCACAGAAGGCTTTTCCTAATGCCTTTCTTCTTATGCAAATTCCTGAAAAAGCTGAAAGTTAATTAGAAAGGCTCATGATGAAAAAAATAAGTGTGATGGCAGTCATGCTGATCCTCCCTTTGAACACCCTGGAGATATGTTCACCATCAGCAGCTTGGTGCCAACAGAAATTCCAGGGGGTGTCAGGGGAGATGGCAAGCCCGAGCACTGCCTTTTATCAGCTTGCAATACCCACGATGGAAATGTTGCTGATGAGAAGCAGACAGTGTCCCGGAACAATTTTTCTGGAAGCAGAAGTGAGAAAACCCAGAGCCCAAGAAGCCTCAGTATGGTGTATTTTGGGTCGGAGCCGTAGAACAGATGTATCACCTGATTTCGCTGTTCCTGAGGGCCTCCAGCTAATCTCGTTTACGTTTCAGTTACCAACTTTTGGACACATAAAATTTTGAAGCACAGAACATTTGGGCTGAAAAGATAAGCTTAAAGTAACAAGGATAAAGGGGAATTTTTTTTTTAACTCCAGAAGCTGTGCAATGGCCACCTTGGTCTATAGTCCATTCTCTAATTAATCCTTTCCATTATCTTCAGAAGCAGAACGTTGCGCACCATGTTTGTGCTGCTCACACTTTTATATGGGAGGGGTGGGTACAGCCTTTCCATTTCCTGGAGACAGCAGAGACCCAGGCCATGCAGCCACTCACCCAGGACGTGTCTCAGCTACTTCTCTTCAACAAGAGGAGGAGTTGTTGAAGTGAGAAATGCAAAAGGCCTCAGGAGTTAGAGCCTTCCCAGGGGTTCTGAGAACAGTCACAGCCAGACAGGCCGGTTTCCAACTCCTGAATGGGGGAGACAAAGGGAAAGCAGAGCTCTGACAAAAGGCAGCACGGTGATCCTTGCCAAGTCATCTGGATGCTTCTTTCAGCCACAAACACTTCGTCTCCATTTTCACTGGACACTTGCACCCGACTCTCTCCACCTCTCCTCTCCCCTTCCCCAGTGCGACAGATGTACGCAGTGTACTCTTTACCTGACAAGCATGGGGTACAGACTCTTAGCAACTCTGGAGGCTCCTGGGGAGCAGTCTCCATCATCCATCTATTAGTAAATCCTCCTGGCACATCCATGGGATGCAGCCAGTCCCACCCACTGGTCCATCACGTTGGGAACCCAAGGAATCCTTATGTTAGATAAGGGTGCTGTAAAAGACCCGGAGATGGTAGTTGCAAACCAAGCACAGAACCCTCTTGTCTGAAACAAGACGTGTTTTGAAAAGTCACAGATTCTGTGTTCTTCTGCTTCATTCTCAGCTCACTAGGAATAACTCTCTAGAGGCTTATTTAAGACACTAGTTGATGTTTTTGAGCGTCATGCACCATACCATGTGGAGACAACCATCCATGTTTCTCACAGTACTTGCTTCTGGCTGCTAAAGATGTGGTAGATAAGAGAACATAAGATTTCAACATGGTTATGTTATTTTTGCCTGCTTGTATGCTCAGTCCCTAAGTTGTGTCCAACTCTTTGAGATCGCATGGACCGTAGCCTGCCAAGCTCCTCTGTCCATGGGATTTCCCAGCCAAGAACACTGGAGTGTGTTGCCATTCCTTCTCCGGGGGATCCTCCCGACCCAGGGATCAAACCCACGTTTCCTGCATTGGCAGGCAGATTCTTTACCACTGAACCACCTAGGAAGTCCCATACTATTTTA
This sequence comes from Oreotragus oreotragus, assembly GCA_006410675.1. NCBI lineage: Eukaryota > Metazoa > Chordata > Mammalia > Artiodactyla > Bovidae > Oreotragus > Oreotragus oreotragus. Next base: position 38,921 of record SJYX01011201.1, read on the forward strand.
CCTTGGAAGGAAGGAGAGGCAAGCAGGGATCTACAACCTTGATTTTGGGTGTTCAATGAAAAATGTACATTCAGAAAATATCCCAGCCAAACTGAGGATATTGCTTTTCCAGATGCAGTAATATTCACAATGAAGAAATTAAATGTCTTGCAAGGAAGGAATTATTAGCAAGTATTATTTTGATTCAGAACTGGACTGGGACCTTATAAGTCTTCTCACTTTTCACTTTCATTCATTGGAGAAGGAAATGGCAACCCGGCAACCCACTCCAGTGTTCTTGCCTGGAGAATCCCAGGGACAGGGGAGCCTGGTGGGCTGCCATCTATGGGGTCGCACAGAGTTGGACACGACTGAAGCAACTTAGCAGCAACAGCAGCAGCAGGTATCCATTGGATCATAGAAAAAACAAGAGAATTCCAGAAAAACATCTACTTCTGCTTCATTGACTATGCTAAAGCCTTTGACTGTGTGGATCACAACAAACTATGTAAAATTCTTAAAGAGATGGGAATACCAGACCACCTGACCTGCCTCCTCAGAAATCTGTATGCAAGTTAAGAAGCAATGGTTAGAGCCGGACATGGAACAATGGACTGGTTCCAAATTGGGAAAGGAGTAGGTTAAGGCTGTATGTTTTCAACCTGCTTATTTAACTTGTATGCAGAGTACATCTTGCAAAATGCTGGACTGGATGAAGCACAAGCTGGAGTCAAGATTGCTGGGAGAAATAGCAATAACCTCAGATATGCAGATACCACCCTCCTTATGGCAGAAAGCGAAGAGGAACTAAAGAGCCTCTTGATGAAGGTGAAAGAAGAGAGTGAAAAAACTGACTTAAAACTCAACATTCAAAAAACTAAGATCATGGCATCTGGTCCTATTACTTCATGGCAAATAGATGGGGAAACAATGGAAACAGTGTCAGACTTTATTTTGGGGGGCTCCAGAATCACTGCAGATGGAGACTTCAGCCATGAAATTAAAAGACACTTGCTCTTTGAAAGAAAAGCTATGACAAACCTAGACAGCATATTAGAAAGCAAAGACATTACTTTACTGACAAAGGTCCGTCTAGTCAAACCTATGGTTTTTCCAGTACTCACGTGTAGATGTGAGAGTTAGACCATAAAGAAAGCTGAACGCCAAAGAACTGATGCTTTGAACTGTGGTGTTGGAGAAGACTCTTGAGAGCCTCTTGGACTGCAAGGAGATCCAACTAGTCAATCCTAAAGGAAATCAGTTCAAAACATTTGTTGGAAGGATTGATGCTGAAACTGAAGCTCCAGTACTTTGGCCACCTGATGAGTAGAACTGACTCATTGGAAAAGACGATGATGCTGGGAAAGACTGAAGGCAGGAGGAGAAGGGGATGACAGAGGATGAGATGGTTGGATGGCATCACCAACTTGATGGACATGAGTTTGAGTAAGCTCTTGGAGTTGGTGACGGACAAGGAAGCCTGGCATTCTGCAGTCCATGGGGTCGCAAACAGTCAGACATGACTGAGTGACTGAATTGAACTGAACTGTGGGATCCATAGGGTAGTAGGGGAAACTTGTAATAATTGGTAAAAAGCCTGGGATTTACATTTAGAGAGGCTTGAGTTTGAATCCCNTGGAGTTGGTGACGGACAAGGAAGCCTGGCATTCTGCAGTCCATGGGGTCGCAAACAGTCAGACATGACTGAGTGACTGAATTGAACTGAACTGTGGTATCCATAGGGTAGTAGGGGAAACTTGTAATAATTGGTAAAAAGCCTGGGATTTACATTTAGAGAGGCTTGAGTTTGAATCCCAGATTTTCTATTTACTTGGGACCTGGAAAAACTGTTTCAGCTCATCCAAAAAATGGAGATAATAATGTATATCTTGTAGAGTCATTAGGGTTGTTCCTGAGGAGCAAATACACTAATGTTTATAAGAACAGTACCTGTCATGTGGTAGTTTCTCATTGAGTGGTATTTAAACAATCACCCATACATACCACGGGGGCTCTGCACTCTCTTAACTCCACACTCTCCGCACAGAAGACCTCTTTTCCTACTTAGCAGAGACTAAGTGATAGAACTACCCTCCATGGGCAGCTTACAGCAGGGAAAGCCATGGGGAAGTTGGATGGAGCAGGGGTCCCCAGCCTCCAGGATCTAATGCCTGATGATCTGAGGTGGAGCTGATGTAATAATAATAGAAATAAAATGCACAATAAATGTAACACTCTTGAATCACTCCAAAACCACCCCTGCCTCAGTCTGTGGAAAATTGTCTTCCCAAANTCTAATGCCTGATGATCTGAGGTGGAGCTGATGTAATAATAATAGAAATAAAATGCACAATAAATGTAACACTCTTGAATCACTCCAAAACCACCCCTGCCTCAGTCTGTGGAAAATTGTCTTCCCAAAACTGGTCTCTGGTGCCAAAGAGGTTGGGGTAGAGAGTTGAAAACAGAGCAGACAGCACAGGCCATTCTCTTAGTGCCTGTCAAAGGAGGTCTTTCTCCACAATGGTGATGCAGAAAGTCAGGCCAAAGTGGGTCATCAGTGCCCATGATAGGCATGTGCTAACCATCACTGACAAGTTCCCAGTCAAGAATTCCTGCCTGTATTGGAAATGGGATCTGTGAATGCTCTGTGAAGAAACTCTTAAGCAAATAATGCTTTTATAGGCAAGGCAAAAAGAAAATTGAACCATTGGTCACTGTAACTAGGAGCTGAGGGGGTGATGCCATTTGCCTGCAAAGTAGCAATGAGTACAAACTTTCCAAACCACTCATCTGCTTTCCATGTGTAAAACTGGCATCTGAACACATCATTTGGCACAAAATTGTGCGGCATTAACAGTTTCATAAGAATCACGAAAGTATGTGAAATGCTAATTGCCACATGGGAAACCAATACTAGCTTTGGCTAGTGGATCATGAATTATTCTTTATAAGAGTGACAGCTGTGCTGAGGATGGTGCCTATTCTGTCCTTATTTCCAGTTTTCTAAGAGGAGAGCATCACATTCATTTCTCTGCCCAAAGACATGTCATTCTGAGCAGCTGTCTCCTTTAAAAATCACAAAACTTGGCATGCCCTTCAGTCACCTCATTCCTTTAGGCCCACACCTGGGTCACTGAGACCTGTGAGCCAGTGCATTCTTTTCAGGCGAGAGCCCAGAGTTAAGGATGCAAGCGAATACACAGGAATAAACCAACCATGTGTCTCCTTTGGGCATCTGATTTGGCCTCTAAGTGTGGACTCCAAAATAACTGGATGCTTAATTGCACCTCTAAATTTAGTCCATGAATTTGCATGTGTAAGTAATCAGGGAAGTATTTGCTTAGAAATGTTTCCATTTCCTCCATTTGCTCTAAATCAAATTGCCAAGTAGCAGATCAGATTCTGAAATACTTAAAAAAAATGTGTTCTAGAGCCCTACTGCTTTACTCTGCCATCCGGTGGGACATCAGGACCCAACTGGGTCAGACACAATGAGAACTCTTTCCAGGGAGGATGCCAATGACCATCAAGGACCAAAGTTGATCAAGGGACTTAAGTTGGGAGACCCTTCCCTTGCTCTCGACTCCAGCAGGAACCAGATCCCATGTGAAGTGATTTTGCTTTCCTGGGCTTCCCTGGTGGCTCAGCTGGTAAAGAATATGCCTGTAACGTGGGAGACCTGAGTTCAATCCCTGGTTTGGGAAGATCCCCTGGAGAAGGGAACAGCTTCCCACTCCAGTATTCTGTCCTGGAGAATTCCATGGACTGTATAGTCCATGGGGTCACAAATAGTCAGACACAACTGATCAACTTTCACTTGCACTTTGGTGTCCAGAGTAAGGATATTCAGCGGGCCCACGGAATAGGCACTGTGAAGGACCAGAGAGCCCGGGATAGTATTGCCTATCTCCATTCATTAATTCAAGCAAATGTTTTCAAGTGTCTATTACATACCATATTATCAATACAAAGATGAAAAAAAATGTAGTTCCTGTTTTTAAGAAGATTCAGTCTAGAGAAGACTCCACACAGATAATGGTAATACACTGTAGTAGGTGCTATTAATATAGGTGGGGAAGTTGAATGGTTGGCTCCAATTCTTCACTTCCCTGTAGCATTAGTATTATATACTCACCCTTTCTGTGATGTCATAGGTGGAATGGACTTCCCAGATCCTTGGTTCTGGGCTTGGCCCCATGCCTTGTTTTGGCCAATGGGACACAGGTAGAGGCTTAGAGTGGAATTTTTTGGTTGGGCTTGAGTTTCTGAGTTTATGCATGACCATGAGGAAAATGGGTCCCAGTGAATCACTGCCACTCCACAGGAGACATGGAGCATGGAGTGCCCCAGGCATCCTGCCAAGGGATGGGTGAGAAATTGTGGGTTTTGTTGTGTTTGATTACTTGTGTGTGCAGTCAAAAGTGACGGGTATACCAGGTCCAGAGAAGACAAGTTTAGGAAGGGCTCCAAGTCCAGGCTTGAAGGTCCCAAGGAGGCTCCTGAGAGATAAGGATGACTGAGCTGAGACCTGGAGGATGATGGAGCTGTGAGTTAGGGAAGGGGAGGGCTTGCTGTGAGGGTAGGGAGAGAGATAGAAAGAAGGGCTGATGGAAGGGATGGAAATCCTAGAGAGCTCAGCTTGCTCTCTGAGCTACAAGTAGTGAGCATCTGGGCTAGAGCAGGTGAAAGCGCCAATGACCTTGCACTGGTCACTATCCTGAAGAGAGGAGAGCCCCGCATCCAGCAGTGTGCTAGAGTACACTGTCTCTGGACACCCACTGCTGTACATCACTGAGGATTTCTTTGCCACAAGTTTCTCATAAAGATATACAACTCAAGGAAAAGCTTCAGGTTGTTTTGACCTGTATTCATTTCCTATTATCCATTTTGAAAGTCAGGGTCAAATTGACCAGGAGTCTGGTTAAAGACTGAAGCCCAGTGAGTGTAATAATGTAATTCTGGTAGATGGTTTACTATGTCATGGACAATAGTCCAGCTGTATTTGGGGATAGCGCCTTCTTTTTATCAGATGGCTTTTCTTAAACACTAATCTTTTTTGTTTTCAGGGTATACATTACAGAATCATAGAATTGCAGAACTGGTAGAGATTTCAGGCTTTCTTACTCAACTTTCCTGAAGGGTGCCAGAGAAGGGAAGTGGGTAGCTAGAGATCACACAGTAAATTCTTAGCAAAGTGGCGAAAGTAAGGTTCTTTTTTTTTGTTCTAAATTTTGGTCTGTTATTCACTCTCCCTTACCTACCTATCTTCCTTTCTTTCTTTCCTCCTTTCCCCCTCTCCTTTTTTCCTTTTTTGTTTCTTTATTTCTTCTTCTTCTCTCTCTCTTTTCTACCATGCTACGTTTTACTCAGAATATTTTCCTTTTCATTTCTCTTCATGCTAGAAATTCTACCTTTTACTACTGAATCAGAGCCACGATCCACTAGCTCAAGCACTTATCTTATGGTAGATACCATGCATGGAAGACCCAGCTTGACACACACACAGACATATAGATCACAACAGTAATTCTGTCTCTTCTCTCTATTTTACACTGCACCTAGTATTCTGAATGTTGTTAAATATTTTTTACTTCTTTTCCTTTGATTAAAAATTTCTTCAATGCAATAATTCATATTGATTTGAAACGAAGGGGATTTTAATTGTTCAAAAGTTCAAAATACTCCATCCATTTCTTTAAAAGAAGAATAATATATTTTACTACTAGAATTTAGCATTTTCTCTGAATAATGCAATGTTAGAGAAGCATTATAGACTTAACAGGATTAGATGACCTCATATTTGTGTTTCTGTACTCTACCTGAAACCTACATCATATTTAATAGCAATAATAAGAACCATTCACACTCATAACTCATGCTGAAAATTGACTTCATTATGACTCACAAGCACACCATTAACACATAGTTAAGTATGTATGCTTTTCCTTTCTTTCTTTTCCTCCTCCTTTTTAAAACAACTTTAACCTCCTGTAGCACATACATTTCTGAAATTTGACTGGTATCTTGGCAACAGAAGATTTTTTTTTTCCTAACAAGTATAAAATCGTCAAGATGATCTTAAAAGCCCTATGACTTAGCTATGTACTCTTGAGTCAGTAATTAAATGGAGAAATCATTCAATTATTTGCCAAGGAATTTTGCATCTTGAAAGCATCCCAGAGTTAGGCACTATCCAGACCATATAACTGGGAAGTTAAAATTAACGACCAGAAAATTGACTGCCTTTCCTTTCAGCATTTGTCTCTGATGAAAGCTTGTAATCTGGGTGCCAGTCCCTGCTCTGCCACAATTCCACACGTGACCTTGGGCAAATCACATAAGCCTCTGTGGTCTCACACTCCTCATTTGTCAAATTAGAGGGTTGAATCAAGTTAGCTTGAGATGACTGCCTATTTCTGTGTCTAGCTCTTAATGTTATTATTTCAAGAATGGTTGGTTGTCATTTATTCTCTAAATCCACTTAGATGAGAACCAGTAAGGAGGCTCAAACACAGGTTGAAACTGCATCTAGTGGCACAAAGGCTGAATTTAAAGACCTTCACCATAGAAAGAAATATTAACTATCAAGCCAGATTCTACTGCTAGTCTGGCTGCTCTTAGAGGTCCTTAAGGAGGGCTTGAAAATATGAAGCCTGATTTGGTGAACTACAAAGAGTTCTTGCTGAGCCTAGCATTGATTATAAAGAAGTGCAGATTCTTCTAGAAACAAGGTTCGATTTTATCATGTTACTATTTTATTTAGTATGTTTATTAGGACTTTTAGGTTATGGGAACCACCACCAATTTAAGTGAGTTTTGGTATCACTCTTTGTTTTAAGGATATAGATATCTCATGGAGCTCAAGAACAGAAATGTAGGTGAGCCTCAAGAAAGGTCTGCAGCCAGTAGCAGAGAAGATGTCAGAAGCCTCAGAGGCCCATCTCTGTCTCTCGATGCTACTTCTTCCTAATTGTTGTCTCCATTCTTTGCTCTCTTCAGAATATTCAGCCTCAGATAGAAGCTTGTTCCTTCCCAACCACCACTCAACACATGAAAGTGAAAGTGAAGTCGCTCAGTCGTGTCCGACTCTTTGCGACCCCATGGACTGTAGCCTATCAGGCTCCTCCGTCCATGGGATTTTCCAGGCAAGAGTGCTGGAGTGGATTGCCATTGCCTTCTCCATATACACATCCTATTCCAGAAGGTTAAAACTTACTTGCCCAGGCTTCCCTGGTGGCTCAGTGGTAAAGAACTTGTCTGCCAATCAGGAGGCACAGGTTTGATCCCTGGGTCAGGAAGATCCCCTGAAGAAGAAAATGGCAGCCCACTCAAGTATTCTTGCCTGGGAATTCTCTTGAACAGAGGACACTGGTGGACGACAGTCCATGGGGTTTTGAAAGAATTGGACATGACTGATATGACTGAATGAAAGTTTACTTGTCTTCATACAAGGAAACAAATTTGTTGAAAATGTCTCAATTCAAATTCCAAATTCCTAAAAAAAAAAAAGAATCTGATTGGCTCAGCATGGCCAAGCATTAATTCATCCCTAGTCCAGAGATTCCAACTGCAGCCAAAACGGCTTGCTCATACGCTACCATGGGCAGGAATTCTGCACTGCACAACTCTAGAGGACACTTCTTACATTATGTTATATATGTGTGTGATGCCCAATGATGATGTGCAATGAGCAGTGGTCAGCTATGGTCAAACAGCACTTATTGTAAAGACCCAACCAACTACAGTTGCTAGAAAATCAAACTCTATGTTAATAAAACCCTCCCACTTTCTAAACCTTAGTAGCTTCCCTCTATGTGCATCTTCAGTTGCTCAGTTGTGTCTGACTCTTTGCAACCTCAAGGATTGTAGCCCATCAGGTTCCTCTTTCCATGGGGTTTTCCGGGCAAGAATACTGGAGTGAGTTACCATTTCCTTCTCCAGGGGATCTTCCCAACTCAGTGATCAAATCTGTGTCTCTTGATTGGCAGGCGGATTCTTTACCTCTATTTGGGGCCAGAAATCCCACTAATATGTCAGATCAATGACACATCAGATTCTTTACAGTTCTTTCACCTAAGATGAACATCCACTAATAGATAGAGTAGTGGATCTCTTGTGTTTCCTTTCTTAGAGCCACTCTGTCACAGTGACTCTCAAGGAATCTATGAAATCTGTTCCCTTCTCCTTATTGAGAGCCAAGGATTCCAAGTGCTTGATCTCCTGAAGTGCTGTCTTCTGGAATCCAACATTTTCTTGGTTCCACCTCCACAATCAAACTCAACGTGCCTTGAGAAGAGACAGTTCTCACAGCAACACCAAAACACACAGATCCACTGGACAGGAACCAGTATTACACACTCTTAATTTATTTTCTTTGGTTCACAACTTCTTCATGCAGATTTACAAAAACTAAATGTCAAGTTCAATTTAGCCCTAATTCTGCCTTATTTAACCTGGCCATTCCAGAACTGAGCTTTTACTCAAGTGGCTACAGTTAATGATATCAAGTCTTTGAAGGGCTGAGCTGCTTTGTTTGGTGCTTGGCATTTGGTGCATGTAAAATGGCTTGGATCTGATATTTCCTTTCCTCTAAGTAAGAACACATCTCTTGAAAAGGTTTGGTGTAGTCTTGCCAAAGAAGGAAGCAGAAAACTCAAGCCAGCCTGGAGTTTTGTAAGCCATGGAAAACTGGCTAAATTCACCATGAAAATAATTTGGAAACATGTAATGAATACAGAATGGCCCCTCCCTAGCCTAGCTCTTCATTCCAGTCTTGGGAATACAATGCATTAATGCATAATTGCTACTGAATGATATGATGTTGAAATGATAATAATTCATCTGAACCTACTACAGAATTATGATCATCTGACCAAGTGTCATGAGGTTTCCCTTTGACTTATATTTGAAAAACAATGTTTGTAATGGAGTTGGTGATACAAACACTAAACTTAAGTAATCAACAATTTACTGTGCATGATGAATGTGTACTTTGAAATATTCTGTGCTTTTATTAAACTAAGTCTAATGTGTTAAAAAAAAAAAAAAAAGCAGTGACTTTGAAAGCATCTTATAATACAGAATTTCGTTAATTCAGTTATCTCACACTTTAGCCTGAATTAGTTGGGGGCTTCCCTGGAGGCTCAGTAGTAAAGAATCTGCCTGCAATGCAGGAGACAAGGGTTCGATCCTTGGGTCAGAAAAATCCCCTGGAGGAGGAAATGGCAACCCACTCCAGTATTCTTGCCTGGAAAATTCCATGGACAGAGATGCCTAGTGGGCTATAGTCCAGGGGGCCTTAAAAGAGTTGGAAATGACTGAGCGACTGAGCACACACACAGTGAGACTCAACTGTACCTAAAATGAAGGAGAAAGTGTTAGTCTCATCCTCCAAAACCAGCTCACCCTGGTGCCTACAAGTTCCAGGAGTTTCCACATATGCACAAATAGCAGATCTTTGCAAAACTCAGAACTCAGTTAATCAGCTCTGATTCTTAGCTTTGTTCAATTACCCCACATTCCCCCCTCCCTCTTCAAAGTTCTTTTCTTTCTCTAGTATATTGTAGCAGATTGTTTAAGTTGTTGTTGTTGTTTGGTTATTTGCTTTTAAGGGTTGAATTTAGGTTCCATATACAGGCATTAATAAAATTGATGGTGAAAATATTTGTTTCTATACAGCATGAGAGCATTGATTACCTGGAGAATGCCTACCTGCCAAGAAAGGCTTTCTCAGTGCTGAGGTTAGTGGGACACGGTTCCAGGAAGAAAAATAAAATGACTGTGAAAATGTAGATGATGATGACAACAAAAGGATCATAATACTGTGGGGCATGAAGATGGGAATAATTATCTGGGGAAACTGTGGAAGACTCAGTGAGAAAGTAACAAATGAGCCATGTCCTCAAGATTGTGTACAAGTCCTTTATGGGAGAGATGAGTCAGAAAGGTAGTTCCAACAAGGGGCATGGGAACCCTGATATGTCAGAGGTTCTGCCTTTGATGAGGGCTTAGAGCTGAGGTTATGGGGAGAAATGGCAGGAGCTGAGGCTCCTGGAAAGGTTAGGACTCTCCGTGAAGGGCTTTCTAATGCCACGAAAATGAACTGAGGTTTTATCTTAAGGTCAGGGGTTTATAAGGTTTTTTGGTTTGCTTGTTTGTTCAAGGAACATGCTTCCTTTTCGATGAAATCTTTCATCCAGGCTGCAAAACACAGAAGAGACAGATGAGGAACAGCTCCTGTGATATGGACGGAGGGAGATTTGGCGCTCAGTCAGCACAGCCTTCAGCGCTCCCTACAAAGCCCAGCTGTTCGACAAAGGAAGAGACCCCTGTGCACAGAAGGAATCCAGTGCTGTCTGCAGCTCTGAAAGGTCAATCTGGCAACACTGCTGGGAGTAGAGAGACCGTAAGTAGGGAAACCCATCCGGGACTTATTTTCAAACAAGAGATGAGGGGCCCTCGGAAAGCAGATCATGATGGAAATGAGCACAGTGCTAAGGCAGGCTTGTTGGTGGCTGAACGTAGGAGGAAGGGAAGGATACACTGAGAGCTGTTCCTTCCAGCAGATATGAGACACAAGTAATGCTTGAGCGCCCAGATCCATTTGACAAGAATGTTTCTTTCAGATTTTAGAATGAGTGGTTTCATTCTAATAAAGGACTCTGCAGTTAAGTTTGGAATGTGCTGGATTCTCATGAAGAAAGGAAATGCCATGATTAGAGGATTCATTTTTAAGATCTTTCTTGATTTTGGATTTGGGAGGATCCAGAATAGGAATGAATGGTTGCTTCAACTATCCCCTGGGCCTCCTCCCTGGCTCCTTCTGTCTAATCAGTAGCGAGTGGGAGACACAACTCCAGTGCTGCCAGCCAACTCTGAGCTACTGCTTCCTGCTGCAAGAGTTTCTTGAGGGGTACATAAAGGACATAGTTTACCATTCTTAAAAAATCTGAGAAACTTCAAAATAGGGCTTATTATGTGGAAGCCTTGTTGGCAGTTTGAGTCTTACAGCCTCCAAAATAAAGTTCCTTACTGGAAAACATTTTCTTAATTTTCATCGGTGAACTCCTAGAGCTCCCATTTACCAGGAAGTAAGAACATTTAATTTCCAGAAATGAATGCCTGTGATCACCCTTGCCTCCCACTTCTTGTACCCCCGAGTTAGACCAAGGAGAGAAGTAGCGTAAAGCAGCTTTGTTTCTTCTTTGGAGGAAGTAATTTTGTTACTACCAAGAGAATATTCTAGCACCAAGGAATTAAATACTTTCTGTTCGCCCTCTGCTAGTTGGCCAGAATGTATGCCAGCACTGGGGTATCCTAGCGTGAACAAGAATGCTATTTTGGTCTATTGTAAAGAACTGTGGAATGCAGATTTTGGACTGTTTCATTACATCCGTCAGCAACCACAAAACAAATGTTATTTCAGAATGGAGACTATGGATGGAGAAATACTAAAAACGAAATAAAATGAAGATTATAGACATTTTTTTATAGTTCAATGAGTGTGTTTACTACCAAAGCTTTGCCCTTTTCTTTTTTTTTAAACCAAACGTTTCTACACAGTGTTGGGTGTTTGCAGAATCTGATGAGGTCCAGGTGCAGAGCAAGAACTGAAGAATTCCACTGCTTCTTCCCCCAAACAGTGGTGGGAGAGGGGAGGGTGAGCAGTCCATTAGGAACAATGCCAAACAACCCTTCTTAAAATGAAATAGAAAGACTCTGTTACCATGAGAATTCAATCACTTCAAGATAACTAGATTTCTTCTTTCAGAGTTTCTCTGGAGAATATGGTCATTTTCAAAGAAACAATTATAACTGCCTTTTACAGTCTCTGGAGAGGGAAGGAGCGCTTACATAGTGACTGAAGTGGCCAGCTGATGTTGTTCCTCTGACCCTGCACAACCTCTGTGTGTGTGTGTGTGTGTGTGTGTGTGTGTGAGTGTGTGAGTGTACACTTAATCTTTGTGTCTTCCTCTGGACTTTAAGTAGGAAATTTTTGCCAAAAATCTGTAGGGTTCTCTTTGTTTACAGAATTCAATGATTTTCTATGATTTATAGAAGGCATTAAATGTTACCACTGTGTCACAGAGCTATTAATTTTAATGAGTTAACAATTTTGCTTACCTTAATTAAACAAGTAGAATTACTCTAATGGTAAAGAGTATAGGACAAAATTTCCCTGGTGCTGGTATACCCCACCCCCACCTACTCCCCTTACTGCCTGAAATTTCATGATTAGAGAGATTCATTCCTTTAGATTAAACACTGTCCCTTCTCTTTTAAAATTTACATTCTTTGCAAGAAGAACCACATTAAATCCCTTTTGTGAACTAATTTAATCCTTAACACAATTAGAAAGTCTGAAAATATCAAGAGTTCATGAGGATGCAAAACAACAGCAATGCCTGTACAATGTGATTAAGAGTATACATCACTACTGCTTTCTAAAACAGTTCAGGAGTTTCTACTTCTGGCCAAGATGGAGCAATAATGACTGAGATTGCCTGCATGTATAAAAAAAAATTTTGAAAAAATCTGATAAGTTAAATGAATAATGTTTTTTAAGACACTAAATATAAGACAGTGAAGGACAGTGACCCCTAAGAAATGAGAACCACATCAGGTGAGCTTTACAGTTGTCCAGTGGTTGCCTTGAGAATGTCCAGGCCACAGCACAGGGAGGGGCCCTGAATGGAGGAGACAGAGTTAGAGTCTGGAGAGACTCAAGATCACAGGGCAGAGTTCTGGAGAGCCCTGCAATGACAAGGTAAGCTATGCCCTCATGGGCATCCCACCCATATCCCATGCATGGGATATGGAGAGGTGAAGGCATCAGCAGCTCTGATGGCAGCAACACGCAGACCCTTTTGTGTCCACCACCTCAGCGGCCTCAGCTCAGCCACTCCCACTCAGGCCCCGGCTTCGGCACTGACACGGCAGTAATGGCAGATAGAGCAGAGGCCCTTACTCAGCAGACACAGCTTAGATGGTGGCCTCAGCGGACATCAAAAGAGAGAACTGATGCTTTTCTTCCTCTTAGTGACCAGAGGTGTTGCCACAGCCAAAGTGGGGGCAGGGCCAACGGTACATGAAGTCTGTAAGAACCAGTTCTCAGAGTCCAGGAGAGACATCCACGGATACCCAGAATTATTTTCAAGGAATCTGAGAAGGGGCTAGGATCCTCCCAGTGCAGGTAGAGACAGGGACAGAAGACCACTGCTCCACGGCTCTTATCATTGTCCTGTTCTTACACCCAAGCTGTAGCAGCCTAGGACCCAAGCCCTCCGCCACTCCCCATCCCCCAGCCCCTGCCACACACACAAGCCCTCGGGTTCTTAGACTAGAGCCTGCAGATGAATTCCTGAGGATTTCCCTATTCTGCTCAAGAATTCAGTTGAGGAGGGGGTTATCATTTCAGTGCTAGTCTTTTAATAAAATTAAATCTCTACTGAATCATCTGGATGACCACCATCTTAGTCAGCTGGGGCCATCGTAACAAGCTGCTATAGACTGGGTGGCTTAAGCAACACAAATTTCTCAGTTTTGGAGACTGGAAAGTTCAAGATCAACACGTGGTCAATTTAGTTCCTGGTGAGAACTCTTCTACAGGACTGTAGGCAGCGAGTCCTCTCTGTGTTCTTACTTGGTAGAGAGAGAGAAAGCTCTGGGCTCTCCTTCTCAAGAGGACACTAATCCCATCATAGAGGCCCCACCTTCATCATCTCATAGGCATCAGCTCCAAATAGCATCAGATTGGGGGTTAGAGTGTAAATGTATGAATTTCATGGAGGACACGAACATTTAGTCTGTAATGACTTCATAATAATGAAATGCTGTTATTGCTACATTCAGTGCATGCATTTGCAGTCTTGTTTTTTGTTCATATTTGCATCACACAGTGGATGATGACATGGCACACTGAAAGCTTTGCAATAGAAAAAAAATGGTGGTGTGGGGAAATTAAATTAGCACAAGCCCAAGCCTACAGCCTTGCGGAAGCAGCATTGTGCTGAGAGCACCGTATTCACATAGGTAGTGAGCAAATGTATTACTCAGACAGCCTCTTTGTTTATACCAGCTTGCAGTCAGTGAAGATGAAATGCACAGTGGAAAATGCTCTGTTCGATTTAAACTATAGCTGTATTAGATTTCCTCACCTTTGACCATATAAGACAGTTTAATGTGGTCATAAGTGGTAGGTCATCAAAATTGGCCTTTGAGGATTGCTCGTTGGCAGAATTTACTATTATTATTATTAAATTGGAGCTCTGCTTCTCCTGAATGAGAAAACAAAGTTTCCTTATAGGAAGGTGACTAGTAAAATGAACTATTCCTGACTAGTAAAATGAACGTCTTCTCCTATGTATCAAGCTGGTTTTTCTGCTATTGTTCAGAGTGGAAATTATATTAGCATAAACCAGATTTATTTCCAGACCTCTTTAAATTGTGACTAAATGTCCTTCAATATCCAAACTCCCAAAGTGGAAGCTTCTTTCTTTCTCAGCCGGGGTCATCCTTTTCTTGCTGGGTGCCTCTCCTCTTGCGGGTTCTGGGACCCCGGGGGGGCATGCTGACACATCCACGCATTGCCCACAGCCTTCCTGCATAGCCCTGTGTGTTCCCAGGGCACTGGCTGCCAACTCTGGCTCCTATTGTGAGCACTGATCCTTTTTTCAAATGTCCAAAGCACAGTTAAAACCAGGTTCAGGAGATTAGCTGAATGCCTAAGGATAGTCCAAGAATAACAGAAAGTAGCATAGTTAATACCATGAGGGGTTGCACTGGGAATTTCCAGGCCAGTCTGCAATCACTGAACTCCCACTGCCCTACCCCGCCACCCCCAGCTCCTAGCCTTGTTCCAGAAGCTCAGAGCCCAGCTCATATCTCCAGGTCTCTCTCCTGCTCTCCTGCTCCCTTCTTAGCATGGAACAACTGACACTGGAAACTCTGTTTTCTCCAGGAGAAGCTCCAGAGAGTGATGTTTGCCCTCCACGTTGTGGGTTATCCAATCTTTACAATACCGTGTGGGTTATTCCAGCCACGCAATTCCTGTCCATATTAACGGATCAAAAATTTTTTTCTAGTTCTGTAAGGATACAGTCATCCTGAAAATACATTCCATTTCTATTACAAAACAGAATTTAATAGGATGGGCTGCAATCTATATCCGGGTTTATGATAGCTTCACTTTTTTTCCAAGAAAAATAAGAGCACGTGTTTTTTATTTATGCAACCAAAGAGCCCTTTCTGGTTCTTTCCCTCCAAATATAGAAACTTTGCTCCAAAAGCAAATTGACATCATATCTGAAATTCCTAAGGCAATGACAATAATAATGAATGATAATAATGATAATATATTGTAATAAACAAAGACTCAGCTCTACTGGGTATTACATTAAATAAGAAAAAGTTTTTGTTTTTTTTTAAGAATGCAAAAATAGAATCAGATGTGTGTGTTTGTCAGTCATAGTCATGTCCAACTCTGTGACCCCATGGACTGTAGATCGCCAGGCTCCACTGTCCACAGAATCCTCCAGATGAGAATACCGGAGGAGCAGCCGTTTCCTTCTCTAGGTGATCTTCCCAACCCAGGGCTTGAACCTGGGTCTCCTGCATTGCATGTGGATTCTTTACCATCTGAGGCACCAGGGAAACTCTAGAATCAGATATTCAAAATCAATTTGTGTTTTGTGAGAGCAGTGTAGTGTAGCAGTGGAACCTATGAGCTCTGGAGTCAAACTCCAGGGGTTTGGGGGTACTGGCTCTTCTATTTACCAGCTGGGCTAATGACCTGTGCCTCTCCTGGTCTCTAAATAGGGATGACAGTATATCCTACACAGATTTGTTTATGAAGATCCAAATGTACAACTGCTTAAAACATCACATAGAATTTAATAAGTACTCAGTGCTGGTGGAGTTGACCGCAGTGATGAGGATGGCTGGCATTC